>CM033645.1:116405866-116942762 GCA_019512145.1 Engystomops pustulosus | reverse complement strand
GCTGCCCTGAGAGTGGCAGCATGTGTGCTGGACTTCCTGAAATGCGCACAGATGCGGCACACCTTTGTGAGCAAATCAGACAGATTGTGGTATGTCTTGAGGAACCGCTGAACTATGAGATTTAACACATGGGCCAGGCATGGCACATGTGTCAGTCTGCCAAGTTGCAGAGCTGCCACCAAGTTACGGCCGTTGTCACACACAACCATGCCTGGCTCCAGGTTCAGCCGTGCCAGCCACAGATCAGTCTGCGCCGTGATGCCCTGTAATAGCTCTTGGGCGGTGTGCCTTTTATCACCTAGGCTCAGCAGTTTGAGCACCGCCTGCTGTCGCTTAGCGACGGCACTGCTGCTGTGCCTAGAGCTACCGACTGATGGCGCCATGCCCACGGATGGTAATTCGGAGGAGGAGGTGGAGGAGGAGTGGGAGGAGGAATAGGCATAGTAGGCCTGAGAGACCTGGACCAAGGTAGGCCCCACAATCCTCGGCGTCAGCAGTATATGACCAGCCCCAGGGTCAGACTCGGTCCCAGCCTCCACCAAGTTAACCCAATGTGCCGTCAGCGATATATAGTGGCCCTGCCTGGCAGAACTGGTCAACTAGTCCATGGTCAGGTGGACCTTGTCAGAAACGGCGTTGGTCAGGGCACGGATGATGTTGTCTGACATGTGCTGGTGCAGGGCTGGGACGGCACATCGGGAAAAGTAGTGGCGGCTGGGGACCGAATACCAAGGGGCGGCCGCCGCCATGAGGTTGCGAAAGGCCTCGGTCTCTACCTGCCTATAGGGCAGCATCTCCAGGATAAGTAGTTTGGAGATGTGGACGTTGAGGGCTTGGGCATGTGGGTGGGTTGCACTGTACTTCCTCTTGCACTCCAGCGTCTGAGGTATGGAGAGCTGAACACTGTGCATGTATACATTGGTGGATGCTCTGGACGATCGTGGAGGCGAAGGTGTTGTATTTGCACGGGAGGTGTTTGGGCCGGGATCCTGGGCAGGGGGCTGACTAGCAGAGGCAGCACATGACACAGGGGAAGGAGCAGTGGTGTGCCCGACCGGAGGTGACGGCCTTGGTTCCATTGAGTGGGGTGTTTAGCATTCATATGTCTGCGCATACTGGTGGTGGTTAAGCTGGTAGTGGTGGAACCCCTGCTGATCCTGGTGTGGCACAGGTTGCACACCACAGTACGTCGGTCATCCGGTGTTTCTTTAAAGAACCTCCAAACTTCCGAAAATCTAGCCCTCGCCACGTGAAACATTTGGCGCTGATTCACCAGCTCTCTCCCTGCCTCTCCAACTGGCCCCACCACTGCCTCTTCCAACCTGTTCTCGTCAAGGACTCTCCTCCGTCTCAGTAGCACTGTGTTCATCGGGCCGATCAACCCAGCTTGGGTCTGTCACCTCATCATCCTCCGATCCCTCAGTCTGCTCCCCCTCAGATTTCCTGCCCTGACAACAACTTCACTACTGTCTGACAACCGTGTCTCCTCATCGTCCGACACCTCTTTACACACTTCTTCCACTGCGTCAACAATGTCATCTTCACCCACAGACTGCGACCGGTGGAAAACCTGGGCATCGGAAAGGAGCTCAGCAGCAACCGGACAAGTGGTTTGTGACTCTGGGAAGGGTCCAGAAAACAGTTCCTCAGAGTATGCCGGTTCAAATGCCAAATTTTCCTGGGAGGGGGCAGACTGGGGGGGAGGAGGCTGAGGTGGAGGAGTGCTGATTTCGGTGACATGGGTGGAAGACTGACTGGTGGACAAATGGCTAGAAGCATTGTCCGCAATCCACGACATCACCTGTTCGCACTGTTCTGGCCTCAACAGTGCTCTACCACGGATCCCAGTAACTTGAGACATGAACCTAGGGAGTGTAGCTCTGCGGCGTCCCCCTGCTCCCTCATCAGCAGGTGGTGTCTCACCCCACCCAGGACCACGGCCTCTGACCCCTGCAGTAGTTGGACGCCCACGCCCTCGTCCTCTACCCCTAGCCCTCGGGTTCAACATTTTCAAAATTAAAGTGTAAACTGTAAATTTTTTTTGTGGTTTTTTGTGTTTTTGTTTTTTTTAACAAAATGATGCTATCCTAAGGCCAAACGCTACACGGATGCCTCCAGTTTGTGCCAATCACTGCACTGGCTACCTGTCTCCTTCCGTATTCACTTTAAAATAATAACCCTAATACACAAAGCTCTGAATAATGCTGCACCTCCCAATATCTCTTCTCTCATCTCAGTCTATCGCCCTTCCCGTGCTCTTCGATCTGCCAGTGACATTAGATTAATCTCTACCTTAATTCGAACCTCCCATGCACGTATCCAGGACTTCTCCCGAGTTGCACCAATTCTCTGGAATGCCCTTCCCCGGACTCTGAGACTAATACCCACCCTCCAAAGCTTCAAACGTGTTCTTAAAACCCATCTCTTTAGGCAAGCCTATCACACTGCTTGAAATGTCAACTCTCCCTTTACTAATCCATCCTATGTCTATATGCCTATATCTCCCATCTGTTATCTGGCAAACAGCTGATATATACCAAACTCCAGGCTTCTCTGCAGTCTTTTTCACTTAGGACCCTGTAAATAAGATGGCGGCTGATGGCTAGTTCAAGCAGAAACATCGTTGTTTAGTAAATTATTTATGAAATTATTTTATATTGTTCCCTTATAAAGAATGGCTGGACCATTATGCAACCTCTTGCGTCACCCCCTCATCCTCATAGTCTGTAAGCTCTTGTGAGCAGGGCCCTCACTCCTATTCTTCCATATGACTGTTTGTTCTTTGTAATGTAATATAGTTGTATATGTCCCCTATGATTTGTAAAGCACTACGGAATTTGATGGCGCTATATAAATAAAGATTATTATTATTATTATACAACTGTACAGTGTTGAGCCCTCGAAAACATCTTATTTGTGGCCTTTGGCTCTCCAGTCCAACACTGCACCCATTTCATTAGTCATTGCAGGTTGCTGGTGTCAGCATTTTTTTAATATTCATCTAAAGTTGTCTGTATCTTTTGCCCAACTTTATTATGCAGAAGTACAGTTACATCTTTTAATATATCTTGTTGAACTATCTCAAACTTTATTACTTTTAACTGCAATTCAAAAGCCAAATAAAATGATATTATGTTTCTTGGAATGTTACAGTAATTTCTTATGAAACATTTTAATTTCTTTATTGCATTTCATACTGTTAAGGTTATGGCTAGGTGGACTAAAATTAACTGCAAATCAATCAACTAAAATTAAATTAAAATCAATAGTCTTTGAATTTACATATTCTTCTTTTTCTTAATAAAATAGAGAGTGTATACAGGACTATTAGAAGTATAAGGATTTAGGACACTTGCGGTAATGATCTAAATATTGGAGGTGAAGTAGGGAAGTGGGTAATGCATTGGTGGGAGTCGGTGGGGCCTAGGGTGGTGTGTTAGATTCAGTATAGTAATGGCATTTAGCACTTTAAAATCTGACATTTTTGCACTAGTGTGCACTTCAGTTATAAGTATATATCTAGAAAAGTATTAGTGATATATAGTATTTTATTAGGATCTGAGGTATATGTTGTCGGAACAGGGGTAGGACATTAAATTAAATGATGTTGATTGATATTCTTGGAAATATTTTAAGAAATGCTTGGAACAAGATGAAGTAACATAGGGGAATACAACCCCCCTTTTCCCCCTCCCTCCATATTCACACTTATCCTTTTGTCCTCACATTCTGAAGCTAGATATGTTGTGAAACCCCCTTCTTTACAGACATAAAACAGACAGTTCCCATGGGAGAAGGTCTTGGGATCCCTATGAACAATCAAGTGAATGTGGGTTAATATTTTTACCCTTATTTTTTACTTTTTCGGGCATGGCAGATTGTGAATACATCACAATATTTTTCTTCACCCCCCCCCCCAAATTAAGAGGGCTATTGAGACGCCAATAACACTTTTGAATACTGATTGGTTGGTTCTCTCATTTCCTCTTTTTCTTTTTTTTTTTATGATTATGAGGCAAATCATACACTAGAAAATGGCCTGCCGAGATCTGCAATCCTCTATTTTGGTAGTCTCAACGAATGTTAAGGGACTGCATAGCCCAGGTAAGAGGAAAATTTTGTGGAATTTGTTGGAAATGAAATAACTCCATGTGGTATTCCTACAAGAAATCACCTTTCTGGAAGTGATGGATTCATGTTTTTGTTCACTTGGCATTTTTGAAAAGGGTATTGTAATCCTGGGAGGAGATTTCAATGTGGAATTTGCCCCTAGACTGGATGCCAGGATTCGGGATCAGTGGATCCTCTGGACCACTTCGGGAGGTGGTACTAGCTTACATCTGGGACCGAAATCTAAGTGGCACCTGGTCTTCACCAGAGCCCGACGCAAATCGGGATGGTCTTGCTGTGACTTATTGTCTGAAGTAAAGCAGGCAGTTTTAGAACAGTTTGTTTCAAGTTAGGACAATATATTGATACTTATGTTAGGAGGGAAGCTCACAAAATAGTTACTAAGGGAATCTTAATCAAACATGGAGCGAGATGAATGAAAGAAAGGTATAGGTATATGAACCTTCTTCTTGAATCAATAAAGGATCTAGAAACGTAACAAAAATCCCGCGGCGCGTTCTCTGCGGTGGATTCGGGTCTTCCGGCGATTCACTAAGGTAGTTCCGAAGACGACCAGGTGTCGCTGCTGCTCTGAAGTTCATCAGAATGCACTGATCTTCACCAAGCCGGGCCGAGTGCAGGTAAGCGCGAGTCCAGCGACACTTTTTTTTAAATGCAGCAGTTTTTCCGAATCCACCGGTTTTCGCACGGCCACGCCCCTCGATTTCCGTCGCGTGCATGCCGGCGCCGATGCGCCACAATCTGATCGCGTGTGGCGATTTTCGGGCAAAACAGGGAAAATTGGTGCAAAACGGAAATATTCTGTTAATCCGTCGCAAAAACTCGAATCGGGCCCTTAGTAAATGACCCCCAATGATCTTAAAGTACAACTGATACAAGCCCAAGAAGAGTTACAGACTGTTTTGCTATATAACGCTAAAAATACTCTTCAAAATGTCGCTGTTTCTATTATGAACACGGAAATAAGTACAGCCGGGGATTAGCAAGAGCTCTACACACTCAAAGGTTTACTACATATGTTCCAGTAGTAATGGTTGCATTCGGTAATAAGGTTACTATACCAGATGAAGTGGCTGAAGTTTTCAGGGAATATTATACTTCATTATATTCAGTTGATAGCTCTAATCATAATACCTCACATGCAGATTTTAGGGCTCAGATTCAGGACTATACATATAAGGGATTCAGGATTACAATCTTGATCAGAGTCTGATTTGGAGTACTTATTCTCCTCTTATAAATGCAAATAAAGAGGATTGTGAAAACTCGAATAAGTGAATGTTCTCATGCAGGGGCGTAATTACAGTGGTAGCACCCGTCTGCAGTGTCCCTGTATCAACGGGACAATAAAGAATGAAGGATTTGCACCATTATATACATATTATGCTGCCCATTGTAATATGTGTATATGCTGTATCTGTGATGTGTATATGCTGTATATCGTGTGTGTATATACTGTATGTGTGTATATATGCTGTATGGCTGTATATGGCACTGTATGTGTGTGTATATGCTCTATATCTGTGTGTATGTGTGTAAGAGTGTATAAATGTGTTTGTATGAGTGCAAAACCGTATGTTTATGTATATAGGTATATAAATGTGTGTGGATATATGAGTATACATTTTTAAGCAAAAATGGGGCCCCATTCAGAAGTCTGCTATGAGATCCTGCTTCTCCTAGTTACACCCCTGTTCTCATGGTTGAAATGAACATATTACTTAGAATTTTGTATACGAATCAAGCACTTCCCATATCTCTTCCAGGAGAATTTTTCCTATCAATATGTTTGATAAAACAGGAATGTATCTTGGCGGGTAAAAAAGTAAAGAGAAGGAAGGAATAAAAGAGAAGGAAGCGTGAGGGTATAAAAACCTACTGGAAGTGTCCTCTTTTGCTTAGTGAAGCATCAATAGATATCTAGAAGGTTCAAAGGCAGTTCTTCATATAGGCTGTATGGGCAGGCGTGGGCCTCCCACAAGCCAAAGGCTCGCCCATACTTCCTATATGAAGATCCGCCATCAGTCGGGAAAAAAAAAATCTATACTCACCTTTCTGGGCTCTTCTGGCCCGGGTGCATCATTATGTGTCACGGCCGTGTGTGACATTATAGTTTATCTGCCATCTCAGGTGGACATTTCATTAAAGGGGGGCCTCTCAGGTGGACATTTCATTGAATGGGCATCTGCTGTGGACATTTAATTAAAGGGACAGCTCTCCTGTGGACTTTTCAGTAAAGGGGGGCATCTGCGGTGGACATTTCATAAAAGGGGGTCATCTACTGTGGACATTTCATTAAAGGGGGTGTTCTGCAGTATGCGGTGCGGCTGCTGTTGGACATTTTAGCGGAGTAGCGGATACATTTCCCATCCCCGGGATTACACTCCAGTCAATAAGTTTTTTAATATTTTTTTTGTGGTAAAATTAGGAGCCTCGGCTTACAAGTGAGTTTTCACACTATGAGGGGGAGTTCAGCTGCAGAGTGCACAGAGGCCGGGCCAACCAGGGGTAGTATCCACATCTCGTACACTGTCTGGCGGATCTCATCTGGACGGTAGTCGGGGTGGAGGGTTTCATGCAGTCAGGGAATGTGATCAGCTTTCCTAAATAGATGGGTTATAAGAGCATGATTGAAGGTGATCGTTTAACTTTATGAAAAGTATAAGATTAAGGATATAGAGGATGTAGAGTATATAGAGTAGTAATTAAGTCCTAACATCCTGGGACATGTTGGTTTGGACGCTGTAGGGCCCTAGTCGTGTGCACAGCCTGGGGCCCAAGGGACATTTAATCTGCCACTGAGAGGGTTCACTTTGTATGTTGTTTGTATGCCTCAAGAATCACAAAACAACCATCCATGTTGCTCCTTGGGGATATACCAAAAGTAGTTCACTCCAGCATACACAACTGTCAGTGTATCAGATATAGGTGAAATATACAGAACTCTGCATGGAGTACATAGATGGGAAAGAAAAAGGTGAGTGATAGATATTGTCAGTGGGGGCTAGGGTCTCTTTGACACATAGGGGCAGATTTATCAAGCTGTCTGAAAGTCAGAATATTTCTAGTTGCCCATGACAACCAATCACAGATCCCCTTTAAAATATTAATGAGCACTGGTAAAATGAAAGCTGAGCCATGGGCAACTAGAAATATTCTGACTCGGAGATGTGGTCCTTATTACCCGCAACCCCGACCAGAACTTGACCCTGCAATATCTGGGCCTATTAAAGACCTATTCAGCAAATATAGTAAGGTCATAGTCATTTTATGTCATTGGAGAAGGTGTCGCAAATGGAACATGAAGATTTGTTTCACCATATTGGGCTCATCAGGGGATAGTTTAATTTTTAGTTTTAATTCCTCAGTAATTGTATGCCAATTCAGTGTAAATCTCCAGATTACGACTTAAATGTGCATGGTGCGCTATTTTTGTACTATTATTCAGAAAAAAAGAATAATATCTGGAGAGATGATTTTTCATACCAGCACCGCCTAGATCCAACACATTGGGCACTAAAATGTCTTATTTGTTAAAAAAAAAATTCAATTTTCAGTTTGCAGCAGCCTTTGTGCATCCTTTTTTGAAAACACCTATGGGGTCCCTGTGATAAATATTTTGAGGGGTGTAGTTTTCAAAACTGGTTCCTTTTTTGGGGTTTATAATGTATTGGCACCTCAGGGGTTCTCCAAATGCATGTCATAGCAGCTCAAAAATTAGGGCGTATTTTATCATTTAATCCCATTTGGCACATTTCTAAGATATAAATGTGGGGGGTCAAAATTCTCATTATATCTCTTGATAAATAGCTTGTGGTTTTTAGTTTGCAAAGTGGTGTCACTTGGTGGGGTTCCACTACCTTTGAACCTAAAATGCATCCTGGCACATGAAAACTATTCCAGCCAAATCTGCCTCCCAAAAGCCCAATGTTACTCCTTCCCTTTTGTGATCCACATGTTCCCATACAACAGTTTTTTTTTACCACATATTGGGTACTATCATACAAAGTAGAAATTACATTTTTCCACCATATATTAGGTATTTCCATACAAAGTAGAAATGACATACCTTTTATATCCTTTGTAAATATTTAGACTAAATACAAGTAGTATTTAATAAAATTCCTTTTGTATATTTCATTGCCCCATATTTTAACCCCTATGAAAGGGTTAGCTAACTTCCTAAAAGTAAAATTTTTGAAAAGTGCACTTTTGAAAATGGATAAAATTGTGGGGGTTTCAATTGTATAGGCCTTTCAAAGACACTTTTAACTGAACTGAAAAATTGTAGAAATCTACTAGATCACACTTAAAAGTCTCCTAACATGTTTTAAAAAAAATTGTTTTTTATAAATAAAATGCAAAACATATCATCAAAATATTTGTTTACGTCTCATTCTATAAATAAGACTTGATGACAAAGACAAAAACTGGCTTCAGGCGTGGAGAGGTTTAGGGCAGTTGGAGCAACAAAAACATGTTGGAATTCTTATTTGTAGTGTATGCTGTCTATAATGATAAATTTACTGCAATAAAAACAAGCCTGTTCTAAATAATAAGCTGGGTTGTGTTGATTTCTTTATAGATTGCAGCCTATAGCAGAAAGATAACCTGTGCTTTCATAGTGTTGGGGCAGAGCTAGTGTTCCAGTTAGTTTGCTGTTTACACTTCTGTCCCACAAACGTATAACTTTGTTACTTAAAGTAGACAGAAAAGATGTCGACCCCCCCCCCTCTGTTCATAAATACAAGGACCAGCATTTGTTTTAATACCTTATGCTGTCCTCATATAAAGCAGCATATACAACTGACCATCTCCCTTTAAAGGAGATGCAAACGCTTAGATAACATAGCTGTGTTCTTTCCTGTGACATCTGCCCCTGGGTTATCTGGTACATTGCAGTTTAGCTTCACTTAAAAGAATGGAGTTGAGGCTGATGCGAAAATACAACTATCATCTAACTGACAACTGCCTTAAAATCTGTGTTAGGTAAATGATCAATGTGTCGCATTCAGAATCGAACACTTGTACTACAAAAAATATAGTGACATTGTGGTGGTTTTTGTAAGTGAACTGTCAGAAGCCATCATGTAAAGTTCTTTGATCTTGGCCTGTAACAAGTCTTAATAACACTCTGGATGTCCTTTGTTTCAAGATTTGGATGATTGCTGACACAAAATAAAATTGTCTGAGAACCTTATGGCAAGAATAGAGAAGGTGTTTGATGTGGGTCATCATTCTGTAAAAATACACTTTGTTCTTGGTGCTGCCTAAGAAAATAAAAGCCTCAACACAATTAGTCACTGAAAGAAAGTGAACAAACAAAAGGTTAGGTTTACAAAATCCCCTGCTGCCCTTTTCCTATCTGCCACATACTATTTAACAATTGTTTTCCTAATGGAGACTGCCAATTAACCACTATAGGTGGTTATAGCTTTGGAACGCTATGAGATATCCAAGGGATTTTTAGATTGTTTTCTTGTGACACATTGTACTTCATATTAGTTTAAAAATTTGGATGATATCTTTTGTATTTAGTTATGAAAAAAACAAAATTTGGCCAAAATTTTGTTAAATTCCTTATTTTCAATGTTCTAAATTCTCTACTTTTGAAGCAGATAGTCATGGCACCCAAATAAACTCATAACCCTAAACTTATATTTCCCAAATGTCTGCTTTATGTTTCCATGGTTTTTTAAGATTCCACATATTTTACTAGAATGTTATGAGGCTCAGAATTTAGGTGCCATTTTTCATTTCTTTGGGAAAATCCCCCAAATCCGTATTTAGATGGACCTGTTCAACTTTTAATTGAATGTGAGAGGCCTAAATAATAGCTAGACTCGTAAATTACTGAAAAATAATTTTTAAGGAGTTTGTTAACCCTTTAGGTGTTTTGTAGGGGTTAAAATGAAATGGAGGTGCGGTCTACAAATTGTAATATTTTTTGACAATACATTCATTTTGGGTGAAAAATTAAACATTTGTAATGGATTAAATGAAAAAAGCTCCACAAAGTTTGATACCCAATTTCTCCCAAGTAAACCAATACACTATATGTGGTGGTAACCTGCTGTATGGGCGCACGGCTGGGCATAGAAGGGAAGGAGGAGCCATCCAGAGTAGATTTGCAGTGTCAAATTGTACAGGCTATAATTTTTTTTTAATTTTTTTAATGTGGACCTATAGGGGCCTATAGTGCAGAACTTTTTTTTGTCACTTTTTAGAGCATTTTTTAAAAGGTATTAATTAAAAATAATCTTTTTTCGGAAGCAACAATTCTGTTTTATTATAAAGATTGTTATGGACGCGGCAATACCAAATATGTTGATTTTTTTGTGTTATTTTATACTGAAGTGTTTTTATGGAAAAGTGACATTTTAGGGGCTTATATTTTTATTTATTTAGTATAATGTTTAGTGTTTTTAACCTTTTTTACTTCTTTAAACTTGAACTTGAACCAGCGATAGTCTGATCGCTAGTTCAAGTCCAATACTCTGCTCTACAATACTGTTTACTCATTGTAGAGCATTGTAAACTGTCTGAGTATGTTTGACCGCGGCGTGTAAGGGGTTAACACTTGCGATCGGAGTCTCCTCCAATCGTAGGTGTTTTAGTGCGCGGTGTCAGTTGTGATAGACAACTGACACCGCGGGAAGTATCTACCCGCAGGGACGTACTATAACGCCCAGGTGCGCCTAGGGGTTAAGGCCACCGTGTAGGCGTGTGGAGACTTAGAGCCATGGACACTCCACTAGGGGATTCTGGGAAAATATTGAGTCTGTTCATTTGGAAAATATTGAGTGCTCTCTACAGTTGGGAATCTGTTCCTTCTGGAATAGTTATACTGCTTTGGTTTTAATCCTGCATCTTGCATAAGGCTTGATGTCAAGGAAGCTGCTAAAGGAGGTGTGGTTTTCCTAATCCCATTTTGAAAAACGTATTTGCATGTTTTCCCAGAATTCCCTAGTGGAGCATAAAAGTCTCCACATGCCTACAAGGCAGCCTTAATTGGCAACCAGCTTACAACCCCCTATAGACTCCTATGGCTCCCGGTGAAGGTGCAGTGAGTACACGGCGTTTCACCACACTGCCACAGAGTTGGCCACTCATCTGCCAATGGAGGATGGAGGGGTGAAGAGAGTTCACTGCCGGGGTGAAGAGAGATCGCTCATTGCCCTGTGTCCGGTCCAGGCAAGAACACAGCTGTGGGAATGAGCCCTGAGACTGAGGCCCTTCCAATTTTTTTTTTTTATCAACTCTTTATTTTGATTTGTTTTATTTTTTTAAACAATCACTGGGCTCAAACATCTGCCCGAGACCCTTCCTCTTCCTCCATCCATCACTACTCCTTCCTTAAATGACTTCTTTATCTAAACTTGGCATACTATGTGAGGTATTTTGGGGTAAAATTCACAACATCATACTTATCACTATACGAGGGAAATTTTGTACACCTGAAGCAGGAAAGCAAATGCAAAGTTGGTGCCCCATCTACCTTTCCCTTCTAGGCAGGATTGTAGTCATCAAAATGACTGAAGTGCCCCCCTTTTTTTAAAATATTTTTCAAACTTTCCAGTCCAGGTCCCTTGCAGGGCATCCATACAAAGTTTTTGGACTTTTCACGGTGCTCTTAAAGGTATTGTATACCAAAATCTGTGCCGACAGCAGGAAAAGCACAGAGGGGCTACCTCTACCTTATGTTGAGATCACTTGGCTAAAGAGATGGTCAATCAAGAAGCTGGAGGTGCAGCTGAGCTAGGGGGAGACAACTTTACAAACGGACTGTATGGGGAGGAACAATAAAGGGATAGTTATACTACTGTATAACTTTTGTTTTCAAAGATATGTTTAATTAGTGTGTGTTAGTATGTTCGCCAGGTACCCTTTAGCATAAAATAATTCACTAATGCATCAGTCATAGATGGCACTGGACATGTGTCTCTTTCCTTTTATAAAGGGTTGAAAGTTGCTGTTTGATGAATATGGGCAATTGACTCATTGATGTAACTTATCATTATAAATCATATGTGCATTTATTAGATAGCAACTATTGTAAATAATGTTAAAATGGCAACAATCTTCAAAATGTCTCATTCAGTGAATAAAAAATTGTGAGAATAGCTGTGCTTACCCTCTGAAGCCCTCATGCACCCCAAATGAAAAATACTTTGCTTTTTAACACATAAAACATATACATTATGATCTTGCTAAAAACTTAAATCTATGCAGTCTGGACTCTGCTTGTAATTAAATATATTTAACAGCATGATGAATTTACTTATTGCAGGGGTTTTATTAGATAATATCACCTGTTATCTATGAATACTGGGGGTCCACCTACCTAGTGAATTGTGTGCATGTATGACCACTCTATTCATATCTATGGGAATGCCCAAGTCAAATACAGCCCCATATAAGTTAAAGGGGTTAGCCACTCTTTTACATAAATTGCCCATGTGCCTTTACTGTCTTAATAATAATCTTTTTTTTTTCTGGATCTACAATTATAAAATATACAGTTTCGACTTACATACAAATTCAACTTAAGAACAAACCTCCGGACCCTATCTTGTATGTAACCCGGGGACTGCCTGTACATATACGTGCAGAATATGTCTAATGGAACAGATTTATTGAAAAGTGGCCAGCAGCTTAAATGGATTGATGGTGATGCAGGGTGATGTTTAATCTTTTCCATAAAAGTGAATGGAGCAGAAGGCATAAATTTGAACTACTGCTCCATTCATACATGGGTTAGCCATACTAATGATAGTATAAAGTAGAGGGATTCATAGGGGCACATTTACTTACCTGTTCGAGGAGTTCACCTGAAGTGCATTGTTCAGACGATAATTCACTTTGCTGCGATTCACTAAGATTGTGCGCCCAGTATCCTGCATGTGTCGCTTCCCCGCTCAGGTCCGCTGGAGTTCACCTTCTTCTTCCCAGAAGAAGTATGTAAATGCTTGATATTGCAACACAGTTTGAAAGTTAAATCCCGAGCTCTGCCGAATTAGTCGTAACGTCCAACCAATTTCATGCGATTTCTGTCGCATGAAAGCCGGCGCAGCTGTGCCTCAATCCGATCGTTTCTGACACAATCCCCAGTTAAATACCTGTCCCAGCAGCGCAAATCCCAAAAATGGCCGCGGACTAGAGATGAGCGAACACTAAAATGCTCGGGTGCTCGTTATTCGACACAAACTTTTCCCGATGCTCGAGTGCTCGACTCGAATAACGAACCCCATTGAAGTCAATGGGAGACTCGAGCATTTTTCAAGGAGACCAAGGGTCTGCACAGGGAAGCTTGGCCAAACACCTGGAAACCTCAGAAAATGATGGAAACACCATGGAAATGGAGAGGAAACAGCAGGGGCAGCATGCATGGATGCCTCTGAGGCTGCTTAATCGCACCATTATGCCAAAATTATGGGCAACAGCATGGCCATGACAGAGTGACCGAATGAGGCTAGATAGCATCTAAAACATCCAATAATTGACCCTGACACTATAGAAGACGGCATGCAGAGGCAGCGGCAGCAGCGGCAGGCTAGAGAGTGTCATGGCGACATACCCTAAATGTACTCAGGCTTCAAACCAATGGGTGGCAGAGAGGAACCAAAGGAGGTGAGCAAGAAGCACTGAAATGATTTCCTATGTGAACAAAAGGTTGACGGTATATAACACAGCATGGTGGCGACATAGTGACCAAGTTCCATAACGTATCTGGTGAAACACCCAAAAAATTAGCCTGACACAGCTCGTTTGATAAGGGGACGACATGTGGAGGCAGCCATGGAGACGATTTCCATGATTAAGAGTGACAGTATGGGGCATCCATATTGCGCTGCTATGATTGAAACTTCAGGTCTCCAGCATGGCGGCGACAGATGCGCCGAGTTCCATTATGTATCTGGTAAAACACTCGAAAATTCTGCCTGGCACAGCTCGTTTGATAAGGGGATGATGTGCTGTATATCCTCTCACGCTCCAGCGTCTGGGGTATAGAGAGTTGAAAGTTGCGCATGGAGACATTGGTGGACGCTGTGGAGGATCGTGGAGGCGAAATGGACAGGAAACAGCAGGGGCAGTATGCATGAATGCCTCTGAGGCTGCCCAATCTTGGGATGGAGCTGGCGGTCCGCTGCCAGACGAGCTTTCGCCTGTCCAAGCCCCTGTCTCTCGGCTTTTCCCCACCCAAAATGGGCCTGGGGGCCAGAAGCGTTTACTTTGAAAAAATTATAATTTTCAAAGCAGGCGGGGTCGTTTGAATATTTCATCTAGGAATAATGGAATAGCATAGCGGTTCTATTTTTAATTGTTTTTTCGGAAATGGTTCCATGATTAAGAGCGACAGTATGGGGCATCCATATTGCGCTGCTATGATTACAACTTCAGGTCTCCAGCATGGCGGCGACAGATGTGTCGAGTTCCATTATGTATCTGGTGAAACACCCGAAAATTCTGCCTGACACAGCTCGTTTGCTAAGGGGACGATGTATGGAGGCAGTAAGGTAGTAGTAGATTAAAGGTGCTGCAGTTAAAACTATGTTAGTTGGATCTTGGGATGGAGCTCGCAGTCCGCTGCCAGGCGAGCTTTCGCCTGTCCAAGCTCCTGTCTCTCGGCTCCTCCCCAAACAGCACTTCTAAGAACCTTTTGTATAAGATCAAGTGTAGTAGTGTTCTTATAAGTTTGGGTTATGGTGGGTGAGGGGAATGTAAACAGAAGCGCAAGAAGCGCGGAAATAATATCAGTAAATGATAAAAGTTTGCCAGTATATTTTGTGGATAACACAGCAGGGTGGCAACAAAGTTAACAAGTTTGATGTGGAAGCCATGAAAACAACCCAAAATTCTGCCTGACACAGCTCGTTTGCTAAGGGGACGACTTTGGGAGCTATGGAGATGATGTGTAAAGGTAGCAATGGAGACAACATGTGGAGGTAGCAATGGAGACAACGTGTGGAGACAGCTATAAAGACGACGTGTGGAGGCTGCTATGGAGATAATTAAATTTAAATAGTGCCTGTATGTGGCAGTCCAAAAAAGTTTTCAAACCAGAGGAGCAGGTAGGTGGTCCTCCATAAAAATTATATAGATTGAGTGCCTTTATGTGGCACTCCCAAAAATTTTTTAAAACAGAGGACCGGGTAGGTGGCCCTCCAGAAAAATTAAATACATAGAGTACTATAGCTAGAGCCAGTTGGCCCTGGCAAAAAGTAGCCAGTTTCCTCTGCTTTAGTGTTCAAAGAGGAGGAGAAGGAGGAAAATGAGGAGGAGGAGTGCATACATTATTCATGTCCAGCTTTGAAACCCAGTAGTTGTAGGGAGCTGTGTGATCATTTAGGACGATGGTATGGTCAGCTACGTACTCCCTCACATCTTTCTGTAAAGATCAGCCCTACTCTGCCGAGACTGGGGACAGGTGACAGTGTCTTGCTGGGGTGACATAAAACTGGCAAAGGCCTTGTAAAGCGTACCCCTGCCAGTGCTGGACAAGCTGCCTGCTCGCCTACTCTCCCTCGCTACTTGTCCCGCAGAAGTACGCCCTCTGCCGCTAGCGCTGTCAGAAGGGAAATACTGTTTCAGCTTGTGCACCAGGGCCTGCTGGTATTCATGCATTCTCACACTCCTTTCCTCTCCAGGGATGAGAGTGGAAAGATTTTGCTTGTACCGTGGGTCCAGGAGAGTGAACACCCAGTAATCGGTGCTGGAATAAATTCTTTGAACGCGAGGGTCACGGGATAGGCAGCCTAGCATGAAATCTGCCATATGCGCCAGAGTCCCAACGCGCAAGTATTCACTCCCCTCACTGGCCTGACTGTCCATTTCCTCCTCCTCCAACTCCTCTTCTTCTGCCCATACACGCTGAACAGTGAAGGACTGAGCAATGCTCCCCTCTTCTGTCTCGCCAACATTCTCCTCCTCTTCCTCCTCATCCTCCTCCACCTCCTCCGATATGCGCTGAGAAACAGACCTGAGGGTGCTTTGGCTATCAACAAGGGAATCTTCTTCCCCCGTCTCTTGTGATGAGCGCAAAGCTTCTGACTTCATGCTGACCAGAGAGCGGGATGGTGAGGCTGATGATGGCGGCATCGCCACTGACCATCTGTGTTGACTCCTCAAAGTTACTCAGCACCTGACAGATATCAGACATCCACGTCCACTCCTCATTGTAGACTTTTGAGGAAGCTGACTGACTACCAGTTCTGGTAGTTCCTGTACTTCCAGTGTCTGGGGCATGGAGAGCTGAACGCTGTGCATGGAGACATTGGTGGATGCTGTGGAGGATCAAGGAGGCGAAGGTGTGGTTTTCGCACGGAAGGTGTTTGGGCCGGGGTCTTGGGCAGGGGGATGACTAGCAGAGGCAGCAGATGACACAGGGGAAGGAGCAGTGGTGTGCCCGGCCGGAGGTGAACGTCCTTGGTTCCATTAAGTGGGGTGTTTAGCATTCATATGCTGCGTGGAAGACTGACTGGTGGACAAATGGCTAGAAGCATTGTCCGCAATCCACAACATCTCCTGTTCGCACTGTTCTGGCCTCAACAGTGCTCTACCACGGGACCCAGTAACTTGAGACATGAACCTAGGGAGTGTAGCTCTGCGGCGTCCCCTGCTCCCTCATCAGCAGGTGGTGTCTCACCCCGCCCAGGACCACAGCCTCTGACCCCTGCAGTAGTTGGACGCCCACGCCCTCGTCCTCTACCCCTAGCCCTCGGGTTCAACATTTTCAAAATTAAAGTGTAAACTGTACATTTTTTTGTTTTTTTTGTGTTTTTGTTTTTTTAACAAAACGATGCTATCCTATTGCTATGGGTAGTTTCTAACCTACACTGACAGCACACAACAGGATTTTGTGCTGTGCCTGATGACTTTTAGCTTTGAAAAAAAGAAAAGAAAAGAAAAAGCAGACTGTGCCTAATTCAATCAAACCTAATAAATTGTCCCACTTAGGTGTTTGAGATGGATATGTGTGTCACTAAGAGCTAAATATAACGTTCACAAGTCTCCCTGCAAATTCCTCACAATATGGTACTAGCTGCAATACTAGTGCCAGCAAGGCCAGCCACAAGCAAACAAAAAATAAATAAATATAACACTATTCTAGCCCTAACAAGGGCTGTTGAGTTCTTGTAGACTCACTCCTGCCTAACAGTAAGCTAATATAACAGCCTAACGCTATCCCTGCAGCAGCAGCAACTCTCTCCCTAACGGCATCCAGACAGAGAATGATCCGAGCAGCGCGGGCAGGGGCTAGTCTATTCCAGGGTCACCTGATCAGCCAACCACTGCTATCGACGTGTAAGGGTACCACGTCATGCTGGGTGGAGTGCAGAGTCTCCTGGCTTGTGATTGGCTCTGTTTCTGGCCGCCAAAAATCACAACAGCGGGAGATGCCATTTTCTCAAGCTGGCGAAGTATTCGTCAGAGCAACGAGCAGTTACGAGTACGCTAATGCTCGAATGAGCATCAAGCTTGGACGAGTGTGTTCGCTCTTCTCTACCGCGGACCCTTAGTAAATAAGGTAAAAAAAAATATTATTAAATTAAGTAGGTAAAGTACTTAAACCTTAAACATGCTAGTGAAGACTACAGAGAGATAATTTATGATATAAATTTGTACCTGTTGTGTGTGTTTGACCACTCCTAGTATCAGCCTGAATCAACTGCTTCTCAGCAGCACAGCAATTGCCCATTGATCTAAGCAAGATAATATTTATAGTTGAACAAACGCTCACTGGGTTCACATCTCTGTTTGGGCACAGGATTAACATGTACACTAGAAAAGCTCCCAACATACACGCTAAACATGTCTATAGATTTATACTGTCAGGAGGATGCCTCCTTTTTGCATCAACGTACCTTTACAATGGAGGGCTAAAAACACAATGTGAAACTAACCTATGACATGTATTAAAAAAGCTATACTGAAAACAACTATGCTGGATACAGAAGCTACCTGTGAGGCATTTTGGCATGATGCAAGTAATGCAACAAAACACTTATACAGTTATCTTTTTACACTTAGAAATGAGAAGAAATATTTGATTTGAAAAAAAAAATACACACAACTCAACATCCCAATTCCCTCCCATTCACACTAGAGGAAATGTTTAATGCTATTGCTTTGGGTAATAGACCACATTGATTGTCCTTGATCTCCCACAAATGCATACTAAATTTTAGTACTTTGGATATAACATTTTTTACACTGTACTTCCCTATTAAAACACATTAGAAGTAGAAATTACAGATTTTACTACAGAGGGTTCACAATGACCTTTCCAAAGAGCAGTTCTAGTTACAACAAATTGCAAACGGTGGCAAGTTTTCAGGTTCTATTGAGATTTAATTAATGCATGACGAGCCAGTCTCTATGTAAAGTGCAAACACATTTACATGTAATTGACTTCTTAGCAGATGAATGACATAAATACACAAGACTTCTACTGCATCTGAAAGTGTCAGATGGATGATGATGGCCATTCTTATCCTGAAATCCACATTAGTGTTGCTTGAAGCTAAGGTGCATGATAAGATTTTGCTAACCTAGGACAACGACTGTTAGTACATGTGTTCAACTATTTCTACTGACAGAATGTCAGTAGAAGTAGTTTGAGGATTTGGCAAGGTGACTAATGTTTTTACTTTTGCAGCCCAGTCTGCACCTCGTTTAACCTTGAAACCAGTTATAGTAATTTCTTTAAACAGGACCTGTAAGGCAATTTGGGACACTAAACACTTAAGGATCGTTGGTTAAGTCTCCCAAATCACCATTTATCAAGCCCTATGTGCCCTCTATTAAAATGAAAAAATGTTTATTCTTGCCTTATTCCAGTGCTCTCTGCACCTAGCAGTCACACAGTGGTTACACACTTGTGCATTGAAGCTGTGGTGTACTGCTCCGGCTTCAATGAAGTAAAGCTTGGGAGAATAGATGGGTCAAATACACCTCATCCAATGTGCCTCATCTGAACCATTTCTAGGTAAGTACAGCCGGTCCACTACTTAAGAAGACCCTACTTACAGAGGACCCCTAGTTGCAAACGGACCTCTGGATGTTTGTAATTTACTGTACTTTAGCCTTTGATAAAAGTTATCAAATGTGTCTGCAATTAAGTTTTATTGTTATTCCTGGTTCTTATAACAACCCAACATTTTTAAAATCCAATTGTCACAGACACCAAAATTTTTTTTTAACTCCCTTACTTTACAATTTTACTCAGTTTTATTGATGTTTTATTGATGTTTTATCTCATATAAGTTAGTGCTGGTTAGTGTAAAATTCCAGAGTGTGAGCAGGGACTCTCTAAGCAGAAATTTCACGATTCCTCTGTGCTATGAGATGCTGTGTGCTGACAATGTACTTAAATCATCAGGGTACAGGTTTATCTACATTTTCATTTAGCTTCTGAATGTTCACTAGTAACCACAATATGGTACTAGCTGCACTACTAGTGCCAGCAAGGCCAGCCACAAGCAAATCAACAAAATATATATATAACGCTATGGTAGGCCTAAGAAAATCGGTTGGGTTCTTGTATACCTAGTTTCTAACCTACATTAACAGCACACAACAACTGGATTTTAAGTCACTTTAAGTTTTGAAAAAAAAATAAAAAATAGTCAGACTTTGCCTAATTTAATCAAACCCCTAATAAATTGTCCCACTTAGGTGTTTGAGATGGATATGTGTGTCATTAAGAGCTAAATATAACGTTCGCAAGTCTCCCTGCAAATTCCTCACAATATGGTACTGGCCGCACTACTAGTGCCAGCAAGCCCAGCCCCAAGCAAAAAAAAAAAATAATAAAATAAAATATAATGCTATTCTAGCCCTAACAAGGGCTGTTGGGTTCTTGTAGACTCACTCCTGCCTAACAGTAAGCTAATATAACACCCTAACCCTATCCCTGACCAGCAGCAGCTCTCTCCTTAACGGCATCCAGACAGAGAATGATGCGGGCAGGGGCTAGTCTATTCCAGGGTCACCTGATCAGGCCAGCCAACCACTGCTATCGACGTGTAAGGGTACCACGTCCTGCTGGGTGGAGTGCAGAGTCTCCTGGCTTGTGATTGGCTCTGTTTCTGGCCGCCAAAAATCAAAACGGTGGGAGATGCCATTTTCTCGAGCTGGCAAAGTATTCGTCCGAGCAACGAGCAGTTACGAGTACTCTAATGCTCGAACGAGCATCAAGCTCGGACGAGTGTGTTCGCTCATCTCTATAGATGAGGTACAGATTTTTCTTATCTATGGACCGATCTTAGTGATCTTACACACAGCTTTTTTATGAACTGCACAAATAACAACATGTACAGCACAACACATATATTTAGTTTTGTGTAAATACTATGTAGCATTACACTACACCAATAATATCATATTCTGATTGATAATATACGTGATTTGAACCTTTCCATCTGTTCCCAGCTAAATCTGCCTATTCTTGGATTGCAGTCATATAACTGTCTTCATGACTCATACTTAATATTTTCTATTCAAATAAAGCGATACACTATTTCCACTTTTAAAACAGCACATTACTTTCATGATTGCAGGAGACAATCCATCAGATAAAAATGGGCATTAAAATTAAATGGTAAAAAAGCTACACAAACCACTTAAGCACACTCATTATTATTGCCCTTGCAACCTGAGGCCACTGGAGAATTTCTAATTTAGTCAGCATTATGCAGTTTGAAGTGTTTCATGTTCTGCATGGGAGCAGGCTGCAATTCAAATATCAGTGGCCATGAAAAATATGCACATACGTTTAGTATTAAAATCTCCAAGGGCATATCAGAAGAGACGGGCACATGTTGCTATGTGTGATGGAGACTTTTCTTGAATCAATCATTTAGACATAATTTATCACCGTTTTATTTTTTTGTCAAAGACATTTCCCTTCCATTTGTTGAAGAGTTTTATTATGCATTCACATCCTGGAAAGGTAATAAGTCCCAAACCTTTGATGCTTAGAGCAACACGCCTTTGTTAGATACAGTAGTGGCATATACAACTTCCCCACTGACAGTGCATTCTAGATAACAAGAGTAATTGCTTATTTTATCAAGTTCAGGGACTAGGGCTCATTTCTACCTCGCCGTCTATTACATCCGTTATTATGGTGTTATCTTTCATTGAGTTCTCTCATTAAAACTGCCTACCCTAGCAATAACTGCCTTATTTAGATGCATTTTTGCATCCATGATATATATACTTAGACGGAAGCAAATAGCAATTTCACAAAAAAGTAGTGTGTGTATATATATATTGATTTATATATCACAAGCATCCATTTATTGTCCGTGTATAATTACAAACAAAAGACAACTGATCTGCTGCCATGTATCTTTTCTGATATCTGTTTTGCCATAATATACTTAGTAAGAAGTGGCAAGAAGTTTGTTTATTGATAAGTAATAAAGTATCCTTCCATTAGACTGACCCAAGAAGAAGGAGGACAAATTTTATCTACCTCCATGCGAATAAAGGTACAAAATATTGGGCTACTTTATATTAAACCACTACAATTGTTGCTGTATGCATTTTTTCTATTATATAAAGATTATGAAATTTATTGTTAGAAAGACTACACATATTGGATTGGCATGGAACCATGGAACCCATTGGGTAATATAAATAACAGTTAAACAGGATATAACAAATACAAGTTAGTGTTTAGAAACATTTACACATTGAAAATTCTCATATTCATGCTGATCCTTGCTATAAAGAAACAACTATGGTGAATAGGGAATTTTGTTAAATAAAATTAATAAACTGTAATGCAGGCATCTGGTGTCCGGGTGACAGTGTATAAACCAATGGTTAAATTTGGTATTTAATTGCCTTAATTTGTAGTGGAGATGGAGGCTTTTCGTTATACATTCCATGATGTCACCATTCTGGTGAACCATAAGGAGTAAAAAACCGCTGACCTCCCTAGCTCCTTTAGGATGATTTCCCTTATAATAATCTTGATGCTAAACTACTGGCAAAGGTCTGAGCCCTGTGGTTCAGTAATGTTATCTTCCCTATATTGGGAATTGATCAATCATTTAGGCTGTGGAAGACCACAAACATTAACCTTAGTTGCCTCTTCACAAAACTGCAGCTGCCCCAGGATTATGTGTCCAGGTCTATTTGTAATGGAAAGGCCTTTGACTTGGTTGAATGGGAGTTTATGTGGGTTACTTCTCTGATTAATTTCTGCTGGGCCGTGGTTTCCACTCTTGTCCCTTTTATTTGCCCTGGTAACCAAAGCATTAGCAACCATCATCAATGGGATTTCTCAAACAGAGAATGCTAGTACACTTAAAGGGGTTATGCCACGAAACAATTGACTGCAAAAAGCTGTCAAAGAGGTTAAAATATTTCAAAAATCTATTTGTAATGGTTACCTGGAATTAAAGATACCTTTCTATTTGTTATTATGATGCTTGTTCAGCCTCTATTCTGCTCCACACAGAAGCAGATGCGGGAGGGGCCAGGCACATGCACAGCACTGACAGAAGAAGTTATTGCACACCTCAGCGCTACAGAGCACTCAGCCTTCAGAGTCTCCTTCCACCTGCTGTGCTCAAATAGTCCCTGCATTACTGATCCAATAGAAGTCCAATAGAAATGTGTCACACGCCCCATGTTAAAAGTGCACCAAAAAAAGTTCAAAGCAGTGCAGGGGGCACCAGATTCATGAAGAACGTGCACCAGAAATCCTGAATCTGGCGCCCCCTGCACATTACACAGGACACTGCACATAGTACACATGTACTATGTATTCTCACAGCAACATGGTCGGTCAGGCTGACATGCATGAATGCTTAGATAAATAGGTGACAGCTTCTCACATATTACTGATCTTTAGCTACTTCCCTGCTAGTCAGGGACAGGGGCCCCTTTGCAGGACAGCAGGGTAACATGGAGGGACAGTGAATGGTGGAGAGTACAGGAGGAGGACTGCATCAGGAGAGATCAGAGCTCAGCCTGTTACTTGTGTTATCTCTGCAGCCTCCTGTGTGACCTGACTAATGGTGGAGGGAGGAAGGGCTGCTGCATTGCTATGATCCATGTTAGGGGGGGACTCCTCTGTGCAGCAGATAGCCATGTATGTCTGCAGTTACCTTGTATCTGCTGCTGGAAGCAACTGTAGATCAGTGGAAATCGCCTCATTCACTGGTGTAGACGGCTGAGCTCTCTGCCCCATGTCTCACTTCCTATTGGCTGCAGTGTGTCAGGTGATCTCTCAGTTTGGAGTGCTCTGTAGTGCAGAGCAGCTGGTGGAATGTTTGTGCGCAGACTCGGCCAGATCAGCTGTAGCTCAGGACGGGACACAGCTACCACTAGAGGGCGCCAGCAACCAGGACAAAAGGAGTTATCTCAGTAAGCCTGCATATTTTGTAATAAGTGTAAATGGTGAAAGTACTTGTCACAATGCATTGGACCCAATTACAGCCATTTGATATGGTGACACAACCCCTTTAATGAAACCTGCTTACTCCCTAGAGGCCTCATGGATGCAGTGAAGGGGTTTGTGAGGTGCTTACGATTATGGGTAACCTGGACAAAGTCTATTTTATTCCTAGTTGATGGCAGGTAATGGCAGTTCTCTAGGCTGACCGTTCTGCATACTGGTTCCATAATATCCTCCTCTGGTAGAATTGTAATTGGGATGTGTTGGTAAATTTACTTGATTTTGAATTGTGGCCACAGAGAGGTATACAAATATGTGACTCAATTGTAACAGCAAGAGGTGATTTGGTCTTTGCAGACCTGAAAGCTGAGATTCAGCTGTTGCTATATGTGTTTTATAGCTACCTGCACTTCTGTCATAACTTACAGAAACAGTTTGGGTGTTTTCTTTCACTTTACAAGTTTGTGTTCCTTTGGTGACTGTTGTATGTGCAGCTGACCTTTTTGGGCATATTTCTGCTTTCTATAGTGACCATGTGGTCATTTGGCCCACCCTATTGGAGAAATCTTTTGCAAAATGGCAATTCTATATCCCTGCCTAATATAAGGAGCAATACGGGAGCTGCAACACAGTTGTATGTCTGCAGTGGTTAGAGCAAAGGATTGTTTTATCCAAGCTTTAACTAAAACCTCTATGAGTGAAAAAGATGAGGAAACAACAGGCAGGGGAGACTGAATTCACATGATCTGGGACTGTCTGATCATTGGTCAGTCATGGGCATCAGTTCACTCCTTCCTATCTGACAGGATTCCCTGCAATACAATCTTCTCTGGTAAGTCTATTACCCAATGTTGCGGAGACCAGATATGAGAGGTTGCTATGACTTCTACATATGATTCTTCATGTGGTACATATGGCAGACTGTTCATCTTCTATCTGGGGTGAAATTGCATAGAAGTCCCATCTAACTGTAACCACAATGTATTTAGAACTCATGGCTTGAGAAGCCTGTACACCATACCCAAGACACATTCATGTTTGCTGCTGCCATGATTGTATTGTTCTTAGTCTCTATTGAGCTTTGTTTATTTATCTTTGTAGAAAAAATAAAAACTTTAAATAAAAAAAATTCTGAAAGAATTTGGTTTTCATGCAGCATGTCAACTAAAATTATTAATATTTCCTAAAATTACCATATGCAATGAATTTGGAAATTATTAAGACTTTTTTACTTTTGGGTTTAAATTAAAAAAATTCCCATTATTGTACTGTTAATAATCCATAATGAGAATGTAAAAGCGTAATTTTATATTATTTTTCTAATTTATTATTTAAGTAAAAACTAGCATTTTTCATGAAAATATACGTATTTAGAACCTCTGCCAGCTGTGGTAAATTATATAAGTGTATGTACCTGCTCTCGCAGGTGACATATATGATGAAATATCGATTTGAACAATCAGAACCTAATGATCACTCTGGCTGAGCTCCAAAGATTCTCTGTGCAGATGGAAGACACAGTCAGTCATCTTCCTGTAATTTGCCAAATAGGCATATAAAGATCATGTATAATAATAAAAGTAATAATCTTTATATAGCGCTATCATATCCTGTAGTACTTTACAAATCATAGGGGACATATGCAAACAAAAAAATACATTACAGAGTACAAAATGCTGCAGTTAGAACCAGCCACCAACCATCGACATGAAATCTGAAATGCCATTAGGAAACAAAACAAATAAAAGTTTTCAACCAATTTTACACAGCCATCCTTCAGAGAAAGTTCACATGGTTTAGGGAAGTGACATATTTGTAAGGGGTTGAAACTGAAACGGTTCCTGTGTTAGCGATTATAAAGGCCCCTCTAGCCACTTAAGCTTTGGCCATGCCCCTTTTACCCATCAAAGCCTAAACCAGTAATAGTAATAGTTATCATACAGTCAAAGTCTTAACACAGCCTCTCTCTTTCCAATGGAGGTTATAAGAGTCCATTCAATATGTGTAATTTCCTTTCATGTGAGATGTATATATGTTCAAGTAATCTCCATGCATGTGAGGTGCTTTATGTGTTTGAGTAAGCTCTAAACATTCAGAATTTACATAACTTGTGTACTCAAAATGGGGAAGATTCATTATGTCTTCTTTGATTTCTGATGGAGAAATCACATGAAATTCCCTCTCCCCACCGGTTTTCAGGCCTCTCTCCGACGGCATTCCACTTTGATCATGTCAGGGTGTGCAGGGG
This sequence comes from Engystomops pustulosus, assembly GCA_019512145.1. NCBI lineage: Eukaryota > Metazoa > Chordata > Amphibia > Anura > Leptodactylidae > Engystomops > Engystomops pustulosus. The sequence goes on along the minus strand of CM033645.1, from coordinate 116,916,966 downwards.
CGTGAACACCTGGCCGGCTAAAATTAACTATAGTCTCCGAAGGAAAACCTGATCTACAGGTCCAAACTGGAGGAGATTGCACCCATATCCACTAAGGTGCTAAAGCCATTTGTCTATGTGATGGATGTAAATATGTAAGTATGTATATAAGCCGAGTTTTTAAGAACAAAAAATGTGCTGAAAAACCTCACCTTGTCTTATACTCGAGGCAAAAAACAAACAAACAGTGTATTCACCTTCTGGGTCGGCTTGTACTCGAGTATATATGTACTACTCCAAATAGCCGGAATAAGTCCACAGATAAATGTCCCCATCCTAAGAATTTTAAGATCCCATGTGATATCTTTGCTTTAAAGAACATCATTCACTCTTCTTGAACTTGAGTCTAGTGACTCAACTATTTCAACATCCCGAGGAAGTGAGTAATAATCCCAAATAATCCCACATTTGACTGTTTTTGTTTACTAAGCCATTTTCCCCTTAATTAACTACATTGTTCACTCCTCTGCAGCTCACTTATTTCAGTTATTTGCTTCTTTTACACTAGCGTACAAAATTAATAAATGTATAAAAGCTGCAGTTTTACTTTATTTTACTTATTACACTTACTGCAATAGTAAGTGGGTGGCATGGCATCACTCTCTTTCAGCCTCCTTCCTCTTAGTGTCATTTAGGTGTCATTCTCAACTGGCCCTCATATAGTGGATCACATGGTAGTATATTTGTTGCAAACCTATAGGACATACAGTTCCAATTTTATCCTATAGTAGCTACTCCATATTAATAATTATGCATAAATTAAATTAGAATGATCGAGGAATGGTATAGAGAGAGTGTATTCTAGATAAAACTTCAATAAAACTACCTGGGTGAGAGAGCTCTAGAAATAAGCATTAAATAATCATAGACATTTCATAGGATTATATATATGTAGTGTCACTATTATCATATGTACTGGCAGAGCAGTTTTATCATTTTTATTCATTGAAATAATCCAATACAAAGAGACTAATGGTACTATCTTACCACAAATGATTTTAATTCCTTTATATCCACCAGCTTATTGTCAGGATACAAAGAAACACAGTTTCACATCTTTAACTTATTTTCAAGGTCTGTGGTGCTTATTGAAAACAATATCTAATAATAAAGCTATGGAAAGTTTCATGTTCTTTTATGCTCACAACAGCAATTAAATAAGGACAACTTATCTGTCTCCTTGCTGTTGTTGACAGAACTAGTACTGACAGCCTTTTCTTTATGTTCCTTTGTTGGGAAAACAATGGTAATTAGCATTATTCCCTTTCTCACCCTTAAAACACAAACAAAGGCACAAAATAAATAAGAAAGATTAGAAAGATTTGACATGAATTTCTTCAAATCTTTCTATTTTGACATGTTATACTGTATATTGGCTCTACCCTACATATTATACACATATGCAGACAGGTAATATAAAACATTTTTGTTTTCGATGTGTCAATTTCAATTTAATTAACATTTTCAAGTGCACGGTGCCTTCTGAATAATTATTAAATAAATCTTCCTTTTTATGGTATTCCAGGAACGGAGAATTTAGAAATATGGTGCAACAATGCCATCTGCTGGATAAAATGTATATAACATTGTGCAGCCGTTCATTTACAGTAAAATTCAAAAGGGGAAAAGTAAACAAAGAATTTAATTCAGCTTTCATAAAAAGGGGTAACATTGATCAAAACACAAAAAGTGTCCTAAATTTCAAATGGTCTCCCTTGGTTCTTGGAAGCAGGCAGCATGTCCAAACTTCAAACCCAAAACACATACAGAGTTTAGTAAAAGTGTTGGAGCAGGGAGCATACATTTCCTGATCCACCATTTATCCTATGGCACTGCTATCAGCAGCTTGGATAAAGCAGACGGAATGTATTACACCTGCTACCTTCAGACTGGAGGGTAACAGGGTTAATAATTATTTTTATTCTACAGGCATAAAAGATCTGAGAAGGAGACTGAGAGGGCACTGTACCCACGGATGGTACTGTTCTGTGGGTGGTAACCAGCCCAACAACAAAATCCATTTTTGGGGCTCATCACTGTAAATATTATATTACAGCCATTTACAAATTTGGAAACAGCGCTGACTCTAAATTCTTTCAATAGTTGCTTGCTTCCTAGTCTTTGCTATGGACTGTTGTGGTCCTGTGAGCCCCTTCAGCAGTCCTCAGCTTCTTGCATTCGTTGTAAAAACAGGGATTCAGAGGAAAAGTCTCATAGACATTAAGATGACATCAACTAATAGGATTGTATAATAATTTCTAAAATAGAGAGATGAGAAAAACCCGCCCAAGTAACTGTTATATATTAATGCTAGGATGTATTGCTGATGTTTGGAGCAACTTGTGCTCCAATGTAGAAGTTGGCAGGATAAATAAGAGTTACAGACTGTTGAGCATATGCAGCCCCTGGAGCTGTGAGTATTGGTATTTACCTCATCACACAGGAAGTGTGATTCTTAGTATTTGCAGTGAAACGGTGAGGTGTATGGACCTGGACAGAAGGGGCATCCCTCATCATCCACACCCCTTACACTTCATGGTTTGGTTCAGCTAAATTTTGTAAGTAAGCAGAGAAACATAACCTGATTCAGAAAACATTTCTGCATTGCTGGTCTTCATCTACAACTTGTGCACTTTGGTAGGAATACCCAGCAACTTAGAGGTGCCATGTTAAAGACTCCAAATGTTCCATTCAAAGACCCTTCCTGTGTTTGTTACCCAGTAGGAACTGCTGGCACCTCCTCTCTTTTGGAAGCTACAAGCTCAGGACAACTTGGATGTCAGCCAGGATGGTAAGTGAAATGGAGTTGATACCCCTTACCCAGTGCTCTGCACTGTCGCTTTATTAAGTACCCATGTTACTAAGAAAGAAATTCAGTAAGGGGAGAATGTTGGTATATGGTTGCTCTTTTTAAGGGAACATGCCATCAGGATTTCACATTTTCACCTAATTACCAGTTTATATCTATTTATAATGTCTATAAATAACATTACTGCTTTCAAAGTTGATAAAAAATATACCTAGCCCCCTTTGTGCCTGTACCTCAGTGTCCTCCATGAATTCTTCCTTTCCTCCACACCTTCCCCCGATTGCTCAATGCACCTGACAGGAGGAGAGGAGGGGTTCAGGGAGCTGGATGAATGAGGAGTAGAGGAAGAATGCACATGCTGCTGCCCTTCTTCCCAGGATAAACTGGTGGCAGGAAGCCAGGTAATATGAAATTAAGTTTTATAAAGTAGCAGCAGTATTCAGAATTCTGAAAAAGGCGTTTTTAAAAGCAGCATAGCACAGGCTAAACCCCTGTTTCCAAATTTTAGGATATGTCTGGTTCCCAAGAAGAAGTATCCAAAATCAGTCCACCATGCCCCCGTCCAGACTGGTGCATAGTAAATGTGGTGGCAATATTTAAAACTGCTTCGAAAAGCAAACCTACAGACCTGTGCATTGAACTTCGGTTGTTGGAAAAATATTTGAGGTGTTTGTTAGAGATGCTATCCTGGAGTATCTCACTGTACATTAACCTATAGCCCAGCATCAGCTTAAATGGGAGAAGCTGTGGATGTTGTGTATTTTGAATAGACTATTTGATACTGTACTGCAGTTTGGTACATAAACTGAGATTGTTTTAACTAGGGGAAAATTGATTGAAATTCAAAAAAAGTTTGTTTCTGGGACTCAGACTTGAACCAAACTTGAACTCAAACTCCATTGAAATCACTTCTTAAAGGAAACCTACCACTTGTAGTGGCAGGTTTCCGATGGCAATACCGGGCACCAGCTCATAAAGGGAACTACCACACACTGGTACATAACTGGCACAGGATGGGTCAGATGTAAAATGTTAAAAATCTTACTAAATAATCTGGTTTTCATACTTGTCCTGCCAGGCCTAATTTGTTAGTATTAAGAGAATAAAATCCTTTAATCTTGAAAGGGATGTTGAGATATCCAGTGGATCTTCAGTTCCAAACACCGTTAGCTTTAAAATGTATCATTTCCAGATCAAATTTTTTTTTTCTGTTACATTGATCAAAGAATATCTTCCTTTATTTGTTTAAATAATACATGTTAAACTGTCTGTCTGGAAAAGTGGTACAATCTCCCAAATAATAATAATAATAATAATAATAATCTTTATTTATATAGCAACATCAAATTCTGTAGCGCTTTACAGATATAATAGTGTATTACAGAGTAATAACATTATCATGGCCCTGCTCCCAAGAGCTTACAGTCTATGGGGATGAGGGGGTGACACAAGAGCTTGTATAATGGAATGGAATAAAATTATTTTAAAAAATAACAAAATTTTGCATAGGCAGTGGCATTGCACAGTGAGTTCAATGACAATGAAAACTCACTCTCACCTGGAATCAGCATTGTGCAGTGCACTTTAAATGCTTTCTAGACAACACTCATGTTCACATAGGGGCACATTTACTAAGGGTCCGCGGAGCACATTTTTGTCGGGTTTCCCGGCGTTTTCCGTTTTGCGCTGCATTTAAATGGGGTTATTGGCGCACGCAATCTGACTTTTATGCGACACCAATCGGGGGCGTGGCCGTCGGACAACTCGACTGATTCAGACTAAGCACGGGAATTAACTGTTCAACTTTCATTTTCCCACAGATGTTTATAAAATGAAAGCTGAGCTCTGTTTGGCTGCCATGGGCAACAATTTTACATTTCTGATAAATCTCCCCCAACATTGAATGTAATCCATTGCCCTGTCAGTATGTGTTGCCAAACTAAATAATGATCTTGCCTCTTCACATCCTTTTTCGGACTCTGATTCTCAGTTTAAAGGAAACCTACCACTTGTAGTGGCAGGTTTCCGATGAAAATACCGGGCACCAGCTCAGGGTGAGCTGGTGCCGGAGCTTATTTTAGTTAGTGTTTTAAACCGCGGTATCGCGGTTTAAAACACTTTTTAAACGTTATAGCCGGCGCAGGCAGGTACGCGCTCGGCGCTTACCGTGCACGCGGCTACATAGGAAGTGAATGAGAGCCGCATGCACGGTAAGCGCCGGCACCAGCTCACCCTGAGCTGGTGCCCGGTATTTTCATCGGAAACCTGCCACTACAAGTGGTAGGTTTCCTTTAATGTAACCTGTGAATATCACACTAGACCTGTTAACTTTTACTGAAACATACATTAGCACTTGGCTATATAGTGCTGATGCAATGCTTAAACAGTCACAATCTAATTTTTCAGAGTTCTAATTGTTTCCATACTTATGTAATTAGTGAGCCAAAATTGCCTTTTACACCTAATGTTGCGCGTATAGTCACCACCCAGATAACAGTGTTGCCAGAAGATGGCGGTAGATCCGTAACAAAGTCCATAGCCACATGAGACCATGGGCTGGTAGACACGGGCATGTTTTGCGGCTGCCATGATTGTATTGTTCTTAGTCTTATTGAGCTTTGTTTATTATCTTTGTAGAAAAATAAACTTTAAATAAAAAAATTCTGAAAGAATTTGGTTTTCATGCACATTCAACTAGAATTATTATATTTCCTAAAATTCCATATACAATGAATTGGAAATTATTAAGACCTTTTTACTTTTGGGTTTAAATTAAAATTCCCATTATTGTACTGTTAATATCCTAATGAGAATGTAAAAGCGTAATTTTAATATTTTTTTCTAATTTATTATTTAAGTAAAAACTAGCATTTTCATGAAAATATACGTATTTAGAACCTCTGCCAGCTGTGGTAAATTATAATAAGTGTATGTACCGCTCTCGCAGGTGACATATTGATGAAATATCGATTTGAACAATCAGAACTAATGATCCTATCTGCGTGAGCTCCAGCCAAGATTCTCTCGTGCAGATGGAAGACACAGTCAGTCATCTTCCTGTAATTTGCCAAATAGCATATAATCAGTTAATAATAATAAATAATAATCTTTTAATCGCTATCATATCTGTAGTCTTTACAATCATAGGGGACACTATGCAACACAAAAAATACATTACAGAGTAATGCTGCAGTTAGAACCAGCCACCAACCATCGACATGAAATCTGAAATGCCATTAGGAAACAAAACAAATAAAAGTTTTCAACCAATTTTACACAGCATCTCCTTCAGAGAAAGTTCACATGGTTTAGGGAAGTTGACATATTTGTAAGGGGTTGAAACTGAAACGGTTCCTGTGTTAGCGATTATAAGGCCCCTCTAGCCACTTAAGCTTTGGCCATGCCCCTTTTACCCATCAAAGCTAACCAGTAATAGTAATAGTTATCATACAGTCAAAGTCTTACACAACCTCTCTCTTTCCAATGGAGGTTATAAGAGTCCATTCAATATGTGTAATTTCCTTTCATGTGAGATGTATAATGTTCAAGTAATCTCCATGCATGTGAGGTGCTTATGTGTTTGAGTAAGCTCTAAACATCAGAATTTACAATACTTTGTACTCAAAATGGGAAGATTCATTATGTCTTCTTTGATTTCTGATGGAAAAGCACATGAAATTCCCTCTCCCCACGGTTTTCAGGCCTCTCTCCGACGGCATTCCACTTTGATCATGTCAGGTGTGCAGGGGCGTGAACACCTGGCCGGCTAAATTAAACTATAGTCTCCGAAGGAAAACCTGATCTAAGGTCCAAACTGGAGGAGATTGCACCCATATCCACTAGGTGCTAAAGCCATTTGTCTATGTGATGGATGTAATATGTAAGTATGTATAAAGCCGAGTTTTTAAGAACAAAAAATGTGCGAAAAACCTCACCTTGTCTTATACTCGAGGCAAAAAAACAAACAAACAGTGTATCACCTTCTGGGTCGGCTTGTATCGAGTATATATGTACTACTACTACAAATAGCCGGAATAAGTCCACAGATAAATGTCCCCATCCTGATTTTAAGATCCCATGTGATATCTTTGCTTTAAAGAAACATTTCACTCTTCTTGAACTTGGTCTAGTGACTCAACTATTTCAACACTCCCGAGGAGTGAGTAATAATCCCAAATATCCCACATTTGACTGTTTTTGTTTACTCAAGCCATTTTCCCCCTTATTAACTACATTGTTCACTCCTCTGAAGCTCACTTATTTCAGTTATTGTTATTTTCTTTTACACTAGCGTACAAAATTAATAAATGTATAAAAGCTGCAGTTTTACTTTATTTTATTACTTATACACTACTGCATAGTAAGTGGGTGGCATGGCATCACTCTCTTTCAGCCTCCTCCTCTTAGTGTCATTTAGGTGTCATTCTCAACTGGCCCTCATTAGTGGATCACATGGTAGTATATTTGTTGCAAACCTATAGGACAGACATACTCCAATTTATCCTATTAGTAGCTACTCCATATTAATAATTATGCATAAATTAAATTAGAACTGATCGAGGAATGGTATAAGAGAGTGTATTCTAGATAAAACTTCAATAAACTACCTGGGTGAGAGAGCTCTAGAAATAGTATATAAATAATCATAGACATTTCATAGGATTATATATATATAGTGTCACTATTATCATGTACTGGCAGAGCAGTTTTATCATTTTTATTCATTGAATAATCCAATACAAAGAGACTAATGGTACTATCTTACCACAAATGATTTTATTCCTTTATATCCACCACTTAGTGTCAGGATACAAAGAAACACAGTTTCACATCTTTAACTTATTTTCAAGTCTGTGGTGCTTATTGAAAACAATATCTATAATAAACTATGGAAAGTTTCATGTTCTTTTATGCTCACAACAGCAATTAAATAAGGACAACTTATCTGTCTCCTTGCTGTTGTTGACAGAACTAGTACTGACAGCCTTTTCTTTATGTTCCTTGTTGGGAAAACATGGTAATTAGCATTATTCCCTTTCTCACCCTTAAAACACAAACAAAGGCACAAAATAAATAAGAAAGATTAGAAAGATTTGAGATGAATTTCTTCAAATCTTCTATTTGACATGTTATAACTGTATATTGGCTCTACCCTACATATTATACACATATGCAGACAGGTAATATAAAACATTTTTGTTTCGATGTGTCAATTTCAATTTAATTAACATTTTCAATGGCACGGTGCCTTCTGAATAATTATTAAATAATCTTCCTTTTATGGTATTCCAGGAACGGAGAATTTAGAAAATGGTGCAACAATGCCATCTGTGGATAAATGTATAACATTGTGCACCCGTTCATTTACAGTAAAATTCAAAAGGGGAAAAGTAAACAAAGAATTTAATTCAGCTTTCATAAAAAGGGGTACATTGATCAAAACAAAAGTGTCCTAAATTTCAAATGGTCTCCCTTGGTTCTTGGAAGCAGGCAGCATGTCCAAACTTCAAACCCAAAACACATACAGAGTTTAGTAAAGTGTTGGAGCAGGGAGCATACATTTCCTGATCCCATTTATCCTATGGCACTGCTATCAGCAGCTTGGATAAAGCAGACGGAATGTATTACACCTGCTACCTTCAGACGGAGGGTAACAGGGTTAATAATTATTTTTATTCTACAGGCATAAAAGATCTGAAGGAGACTGAGAGGGCACGTACCCACGGATGGTATGTTCTGTGGTGGTAACCAGCCCACAAACAAAATCCATTTTTGGGGCTCATCACTGTAATATTATATTACAGCCATTTACAAATTTGGAAACAGCGCTGACTCTAAATTCTTTCAATAGTTGCTTGCTTCCTAGTCTTTGCTATGGACTGTTGTGGTCCTGTGAGCCCTTCAGCGTCCACAGCTTCTGCATTCGTTGTAAAACAGGGATTCAGAGGAAAAGTCTCATAGACTTAAGATGACATCAACTAATAGGATTGTATAATAATTTCTAAATATGAGAGATGAGAAAAACCCGCCCAAGTTAACTGTTATATATATGCTAGGATGTATTGCTGATGTTTGGAGCAATTGTGCTCCAATGTAGAAGTTGGCAGGATAAATAAGATTACAGACGTTGAGCCTATGCAGCCCCTGGAGCTGTGAGTATTGGTATTTACCTCATCACACAGGAAGTGTGATTCTTAGTATTTGCAGTGAAACGGTGAGGTGTATGGACCTGGACAGAAGGGGCATCCCATCATCCCACACCCTTACACTTCATGGTTTGGTTCAGCTAAATTTTGTAAGTAAGCAGAGAAACATACCTGATTCAGAAAACATTTCTGCATTGCTGGTCTTCATCTACAACTTGTCACTTGGTAGGAATACCCAGCACTTAGAGGTGCGATGTTAAGACTCCAAATGTTCCATTCAAAGACCCTTCCTGTGTTCGTTACCCCAGTAGGAACTGCTGGCACCTCCTCTCTTTGGAACCACAGCTCAGGACAACTTGGATGTCAGCCAGGATGGTAAGTGAAATGGAGTGATACCCCTTACCCAGTGCTCTGCACTGTCGCTTTATTAAGTACCCATGTTACTAAGAAAGAAATTCAGTAAGGGAGAATGTTGGTATATGGTTGCTCTTTTAAGGGAACTGCCATCAGGATTCACATTTTCCCCTAATTACCAGTTTATATCTATTTATAATGTCTAAATAATTAACTTACTGCTTTCAAAGTTGATAAAAAAATATACCTAGCCCCCTTTGTCTGTACCTCAGTGTCCTCCATGAATTCTTCCTTTCCTCACACCTTCCCCGATTGCTCAATGCACCTGACAGGAGGAGAGGAGGGGTTCAGGGAGCTGGATGAATGAGGAGTAAGGAAGAATGCACATGCTGCTGCCCCTTCTTCCCAGGATAAACTGGTGGCAGGAAGCCAGGTAATATGAAATTAAGTTTATAAAGTAGCAGCGTATTCAGAATTCTGAAAAGGCGTTTTTAAAAGCACATAGCACAGGCTAAACCCCTGTTTCCAAATTTTAGGATATGTCTGGTTCCCAAGAAGAAGTATCCAAAATCAGTCCACCATGCCCCGTCCAGACTGGTGCTAGTAAATGTGGTGGCAATATTTAAAACTGCTTCGAAAAGCAAACCTACGACCTTGCATTAACTTCGTTTTGTTGGAAAATATTTGAGGTGTTTTGTTAGAGATGCATCCTGGATATCTCACTGTACATTAACCTATAGCCCAGCATCAGCTTAAATGGGAGAAGCAGTGGATGTTGTGTATTTTGAATAGACTATTTGATACTGTACTGCAGGTTGGTACATAAACTGAGATTATTTAACTAGGGAAAATTATTCAAATTCAAAAAAAGTTTGTTTCGGGACTCAGACTTGAACCAACACTTGAACTCAAACTCCATGAAATCCACTTCTTAAGAAACCTGCCACTTGTAGTGGCAGGTTTCCGATGGCAATACCGGCACCAGCTCAGGGTGAGCGGTGCCGGAGCTTATTTAGTTAGTGTTTAAACGCGGTATCGCGGTTTAAAACCCTTTTTAAACGTTATAGCCGCGCGGCAGTACGCGCGCTCGGCGCTTACCGTGCACGCGGCTACATAGGAAGTGAATGAGAGCCGCGTGCACGGTAAGCGCCGAGCCGTACCTGCTGCGCGGCTTATAAACGTTTAAAAAAGTGTTTTAAACCGCGATACCGCGGTTTTAAAACACTAACTAAAATAAGCTCCGGCACCAGCTCACCCTGAGCAGAAATGGAGTCCAGGGAATTGTAAGAGAACTCCGCCCATGGTAGAAGAGAGGCCCAGTTGTCCTGACGGGCAGAGACAAAGTGGCGGAGATAGCAACCTAAAGTCTGATTCATCAACTCTCCACTTGGCCTTTAGTGTGGGAGATAGGCAGAAGAGAAGTCCAAGTTCACCTGCAACTGGTTGCACAGAGATCTCCAGAATTTGGACACAACTGAACTCCTCGATCCGAGACGATGTGCCGAGGGAGACCATGAAGCCGGAAAATATGCTGGAAGAAGAGGCTGGCGAGACGTGAGCAGAAGGCAAACCGGTAGAGGGACAAAGTGAGACATCTTCGAAAAGCGGTAGTCACCACCCAGATAACAGTGTTGCCAGAAGATGGCGGTAGAATAAATCCAACAGGTCCTTCTGCCCACTAGGATTTAGCCTGTTTTATATGAGCAATCTAAATCCTAGTTGGCTAAAGGACCTAGTGCAGTGTCAGGTTAGAAGTGTAAGAACAGGTCCTTCTGCCCACTAGGATTTAGCCTAGAAGGGGCTGCGAGGCGGAACCTCTGTTGGGTGTCCCATGCCAAAGCACCCCATGCTACTTGGTCTTACCGGCAAGAGCGGTGGAATTGTTGAGGACTAACAGGATCAGCCGCAGCACATGGACTGCTACACATCCCGATTTAGCCTTCCAAAAGCATTGATGATACAGCGCCTACTAGTGGCAGATGTCATGTGGTTTAATTTATCAACAGGTATCGCTATCTCGACGTGACCCCGAAGAGTACAGTGACCCTGCGTTGAAATGTGATACGCTGGTGCGAGCCATTTGACAAGTGTGCCCACGTCCCCTAGGAAGAGATTGATATTTTACTGGAATAATTGTTGATTGTGGGAGAAAAGTTTGTCAATTGACTTGCTTCGTGGCCTAGGTGATAGAGGCTAATCCTAGTTCTGGAAGAAACAGACAACAGAACGAAACCACGACAAACATGAGTGCAGTTTAGCCAAAACTAGAATGATGTATCACACTACTTATATGATGTAATGAAAAAGGATTGGAAGCCTTGTATTGCATTATAAACTGTGACACTATTACTACTATACAGGACACTGTACCATATTGAAATGACTGTTACCTTATTACTAACCTTAAGCGAAATCAAGTATTAACTCCTCTTTAAGTTAATTACTAACTCAAATATTTCATTCTTTTATTTAAAATTTTTCTCTATATAAAACCCAAATATTATATCTAATTATTACATCGCTAATACTACTTATTGAAGAAGTAAGATTCGTATTAATATACTAATAGTGTTTTATAATCATCAATTGGGGATTGCAGAGTCTGAATTTCATCTGATATACTACATAAATGACGTTTGAGTGGTAGGATACCTGTCCCATATGATTTGTAGGTGTATAACTCTATAAATTAAGAATAAGGATAGTGATAACTATGAAGCTTGCTTAAAGGAGAGGTGGACTTTCAATGGGAAGATCAAAAAAAAAGTCCAAACCCCGCCTAAACAAAATTAGATATTTGCCACAAGAAGCTACAAACGGAAAAAAAAGGCGAAAACAAAAAAAGTTTAGGTATGGATCCGAGTGTAATTCTCTCCACCATTAGTCAGTGGATCAACAGATAAAAGTTATACATTCGGGTGCGCAATGGAGGGTGAGTGAGTGGATGATAAATCCCATTGTCACTGGATGAAAAACGTATTCAGGCAATGTTTGACAAATTTCAATGAACTTCAGATAAATCAAATCAATGGTTAAGAAATACAAACAGAATTGCGTCAGTTGCAGTTCGCACTGGTCAGTGGAGTTGGCTACCACGGACATTGTTAAGCTACACTTCACACTAACTAGGGGGACGTATATAAGGCCGACGTATATACAGCCGATATACGTCCCCCATAGGCAGCAATGGGCGCACGGCACCCTACGGGAGCGGTACGGTGCCGCACACGTGCGGCACCGTACTGTTCCGTACACGGGAAAAAAATAGAGCCTGTCCTATCTTTTCCCTAATACAGCTCCGTGCGCCATAGGTTGCTATGGAGAGGGGCGGGGTGAGCTGTGCTCACCTCCTCCTCCTCTCCCCGTACACTGCCGTTGCCTGATAGGTACGGTACGGGCGGCAACGGCAGTGTGAATATAGCCTTAAACTGTAATTCCCTGATTGAGGTTAACAATGGGCTCCTACAGTTGACAAGGTAAACAGCAGGCGTTAAAAATAAGATAATTGGCATATAAGAAGGAATCCCCGGAAGTGTTGGATAGGGATTTGTTGCATTTCTTATGGGATTGAGAATATGTCCTTCTACCATAAGAATCATCCGAGATGGATCTGATGATTATAGAGCCCACAGACTCAGGCAACCGAATGGACAAATTCAGAAATTCCAAGAGATGAGCTCGTGCATATACATTATTTTCATGTAAAGAAGCCCTAATTAAAGCTATAAAACAAAGAAAAAAGGAAGAGAAAAATGTAAGGAATTACTGATACTGCAAGATTTGTCTACACCACCCTATCTAAGAGAGAGACCTGAAAGAATACATGTAAAAACATTCTGTATAAGTGGGTTTTCCTTTTAACCTGCTTTACTGCTTTCCTCTATAGTGCATTAATATCAATAAAAGCCCCTTCGGCAACCTAGAATTAAGGATAGCATGAAAGGTTTCCCTGAAGACATGAGGAATATGTTTATTAAAATGCATGTCTTGGTACATTTTTGTCTTTTTTTTCTCTCCTTTTCTCTCTTTTTTTTTAAAGTTTTTTTCTGTATAGGACCTTTCTCTTAAAGGGGTTATTGCCATGAACTATTTACTACAAAAGTAGTCAAGAGGTAAAATATTTCAAAAATCTATTTGTAATGGTTACCTGGAAGTAAAAATACCTTTCTATTTGTTATTATGATGCTTGTTCAGCCTCTATTCTGCTCCACACAGAACAGATGTGGAGGGGCCTAGTGATCAGCCTTCAGAGTCCCTCCTTCCCCTGCTGTGCTCAATAGTCCCTGCATTTACTGATCCCCAGCACAGCAGGAATCTGCTATTGGTGCTGTTTGTCACCTACGAAAGCCCTGACACTGCTTCTCTTCTTTTAATCATTGTTAATATATACTTGAAAAGAAAATATATATATATCTGTACATGTACACCTATATATTCAATAACATTTCTGAGCCTCATTTATAAAAATCTAACACAGTCTATGTGTACATAGCAATCATCACAGCTCAGCTATAATGTTTTCACAGCTGTATAAAATATAAAGCTCAGTATAATGTGTGTGTGTGGTGTGGGTGTATATATACTCGAGCATAAGCCCGCCCAAGTATAAGCTGAGGTACCTAATTTTAAAACACAAAAACAGCAGAACCTGCGGACTCGCTGACTCAAGTATAAGTCTAGGTGGGAAATGCATTGGTCACAGCCTCCATCCGTAATATCTAGACAGCACAATCCCCCCCAGTATATACCCAGCCTCTACCCTCTTATTGACAGCACCCCCCTTGTATACAGCCAATAGCCCCCTGCCCCCCAGTATATAGCCAGCAACCTCCAAGTATATAGCCCCCAGTCCCCAGTATATAGCCAGTGCCACTCCCCCTCGTGTATATTGTAAGTGCCCTGCCCCCCTTGTGTATAGCATTGCCTGCCCCCCCTTGTGTATATAGCATGTTCCTGTCTCCTCTCGTATGTAGCATCTATCCACCCCCTCGTGTATACGGTGCCTGCCCCCTTTTATATGCAATGCACTCCCCCCTCTATAGATGCCGAGCAAGTGCCTCCCCCCTCGTATATAGCAAGTCCTGCCCCCTCGTATATAGCAAGTGCCTGCCCCCTCGTATTTAGCAAGTGCCTGTCCCCTCGTATATAGCAGTTCCTGTTTCTCTGTCCTTCTGAGCTCTCGCGCGGTCCTATCGCATACGCCATGATGTCATATGCTGACATCATAGTGTGTGCCATGGCGGTGTACACACTATGTTGTTGCCAATGGACTCGAAGAGCATTAGGATTTTCACAGCACAAATTAGGTGCATTCCGGTGCTCAGTCTGACCGTGCGCCAAGATTTAACATGCAAAGTCGAATTGAAAGTGTTTCACACACCCCATGTAAGAGTGCACTGACAAAGGTGGTGCACTCTGTCGGAGCAGTGCAAGAGGCACCAGATTCATGAAGAACGTGCAACAAAATCCTGAATCTGGTGCCCCCTGCAATCCTTAATCTGGTGCCCCTAAAGAAGTCACTTGAAGTGAGTTTTATGCATGGAGTTTGCCGTCCCTGCATTTTTCTAGACCTCCGACATATTTTACACTTTACTATTTGCGTGACCTAATATGATGCTGTGTTTCATTGTTTTGCTCTACTTGTATCATTGATGGTACAAAATTAGCTGCATTAACATGGACCTTTTTAGTTGTTTTTATGACTTTTAACTATAACTTTTGTATTTTTGTATTTTACTTTGGGCCGTTATTGCTCTTCTTTCGGTGTATTTTGTAAGGAATTGCACTAAATCACAGATAGATAGATATGAGATAGATAGATAAAAAAAGAAAAATCCTGAGCAGCACTACTGGTTTAAATGGTAAGGTGGTGCAAAGCCATAAGTTCCGTGGCAAACGGTCTTTTGTAAATAAGTCCAAAAAATAGGCAGCACTCCAAGGTTGTAGTCAAAAACGTGAGGATGAAAGCTTTATCCATGGCAACGTTTGTGGTTTAAATCCACCTTTATCAAGCTTGATAAGGTGGATTAAACCACCGAACGTTGCCATGGAATAAGCTTCACCCTCACGTTTTTTGACTACACCTTGGAGTGCTGCCTATTTTTTAGATAGATAGATAGATAGGTGATAGACAGCAGTGTAACTGGAGGGACGTGCATGGGGAGAGGTTGAGTCTAAATCCTAGTGGTCTAAAGTAGTGATTTTCAACCAGTGTGCCGTGGCACAACTAATGTGCCGCGACACATGGTCGGGGTTTGCCGCGGGGAAGTTCCCCAAACATGGTGCCCCCTTTGTTTTGTTTCGCGATGCCAGTAACAGCTTCTTACAATGATGGAGACGTGTACAATACACATGCGCAACAAATGACGTCACCGAGGCCGTTGCATCATCCATTTGCCCACCGCCAAGGTAATGCCCACCAATAATGCTGACTATATGAGCTTTTTGCCTGAGTATATGATGTGGCAGAATACTCAGCATATGAGCTGGTACTTTTAGTACTCCAGCAGTATACTTCATATAACAATGAGAAATGTAAAATGAGAAATACTATAGTCATGGAGCTGGAGTACTACAAGTACCAGCTCAATGCCGAGTAATGATGCTGGCACTTGTACTCTGGCCTCATGGCCATAGTACCCCTTTATTTTGCAGTATATGCCACATATAATCACAACCATATACTAATCCAGGGAAAACTGAAACTGTTGAGGAAGAGCTTCGTGTGCACTTTCCACCATTCCTGCCAGATATCCCTTTTGTGTTATCGAAACAGCGCTATGTTCACACTGAGTGAGTAAATAAATTAGAATCTATTATTAACTATATGTTAATATGACTGTTTTAGTGTCATTTTGTGCTATTTTGGTTGGTGGTGTGCCCCAGGATTTTCTAAGTATAAAAAGTGTGCCGCGGCTCAAAAAAGGTTGAAAATCACTGGTCTAAAGGACTCGGTCCCTATATCCACTAGGATTTAGCTGTTTCAACATAGAAAACTAATTTCTAGTTGTCTAAAGGACCTTTATTGTTCAATTGATTATAAAAGCAATTTAAAGGTTTTTTTATTTTCCCTTGCATTTGGAGGCAGTATTATTATTAGTTATTATTATTAGTTGTTATTATTATATTAAATTATGGGAGATTTATTCAGACTGGCCAATGGGGCAGATTTACTTACCCCGGCCCATTCGTGATCCACGGCACGTTCTCTGCGACGGATTCGGGTCCGGACGGGATTTATTAAGGTAGTTCCTCCGACTTCCACCAGGTGGTGCTGCTGCGCTGAAGAGCATCGGAACGCACTGGAATACACCGAGCCGGCTGAGTGAGGGTAAGTGCAAATTTCGCGACACATTTTTTTTAAAAATGCGGTGGTTTTTTCCGAATCCGTTGAGCTTTCGTTCGGCCAGCCCGGAAATATTTCGGTAACACGTCCAAAAACGCGAATCGGGCCCTTAGTAAATGACCCCCATTGTGTTATATAACTGGCATCTGAGTCTTTGGTTGTTTTGCAATAAAAAAAAAAAAAAAGGTCACGCACTTCTGTTTCAGTGTAAATGAAGGGATATCCCCTTCATATCCACTGAACAGAAGTGCGTGAAGGGAGAGAGGGAAAAGTGTGAGTGTATCACTTTAAAAATGTACTTTTATTTGTTCTTATATTAAAATAACCAAACTCGTGTGCGTCTACATAAACCATGAGGTTCTTTGTGGCAATACAAACCACACTTATCAATGTCACCCGGGCTATATACTGTAATCCTGGGACAGTAATACAGGAGGATGGTCCCCTTATTTTGAACATCCAAACACCCACGATGTGCACCACCAAAGGATTAAAGTGTATATGAAGGGGGATTTTAGGGAAAATTGTGGTGTATCACTTTAAAATGTAACTTTTATTTGTTCTTATTTAAAATAACCAAGACTCGTTGCATCTACATACACCATGAGGTTCTGTGTGGCAATACAACACCACACTTAATCAATGTCACCGTGGCTATATTCTGTACCTGGACAGTAATACAGTCCCCTTAGTTTGAACAGTCCTCCTGTAGTCCAATGTCACGTCCTCTATAATTATTAAGAGGACAAGAGGAGACAGTGGTATTTGTTTGCATCATCCAGTGGCAGGTTGCTACTATTCTGCAGGCCACCTAGAGCACAATGCTTCTATGTGTGAATACAGACACAGTGCCGCGCTGTGTCAATTCCTTGCTGTATCGAAGCGCTGCGCCGCATGTGTCCAAGACACAGTGCGCCAGCAGCTTGCAGTAGCTAGTCTCCGTGCACACACACGGTATGAATTGTATCAGCGCAGGAACCACGCTGCGCACTGGCTCACTATTGGTATGTATGCTAGCACTGTCCCTCAGTTAATTGTCCCTATTCTGTGAGCATTGATTAGTGAAGAGTGTCCCGACACGTGTTTCGCCATGTCCCCCTGGCTTCTTCTAGGGGCATTTACTTTAGGTCTGGGGGCATTTACAACTGGGATACACAAGTGCAAAACCAACGTAGTGAGGAGGAGATTTAGAAGACCACAAGGAGAGCTAGGGATACCGGCTCAGATTTGAGCGACTCCTTGTGACACTGAAACAGAAGTGGATTTGTCACAACAAACATAAATCAAGATCCAATCCGAACACCATATCAGGGCCAACACCCAATAATCAGCCCATTCTTTTTTTTTTACGGGACAGACAGAGATGGGGATACGGAACCAGGGGAGGAAAAACCCAAACCTGGAATGCACGAGGGAGGAAGAAATAAAACCAGGACAGCCAGCAGGCTCAATGCAAATCATTAATCTCTCGCATCATTGACAGAGCCCAGACCTCAATTTTGAAAAGGGCTTCAATTTCTGTATCCTACACACACCTGTGAGGAAATTTGAAATTTTAGGATCTGCGTCTTTTTGGGAGAAAACTGATATACAGAAAATGTTTTTTCTCAAAAAGGAAACAATCCCATAGAGAAGATACAGTGGGATCCACTGGAGACACACAGGATCAGAAGCCTTATGCATCCTGAAGAACTATTAGCCGAAAACCAAACAAACCCCACACAGGATCTGTCAGAAATCTCCACTACCTGTTAATACCCCTAACCGTAAATTAAGACCTAAGTCAAAAACCGTGCCTTCTTTTGATCATGCCCCCCAGTGAAGATTTTTATTGATTTGGTATCTCGTGATATTGAAAAATAAGACAACCATTATCATCCAACCAACATAACGAAGGAGGACACATGCTTTAGAAGAACTTAAAAATGGGAGGATGTTCCTTAAGCAATCCGACAAAGGGGGATATTGTTTATCTGGCCACAAGACGCATTATGTCAGGAAACCAAGAGACAGCTCTTTGACAAACGATGCTATAGACGTCTATGAATGATCCGACTGGAGAATTCCTGGCAGAATATCGAGCCCTCCTAGATAGAGGATGGAACAACAGAGCCATTTCCTCTCAGGAAAGGGATTTTCTCTCATCAGTTGCATCCAAAAACCGCAACATTCTATAATGTTGCCCAAAGTACACAAGGACCTGCTAAATCCACCAGGCAGACCCATTGTGTCTGGTATTGAGATGCTTGACCAATGGCTGGGACAATGAACTCAGACATTGTGGGGCACATTTACTAAGGGCCCGCAGCCCGCGAATCCTTCGGTTTTTCCCAAATATTTCCACTTTGCGCTGTAGTTCCTGGATGTGGCGCACGCGTCTATTTTTGCGGCAATTGCGCCACTTTCTCGCGACAGAAATCGGGGGCGTGGTCACCGGCCACCCCCGAAGGATTCGGAAAAAACGCGGAATTTAAAAAGCCATTTGTGTCGCAAGATCAAGCACTCACATGCAACCGGAAGTAGCAGGTGAACTCCGGCGGACCTCTGCACAGCGACACCTGGTGAATATCGGCGCACGGACCTCATTGAATCCCGGCAAACCCGAATCAGCCCGAGAACCGCCCGCTGGATCGCGACTGGACCGGGTAAGTAATGTCCCCAATTATGTCTTGGACCTGTCCTCATTCACAAGGGACACACATGCAAATCTTGAAGGATCTGGAGGGGGATTCATTTAGACACGACGAAATTTTAGTTACAGTTGATGTGAAAGTCTCTATACCAGCATCGCACACCAAATAGGATTTGATGCATCCAAATATTTTTAAAACGGTATGGAGACAAAAGTGCCATGAGTCAAGAGTTCATATTGGAGGTGCTATTCTTTTCCTCCGGCGCAATTATTTCATTTTTGATGCCCGCCTTCTCTTCCTCCTACCCAGGGAACGGCGATGGGTGCCAATCTGTTCCTTGGGTGGTGGGAGGAAGAGCGGGTTTTTGTGACGAACTTGAAGAGTATACACAATGCTCATGCTATGGAAAAGAATACATAGATGATTTAGTGTTTATTTGGAAGGGTCCGGAAGAACTTACAGAATTCATCTCCCGTCTTAATACCAATGACTATAACATTAGACTTTACTCTTTCATATAGCAAGGACATCATTCCCTTCCTAGATATCAAACATTGAGGTAGAAAGATGTTCAGTTCCAAACCAACATCTATCGGAAGGAAACGGCAACCAATAGCCTTCTCCATGCCACCAGTGCGCATCTCTCACATACAATTAATGGAATACCTAAGGGAGAGTTTCTAAGGTTGCGGAGAACTGCTCCACTCTAAGCAAGATTTACAGAGGGAGCGATTCTACTTAAAGAGCGACTCCGCCAGAGACATTACTTAAAGAGCTTATAATGTCGCGCTCCACACTGATAGAACATCTCTCTGCAGGTCAAAACAAAAACGTGTGATACTCAGATTAGATTCATCACAACCTTGCATGACAAAATGGGAAGAGATGAACCCATTTTGAACCGCCACTGGGAGATCCCTCCTTGGACCCAGACCTGGCTCAAATTGTGGGCAATAGGGTCTCAGTGGATATAGATGGTCGCTCAATAGGCAATGCATTGGTAGTAAGCCACTTTACAAAGTAAGAGGAAACATCCGTCACAATTTGCAGGCTTCTACCCTGCGGGTATGCACACATGCCAAGTTCTTGTGAAAACCAAATCCTTTGAAGATAAGGATGGCCTCAATATGAGAATCAAGGAACACATTACCTGCTCTAACCCTGCAGTGGTCTATGCCCTTCAGTGCCCATGTAGCCTAGATATGTAGGGAAAACCATCCGTGAGGATAGAATCCAATATAAGGGAACATCTTAGTTCCATCAGAATTATGATAAAACACAGGCAGAAGCCTTGAAGCAGAATAAATGATAAATATCCACTTTCAAGAAATATGGGCCGATTTTCCTTGGCTCTGTTCATGGGAATAATCTTAAACAGAGCTATACCTGTTAACACAGTACATTTGAACATGTCACTACAAGTACACTAAAACCAGCCATGTGTGTTTTTTAAGCTTTACATAATTGATGCGAGGATATATTACCTCGTATCCCATATTTGTTACAAGGTATGCATCGTTACACAATCCAGAACATAAATAACAACATTCTACACATTTACAAAGCTCCTTAACTCTGGTTTCATTGTTTACTATTACCATACCAATGGTGACTTCCGATTGGACAAATAACCTATCAATCAAAAAAAAAAAAAATGAACATCATTAAAGATGGCCGAACCGGGTCGTCCCCGCCCCTGAAGAAGCCAGGGTGACCTGGCGAAACACAGTATCAAGCCCCTAGAAGAAGCCAGGGTGACCTGGCGAAACAAGTGTCAAAGCCCCTAGAAGAAGCCAGGGTGACCTGGCGAAACACGTGTCGGGACACTCTTCACTAATCAATGCTCACAGAATAGGGACAATTAACTGAGGAGCTAGGCATATATACCAATAGTGAGCCAGTGCAGCGCTGGGTTCTTGCGCCTGATACAATTCATACCGTGTGTGTGCACGGAGACTAGCCTAGAAAGCTGCTGGCGCACTGTGTCTAGACATTCGGCGTCAGCGCATCGAACCAGCAAGGAATCTGACACAGCGCGGCACTGTGTCGTATTCACCATAGAAGCATTGTGCTCTCAGGCGGCCTGCAGAATAGTAAGCACCTGCCGCTGGATGATGCAAACAATATACCACTGTCTCCTCTTGTCCTCTTATAAAAATTATTAAGGACGTGACATTGGACTACAGAGGACTGTTCAAACTAAGGGACCTCCTCCTGTATTACTGTCCCAGCTTGACAGTATATAGCCACGGTGACATTGATTAAGTGTGGTTTGTATTGCCACCAGAACCTCATGGTGTATGTAGACAGCACCGAGTCTTGGTTATTTTAATATAAGAAACAATAAAAGTTACATTTTAAAGTGATACACTCACAACTTTTCCCTCTCCCCTAAAATCCCCCTTCATATACACTTTAAATCCTTTGGTGGTGCACATCGTGGGTGTTTGCTCTGTATAGTGTGAACACGCTTCTTCTACCCATGCACTTCTGTTTCCAATTTCCATTTTTTCAGGGTTTTTTTTTATTATTGTAATTTAACAGATTTCTAATGGCTACATTAATAATAAAGTATCTTTTTTTATTTTTTATGAATTTCTTTAGCACCTAGTTTTTTTGTTAGTGTTCAGTTTAGTCTATTTATCATTATTTTGTAGCCATCCGTTTTATTCCTACTATCTGCTCAATAAATGAATAATGGAAAGTAAAAAAACGGATACTATTGCAGTCCAGGGCAATCAACAATTTTTTATTCATCCAGAAACTGCAAACAGAAGTCAAAATGCAGATGGGATATGGGCCCTTAGTAAATGACCCCCATTTTGCGCAGTCTTAATAACCTCCAGACGCGACCTCCCATATTTGCTAAATGTTCTAACCGCTTAGTAATTCTCATGTAACACTTGTGCACCGAAATTGACATCACACCGCGTCCCACCTGGCAGAGATTTCAGCAATAACCTGCGCTAGTATTTTGATACAGGCTATAGTACTTTTGGCGTACTGTCCTTACTTGTGTCCCACCACATATTTTAAAAAGTGGCTTCCCGATATAAAAACTGGCAAAAAGTCACATATCATGGCAGTGCGTCAAAATGCGACTTTTTCATGTCTTGTATCAGAAAACTGTTAGAGGAGAAAAGGCCACGGTCCCTCTGCCCACTGGTATTTAGCCTGTTTTATATTAGCAATCTAAATCCTAGTTGGCTAAAGGACCTAGTGGAGTATAAGATTAGAAGTGTAAGAACAGGTCCTCTGCCCACTAGGATTAGCTGTTTTATATGAGCAATCTAAATCCTAGTTGGCTAAAGGACCTAGTCAGTGTCAGTAGAGTTGTAAGGTAACAAAGTCCATAGCCACATGAGACCATGGGCTGGTAGACACGGGTAACGGCAACAGAAGACCAGCAGGTTTTAGTCGTGAGGGCTTGTTGCGGGCACAAGAGGCACAGGAACCCACAAAATCCCGAACGTCCTTGACCAAATCAGGCCACCAGTAGAATCGGGAAATTAAGGCCACAGAGCGCTGCACCCCAGGATGCCCAGCCACACGAGAAGAATGTCCCCAGGTCAGGATCCTCTTTAGGAGACCAGGTCGCACATAAGTCTTGCCGGGAGGCAGCTGCCGGAGGTCCACCGGTGCGGCAAGCACAAGTCTCTCTGGAGGAACAATATGCCTCGGAGCAGAGTCCTCCCCCATAACATCAAAAGCACGGGACAAGGCGTCAGCCTTGATGTTTTTCTCTGCAGGACGAAAATGGATTTGGAAGTCAAAGCGAGAAAAGAAGAGGGACCACCGGGTTTGACGTGGATTCAAACGCTGAGCCGTCTGTAGATACTGAAGGTTTTTGTGGTCCGTGAAAATGCTGACTGGAAATCGGGCTCCCTCCAGCAGATGACGCCACTCTTCCAAAGCCAGCTTGATCATCAACCTCCACCAGGAACGGCTTTTCAGTATCAGGTCGGGTAAGGACTGAAGCGGAGGAAAAGGCAGTTTTTAATTTCGTGAAGGCTTCTTCTGCCGCTGGTGGCCAGACACAGGGATTAGCACCCTTTTTCGGAAGCGCCACCATCGGCACGACCAGAGATGAGAAATGTGGGATAAATTGTCTATAATAATTAGCAAAGCCCAGAAATCTTTGTATAGCTCGCAGTCCCACTGGGCGTGGCCACTGAAGAATAACTTGGCAGGATCCATCTGCAAACCTTTATCAGAAATTATGTAGCCGAGGAATGGAAGGCACTTCTGATGAAACTGGCACTTCTCCAGCTTGGCATAGAGGTGGTTCATCCTGAGGCGGCTGAGAACTTGCCGTACATGAGACTGGTGGGACTCCAGATCGGCAGAATACACAAAGATGTCATCCAGGTAAACCACAACACAACTGTACAATAAGTCCCGGAAAATATCATTCACAAATTCCTGGAAAACGGCTGGCGCATTACAAAGTCCGAAGGGCATAACTAGATATTCAAAATGCCCATCACGGGTGTTAAAGGCGGTCTTCCACTCGTCACCCTTCCTGATGCGGATGAGGTTGTAGGCCCCACGAAGATCCAATTTGGAAAAAATTCTTGCACCCCGCAGACGATCAAATAGCTCCGTGATAAGCGTCAGAGGATAGCGATTCTTAACAGTGACCTTGTTAAGACCGCGATAGTCTATACAGGGGCAGAGAGAGCCATCCTTTTTAGTGACAAAAAAAACCCAGCGCCAGCTGGTGAGGAGGATTTGCAGATGAAACCTCTTTGCAGATTTTCCTTAACATATTCCGACATAGCGACAGTGGATACACCCGACCCCGTGGTGGAGAATATCCAGGCAGCAGGTCAATGGGGCAATCATAGGAACGATGTGGAGGAAGGGTCTCGGCTTGTTTTTTAGAAAACACATCTGCAAAGTCCCGGTACGGAGCTGGAAGTCCCTCCAGAGGCTTGGGAGACAGGGTAGCAGTCCTGACAGGGAGCTGATGTGGAACCGTCATGCAGCGTAAGAAACAATCCGGACCCCAATGGAGAATCTCCCCAGAAGACAAGTCCAGAACAGGGGCATGATGCTGCAACCAAGGGAGACCCAGCAGGAGAGTTGAAGTGCACTGTGGCAGCATCTACAAAGTTCGCTGTGGAGCCCGAATCCAGGAAAGCAGAAACCTGGACCGGAGTACCTGTGTCAATGCTGAGGAGTACGGGGAGAATTAGGCATGGAGAAGCTTTATTCACACCTAGGAACGCTTCTCCTGAGAAGCCTAGGTGCTGGCGTTTCCAGGGCGTTGGGGACGTACAGGACAAGTCCCGATGAAGTGCTGTGGGCTGACGTCTCCTGACGTTCTCCTGATGTCGTCTGGAACGCTCTTGTAGAGTGAGCCGGGTTCGGTCAACCTGTATGGGTTCCTCAGCAGAAGATTCTGGCGGGAGCTGGAGCGGCCTTTGGAAGACTGGTGCCAGGCGAGGAAGGCATATAACACGGCCTTGGGGATACTCTGAGCGTAGTTCCTCAGCTCGCTCCTTAAACCGAACGTCGATTCGAGTGGCCAAGGTGATGAGGCCACTCAAGATAGATGGAAGGTCCCGAGCTGCCAGTGAGTCCTTGACCTGCGCAGAGAGCCCTTTCTTAAATGTAGCGATGAGGGCTGCATCGTTCCAAGCAAGTTCGGAATCCAAGGTGCGGAATTGAACTGCGTACTCTCCCACAGATGAGTTGCCCTGACGCAGGTTCAACAATGCCGTCTCCGCAGAGGAGGCTCGTGCTGGATCCTTGAAGACTGACCGGAACTCTGACAGAAACGCGGTGAGGCTAGACATAACCAGGTCATCTCCGTCCCAAAGCGGAGTAGCCCAGGCCAGGGCTTTCCCGGAAAGAAGGCTGAGGACAAATGCCACCTCGGACCGCTCTGTGGCAAATTGTGACGGCATGAGTTCTATGTGCAAGGAGCACTGGGTTATTAAACCCCTGCACATCTTGGGATCTCCATCATACTTGCCGGGCAAAGAGAGGCGTAGCCTGGGTTCAGCAGGAGGAAGATAAGCCGGGGTAGCAGGAGTCGCAGCGGCTGCTTCAGGAGACTGTTGCTGATGTTGGGTAGCTAGTAGCTGTTGTAGCATGGCGGTGACTTGCTCTAGCTGATTCCGCTGTGCTGCAATCTGCTGGGACTGGTGGATCATGATGGAGATCAGGCTGACTGGGATGAGGAGCCTCAACGGGATCCATGGCAGGATCTTACTGTCAGGATCAGTGGATCCTCTGGACCACCGCGGGAGATGGAACTAGCCGACACCTGGGACCGGAATCCAAGTGGCACCTGCTTTTCACCAGAGCCCGCCGCAAAGCGGGTTGGACCACCAGGTCGTTCCCAGGCACGACCAGCCCGCAGTGGCAGCCGAGGTCGAGGTACCTTGGCAGAGTCTCGAAGTCAGGTCCAGGCTCGGGGGCAGGACAGGCGGCAGAGATGCGAGGTCAAGTCCAAATCCGGGGTCAGCAACGGGAGGTCGAGGCAGGTGGGAACGGGAACACAGGCACACGGAACACAGCAACACGGAGGAACTCGGGTAACACGGCTACACAGGACTCGGGAGCGGAGACACACAGGAACGCAGGAATACACAGGAATGCAGGAATAATCACCAGGAAGTTTTCTCTCAGGCTCTGAGGAACAAAGATCCGGCAAGGAACACAGGAAGAGGTAGGATTCTTAAAGGTGAGGTGTTCAGCCAGTGCACTAATTAGCGGTGCGCTGGCCCTTAAAATTTTTGGCAGGAGCCGCACGCCCTAGGAGGCGGGGACGCGCGCGCATGGCAGTCCCGGGAAGAGCAGGAGCCGGGAGAGGTAAGTGAGACCGGGCAGCAGCGGGGGCACATTGAGGAGCATGGATGCGCCCGCAATCCGAGACAGGAATCGCGGGAGCGCCCGTGACAGTACCTACCCCCTTCGGCCTCCCTCTCTTCTTGAGCCTGAGAAAACGTTGGAGCAGGCTCTTGTCCAGGATGTTATCCTCAGGCTCCCAAGATCTCTCCTCAGGACCAAATCCTTTCCAGTCTACCAGAAACAACCGCCTACCTCTCACTGTCTTAGTATCCAGGATCCAGGAGCCGGGAGAGGTAAGTGAGACCGGCAGCAGCGGGGGCACATTGAGGAGCACGGATGCGCCCGCGATCTGAGACAGGGATCGCGGGAGCACCCGTGACATCTAGGAATCAAAACAGTTCTTATCATTTGTAAGGTGACTTTTGAATTAACCCTGTATAGCCAAAAATGGCTCCCCGGTACCAGGACAACAACATACACTACGACACACCAGTCTTTTAGAAAATGCAGAATCCCAATCTTTATTAACACACAGCCACATATATAAAACTCAGAAGATAAGTTTTATAGGGGCGTGAAAAGGTGATATAAGATGCTATTAGTCATATTGAATATCTCCCCATAAATTCACTTTCCCAAAAGATGTAGATGAGCTTTACATATTAATTCTCACATAGAGCACTATCTCCAGGGAGACAGAATGTTTATACTAATTGTCCTTGTGTTAGCTCTCTATAAGTCACAACATGGCCTTCAAACAGAGAAGCTGCAGAAAAGATAAGATAGCAGTAGCGAAGACACAGTAATTTCTAAACAGTTCCCACAAAATGGAGTTTGAATCAGGACATGGCTTTACATTGGTCAGCATGACCCCTGGCTAAGACTAAAATGGGTCCTCTTGGTCCAAAATGGTACCTGTAGAGGAATATATTTCTCACATTTCCCCCTTATTTGAGCCTTGCAGACCTATAACCTCCTAAAGCAAGCTCCTCCAGGTACCTTCAGGTGGGCTAAATCCTCACCTGCTGGACTTTTTATGGCTTTACCAGATTCCCCAGAGGCCAGCTGCTAAAAGGGCTATAGCTCTGCACACTCAAATCAAAAACAGGCTGGTTCTCCAAAAGGGCATCATCCTCCACTTCGGCACTTCGCCTGTCATGGTTCTTACTGCCTCTACAGCCCTCTAGAACATGGTGGACTTGATGAGGGGGACCATACAACACGTAAGAAGAGACGAGAGCAAAATCACAATCCCCAATATCCCCCCCACTATTTGAAACCCTTCCAATCCCCGAACCACAAAGTGTCCACTCCTGAGTTTCTCTTGAGTTCCCTCAACAGTCCTTCAATCTTTTCAAGGACACGGGTAATGGATCCATAGGGGCAATGTCATCCGGGAAGTACAAGCAACAAGCCGCTCCCACCATCTAACAGATTCCTTCTCAGCAATGTCCAAACCCATGCGGTTCTGGAAAGCATCTCGGATATAGTTCACAAATCTCTGTTGATTACAATAAAAACAGTTAACCCAATCAACATTTTTGTTCATAGCTATCTGGGGAATAATGGACTCTAGTCCTGCCTATATCTGATTATGGGCCATGAACTCATCTGGAACCCCCTTAGTACTCCTACTGTATCTATATAAATGTTGTCATCTAGGTGCTTCTCTCTTCAAACTTCCAGCATTCTGTGGGATTCTCTAACTTTTCTTTATGTGTCCAAACAAACTTATCCTTGGGGTGACGAGGAAGGAATGCACAAATTTTATCATAGCACACTCACCTCCCCAGCCTCTAGGCAGACTTGACCTGACTCTTCTATCCCCACAAATCCTGTACACTACCAATACAGGGTTACCTGTGCTGTCAATGTTAAAGAATGTCATTGTCTTGTTTCACCAACTGTAGGTAAAGTCTCCTGCCCTGGGGGCATCCTGGTCAGCCCTATAGATACAGTGATAGTCATGGTTGAGGTGTCCCTCAGCATACATGGAAGCATGTCAGCATGTTATAGATGTGGCGCTGGTCAGCTGGACTTGGAAAGGACCATCGTAGCAATAGGGGGGCGTGGCCTGATGCGCTAGCGACCGGTCGCATGGCAAGAGAGCTCCGCGGACTCCAGATCCGCAGCGGCACACAGCATTCGGCTTTGCCGATATTAAAGCGGAGGAACCGCGTCGGATACCCCCGCAGGCAACCTGGAGCGCAGCCGGACTATGGGGAAGTCAAAAAAGAAAGGCACCGGGCCGGTAAGGCTGACCTCCCTGTTCCCGGCGCAGAACCTAGATGGCGCCGACACTTCCCTCACACGTGGCCCGCAGGCAGCATCAGAGAGGAGGAAGAGAGCGGGGCTGCGCTCTGAAGCTGATAAAAGCACAGCCTTCCGCTTTAGTCCCTCTATGCTCTATTTAGGAGCCCCTGAGAACACTCAGACCCCACAGCAAGACCCCATGAGCAACCCCTCACTGAGCCATACAGTATGCAGCAATACAGTGAGCACCCCCCTCAGTCACAACCATAGCTCTGCTACATCAGCCCCCTCTGCTCCAGTGGTTTTGGAGTTGTGATCCAGTAAAGTGGCGCACTCAAAGTAGGATTAAAAATTGGAATTTAATAAGTCTAAAAGCACAACGCGTTTCGGGATTGGAATAACCCCTTTATCAAGTGACAAAGACTGTAGTGGAGGATGGACGCTGATGCTCCCTCTGCTCCAGTGACTGAGCACACCATGAGGCACATGCTATCTGACATGCTGGGAGCCCTGAGGCAGTCACTACAGAAAGATATCTCCAGTGCACTGAGTGTCCTGCAGAATGAGATAACACACATTGGAGAAAGAACCTCTGATCTAGAGGACAAAATGGAGCAATTCACTGATGCCCACAACTCCTTAGTAGACGCCTACAACGAATCTAATGATGAAATAACAGACATTAAACTAAGGCTACATTCACACTGACGTATGAAGGACGTATATACGGCCGACGTATATACGGCCGATATACGTCCTCCATAGACGTCAATGGGTGCGTGCGGCACCGTACCGCTCCGTACCCTATCTTTCTCCGTAGTACGGCGCCGTGCGCCATTAATTCCTATGGAGAGGGGCGGGGATGAGCTGCGCTCACCTCCTCCTCCTCTCCCCGTACACTGCCGTTGCCCGCTACAGTACGCTACGGTACGGGCGGGCAACGGCAGTGTGAATATAGCCTAAAGCTAGCGGACCTGGAAGACAGATCCAGGAGAAACAATCTAAGATTCAGAGGCATCCCCGAAACCGTAGTAACAGACCACTTACAAGATTTTCTCATTGATTATTTTGTCGCCCTCAATCCAGAAGCTGAAAAGAAAGATCTGGTAATAGACAGGGCGCACAGAATCCCCAAACCTAAAAGTGTTCCTGCCTCTGCGCCCAGGGACGTTATTACAAGAATTCACTTTTTCCATTTCAAAGAGGCTATTGCTAAAGCAGCAAGCAGCAAGAAACCCCTTCCAGAGCGCTTCCCGGGCATCACAGTCTTCTCAGACCTCTCCGCAGCAACACTGAGCAGAAGAAGAGAATTCGCTGTAGCAACCAAAGCGCTGAGAGAACACGTTGCATACAAATGGGGATATCCGGTCAAGCTAATAGTTTTTAGAAATGGGATAAATTACATCCTCAACTCTCCGAAAGAAGCTATTTCCCAACTCCTTAAATGGAACATCATCACCCAAGAAGAAGGCGACCTCACCTCTCCAGCAAAGAAAAAAGCAGCAACTCTGACTAAAGACTGGAGCACCGCCACCTGAGAGGACTGCTCAGATACACAGCAAGTATCACTGCTTTATCCTTCCCTCCCCACCTGTTATTGTGAATGACTCTATCATACACAGGTTCCCATACCATCCACTTTACTAAAATACCTCCCACTCAAGGGAGTCCGCGGAGTCAAGAAATCTCTAATCCTCTCCATTTTGGTTAACCAAACCCCCGCCCACATTTACACCAAGCCAACTTGAAGCTTGGTAGGTTCAGAAAGAACTGGACAGTCGGAATCCTTCCCCCCCAATTTACATACCCCTCTGTGAAGATGCTGACTGTATCGACACTGTTGTTTAAGTTTTGTTTTTTTTTTTCCTAAACTTAGTGTAATCTTGACCAATGGTTCAAGTTTTGTTACGGCGACAAATGTAATAACTTGCATAGAATACAGTTTAAATTGTTTGTATAGATGCAGCGTCGCAGTCAGCATCCACTCTTATCCTATAAAAAATGACATTTAATCTAACCACTATCAACACTAAAGGCTTAAACAGCCCTATGAAGAGAGCCTTATTTTGGAAAGAGGCTTAAAGTTTAAAAAGCGATATTATCTGTGCTCAAGAAACACACCTAAATCTAGAAGATACAAAAAGACTAAAACACAACAAATTTCCCCATATATTCTTTTCTCCTGCAGAGAAAAAAAAAAGGGGAATTGCAATTGCTATAAAAGATACAGTGGCCTTTGACCTCATAAAATTAGTAGTGGATGCTGACGGACGCTATATCTTTCTCATTTGTAAAATTGATAACGAAGTGTTCACATTGATTTCCATATATGCTCCCAACAAAAAACAATACCCTTTCATCAAAGGCATTATAGAAAAAATAAATAACATAAAACAGGGGCATTTAATAATGTGTGGAGACTTTAACCTAGTCCCCAGCTCAAACATAGATAAAGCTTCCCCCCCGCCCCAAACTCGAACACCTCCTGCGATAGCGTGAGATTCTCCAATCTCATCCTTTCGGAAGACTTATACGACTCCTGGAGAGTCTTACATGCCGCAGAAAAAGACTATACCTTCTACTCTATACCCCATAACTCATACTCCAGAATAGACCTAATATTAGTGGACAAATGGCTATTACAAAAAGTAACATCAGTTAATATTGGTCAAATTACATGGTCTGACCACGCCCCGGTGACCTTTACCGTCTCCCACTCATCATGCCCCCAAGCAACATTTGTATGGAGAATTAACAATTATGTAATTTTAAACCCAAACATAACCCAAACCCTAGAAAAAAAACTATCAGAATTCTTAAAATTCAACAACACCCCAGACACTTCAGATGCCAACCTATGGTGCGCTCAAAAAAACTTCATAAGAGGCTTACTCATCCAACAAGCAGCCAGATATAAAAAATTTAAAATGGCCAAAACCGCTTCTCTTATAGACCTAATAATGATTTTAGACACCAAAAATAAAATTTCCCCTTCTCAAACCCTTGCAAATCAAATCCAAGAACTAAGATATGAGCTTTATCAACTATACCAAAACCAAATAGAATTTAACATGAGGAGATGCAAAGCTAAATACTACTGGCAAGGAAACAGAGTGGGCAAAGTCCTGGCTAACAAGATTAAAAGCAGACATTCCAAGCGAAAAAATCCCCTATATTTTCAACCATAAAAATATCAAAATTATAAATCCCCAAGAAATAGCCAACACCTTCAGTGAATATTACAAGTCACTATACAACCTGAAAGACGATCCATCTACCCCCCAGCCATCAGATAGCTTAATTAACGAATTTTTATCCCGTACACCACTCTCCAAATTTTCAGAACAACAAATCGAAATACTAAACCAGCCAATCAGCAGCGAAGAACTCGACCTAATGATAAAAACCTCAAAAAACAATAAAGCCCCAGGCCCAGACGGCCTCACAAATGAATATTATAAAACCTTCTACAATACTCTAAAACCCTTTCTCCTGAAGACTCTAAACTCCATAATAGAGAAAAAAGAAATCCTGGAGGAAATGCTCCAATCGCCAATTATAATTCTCCCAAAACCCGGTAAATGTCCAGACAGGCCAATGAACTTTAGGCCAATCTCTCTGCTAAATGCAGACCTAAAAATCTATGCCAAAATAATAGCCAATAGACTCTCCTCCCTCCTACCACTCGTAATTAACAAAGACCAAACTGGTTTTATCAAAGGAAGACAGACACTAGACATAATTTAAATAGCTGAGGCCCGATGTACGCCTTCTCTGCTCCTCTCCTTGGATGCGGAGAAGGCGTTCGATCGGGTCCATTGGAAATTTATGCTGGCAACGCTGGAGAAGTTTGGTCTCAAAGGGAACATTTTAGATAGCATAATGTTACTCTACTCCAAGCCATCCGCACAAGTGTATACATCAGGCTTCCTGTCAGAAAAAATAGAAATAACAAATGGCATCAGACAGGGGTGCCCCCTTTCCCCATTAATATTTATAATGACCATCGAACCCCTAGCAGAACTAATAAGAAGCGACCCGAAAATTTTAGGCATTAAAATAGGAAACAAGGACCATAAAATAGGCCTATTTGCGGACGACACCATCCTAATTCTCTCAAACCCCTCCAAATCTTTACCAGCCGCAATGAAAATTATCGAAGAATATAGTCGAGTCTCATACTACAAATTAAACTCCTCAAAGTGCCAAGTACTAAATATGGGCCTAACCTCTGTAATGATCGAACCCCTTAAAAAAAATATATAAATTCCAATGGGAAACGTCTAATATCACTTATCTAGGTATAAAATTCATTTTTCCACATAAAGAAACACTCAACATTAACTACAAACATTTACTAAGCAAAATAAAAAAGGGTTTAGAAAAATTCGACAAGTTCGAACTATCTTGGTTTGGGAGGATAGCCACAGTCAAAATGTGTATAATACCATCCATTCTGTATCTATTCTGCAACTTACCCATCCCAACCCCTCTGAAAACACTCCAAACACTCCATAAACTCATATGGTCCTACATCTGGAAACACAAGAAACCTTGCATACAAGCCAGCATTTTGTTTCAACCAATTAAAAAAGGTGAACTAGGCTGCCCCTCGGTAACACAATACTATAAGGCCAGCATACTAGACCAACTAAAACTCTTTTGGTCCTCTGACAACAAAAAACACTGGATCAATATAGAAAACAGTCAAGTTCCATCAAACGACATTAAAGCATATCTCTACAGCCTATCGATCTTCGCCTCACATCGCAAAACCCTCGCTAGCGACTATAGCCGCAATGGTCGATATATGGACAAACCTCTCCAAATCCCAGACCCTAAGCATAACCCCACAAGATGTTCCGATCAACAGCTTGTCTGCAGGTATACATAATCTTGGCCCTATATCCTGGCTACCAAGAAACTCAAGAAACCTGGGAGATATTATATCACAAAATGGGAAACTAAAAACAATAGAATCCCTAATTCAGGATATCCAAACCACAAGAATAAAGTGGCTACAATATCACCAAATCAAAACAGCCCTCAATAAATCCCAATTCAACTTCAGCACAGTAAACACCGACATTACAAAATTTTTAATATCTTCCGACACCAAACAAAAAGGATTGTCCACTTTCTATAAACTATTAATAGATACCCAATCAGAGGCTATACAGTCACACCTGAATAAATGGTCTGACAAGCTGGATACTACAATCAGTGAAAAACAATGGCAAATGGCATTCAGAATTCCCCCTAAAGTATCCAGATGTATTAACCATTTAGAAAACACCATAAAAATAAGATTCAGCTGGTACTACACCCCACACAGATTGTCCCGAATTTACCCAGACAACATCCAAACTTGCTGGCGCTGTCACAGCGACAACGCAGAGATGTTACACATATGGTGGCACTGTAATCATATAAATAAATTTTGGGAAGCTATTAATGCTCTGCTGACTAAAATATGTATGTTCCCAATTGAGCTATCAGTCCTTCAGGCTCCTTTCTTTATAGATTTGGAAGAATTTCACCATACCCATCTAACAGTGATGACTCATGTACTTATCGCAGCCAAAATCAAAATTGCCAAATACTGGAAAGACCCTGCCCCACCGCCTCTAGCAGAAGTCATTAGCTCAATAAATGAAAGTTGTCTATACGAAAAAACCATCGCCCATTGTCTACATACGATCCCTAAATTCTTTAACAACTGGGATATATGGCTAAGCTAGTCATACAACACCATCAATGTATAACCATGCAATTTTTTTTATACAACCACTGCAATTCAATGCACATCCAAATTTGTCGCCAAGTTTATGTTCTCTTGGTTATGTGTTCTCTCTTTATGGTTCTCTGTTCTACTTTTTCCGTTTATTGATATTTCCTGTACTAACTTTGTATAATCATCGGAAACAATTTTTTATGATTGCAATTTATTGAACAGGTATGTATCATCACTCCTGGAAAATCAATAAAAATTAATGTTAAAAAAAGGACCATCGTAGCGAGGCTCCAGACTCTCTCTCTCTCTCTGATGTGTCTCTTTACCACCATGTAGTCTCTGGCTTCACGGTATGCATCCTGAGGTCACTGTCTGAATCTGAAAGGAATCAGAAACACTTTTGCGGACCTTTTCCAAGGCCTGGCTCAATTGTATGGCCTATTCCCCCTGGTTTCCTGCCATCAGCTATAGGTTCTGTGGGAAGTACGGGCCTAGTCTGGATGCACAGCCAAAAAGTATCTCAAAGGGGGACAATCCTGCCTTTCTGTTAAGGGTGGTCTCGACTGAATCGAGGGAAGTAGGAAGACACTCAGGCCATGGTTTCCCTGTTACTTCCATGGCCTTCTGGACCTCTAACTTAAGAGTGCCATTTTGTCTTTCAACCCCACCACTAGCTTGGGGATGGTAAGGGGTGTGTAGGGCTTGTTCTACACCCAAGTTATCAGTCTTTACCTGTCCAGTGAAGTGGGTTCCGCAACCGGATTCTATGGTCTATGAGAGTTCAAACCTACAGATAATCTCACCACCTTCTTGGCTGTGGCTCTGGCAGTAGCTTGGTCGTGAGAAAAGCTTCTGGAAAGAGATCAATGCACAAAAGCACGTATTCCTATGTACCACTTTTTGGTAACTGGATAAAATCCATCTGCAGTCTCTGGAAGGGTTACAGTGGCTTGGGTCTCACCAACTTCTGTGGGTACTTTACCAGAGAACTAGCATGGCCATTTTGGATTTGTGTGTGTGTCCGTGGGCTACTTGGCTTACTGTCGGGTGCAGGGCTCTGGGCAGGCACAACCTCTCTCCAAACATCCATCCATTGACATCTGGACTCTAGCTTTCCTCCACACTTCCTTCTCTTCTGATGACACTCAGGCCACCAGGGACTGCAACACCTGTGGATCAAACTTTTTAGCTCAGAACTCACCATTGAGACTACAGGACAGTCTCTTGATTCCATCTGTTCAGCTGCCTTCACTACCACATACTTGCTCTTGAGTATACCTTGAGTATAGATGTTTTCCCTTTTCCCTTCCGGCAGCTATAGCGCTTTCTTGAGTGGCGTCAACTTCAACTATGTCGCTGACCTGTGTGGATGGAGTGGCTTTGCTTTTACTACCTCATGTGTGCCACTGAGCACTGCATATCCGGTGTATATCCATCTGTCTTCTCCTGCAGACCAAGAGCCATTTACGTGAAAACAACTCAACATCTGGGTTAAGCACCCTCCCCCTTTTCTGAATCCTGTAAGATTGGCGACAGAATGACAGGATTCAGAGCTGTGCACTTGTCAGTTTGACGTTCTGAGACATCAGGGGTGCACACTGGAGTCTAATCTGTCTGGCTATTGCTCAGATGCTTGGGCTGTACTTGGGTGAGGAAACTGTGAAAGTCATGTGGGGTTTTTTCAGTAACTGAGTGATCTCGGATCAATTCACTGGCTTACTGACACATGAGAGGGCTCTCCTAAAATGGAGTCTAACCGGGCTTAATAGTGGGCCAATGGGGAGGCCACCACGTTCCTGGGCTAGGACACTGTGGCGTGGCCTAGATACTCAGTGCAAAACAACAAAAGTTTTGGTCCAGTGGGGTGTGACTAGGGCCGGGGTGGACAGGAATGCCAGCTTAAGGCTGTGGAAGGCATCGATTGCCTCCTGACTAAGGGCAAATAAGGGAGAGGCAATGCATTCATAAAAGGGGCAACTTCAGGCTGGAGGCAGCAGACCTTATCCCAGGCCTGCAGTAGCTGGCCAGTCCTAGAAACACGTTAAGAGGCTTAGGGTCTCAGGACAGGGGCATATTCTGGACTGCCAGTTTTCTTTCCTCTGTCAGGTGCCTTCCTGTAGCTGAGAAGCAGTGGCCTAGGAAGACCATCTTCTCCTGGCAGTACTGGAGTTTTTCTCTGGAAACTTTGCAACCCTTTGCAACCATATTCATTTTCTCAAAACATGTAGATGAACTTTACATATTATTTCTCACACAGATCACTGTCTCCAGGGAGACAGAATGTTTAGAATAATTGCCCTTGTGTTAGCTCTGTATAAGTCACAACATGGCCTTCAAACAGAGAAGCTGCAGAAAAGATAAGGTAGCAATAGTGAAGACACAGTAATTTCTAAACATTTCACAGAAAATGGAGTTTGAATCATGACATGGCTGTACAGTGGTCAGCATGACCCCTGGCTAACACTAAAATGGCATCCGCTTGGTCCAAAATGGCACCTGTAGAGGAATATATCTCTCACTCTATACAGTGTATCTCATCCCGTAAATAACAAGCCCTCATATTCCAGGCTATAATAGTACGGCTCGAAGCAGCAACAGGTTCAAGTTAAAGGTGCTCTGGGTGTTCAGGCACAGTTATTGTGATAACAGATTAAAGAAGCAACTGGAAAACCACAAGCCTTTCATCACTGCATTTACAGGAGCTGTGAGCATTCAGAACCTGTTATTCTCATAGAATGAACCCGTACGGGACTATTTTGGCCTTTAGGACGCGGTCCCATTTTCATATCTGCCCTGTGTCACTATAAGTGGTTATAGCTCTGGAACGCTATGAGATATCTAGGGGATTTTGAGATTGTATTTTCATGACACATTGTACCTCAAATTAGTTTGATGATATCTTTTGTGTTTAGTTATAAAAAAAATGAAATTTTGCAAAAATTTGGAAAAATTCTTTTCAAAGTTCTAAATTCTCTACTTTTAATGCAGATAGTCATAGCACCCAAATAACTTACATTTCCCAAATGTCTGCTTTATGTTGGCATGGTTTATGGTAATTTTGCCACATGAGATGCACTTTTCTGGTACATAATTTTGGGGCATCTATAGCTAATTGGTGACATTTTATTAACTCTTTGTTGATGGAGGAAATGAAAATCATCCATTTTTAGGAAGATTTTTTTTGTGTTTTTTTTTGGCTGTTTACCGTACCAAAAAAATAGTATATTATTTTTATTTTATGGGTCCCCACGATTAGAAAAAGACCTCATTTATATAGCTTTTTTACATTTTTTTCCCATTTTTACTGAATAAAATGTAATTTGGCGAAAATGTTAATTATAGCATCATTGTCTTTCATATGCATAACTTTTTTATTTTTCATCTGACAAATCTGGTTAAGGGCTTATTTTTTGCAAGAAGGATTTTTCTTTTTAGTGGTCTTATTTTAGAGTGCGTAATTTTTTTAATCACTTTTTAGAGCATTTTTTAAAGGGCATTAATTAAAAATTAATTATCCTTTTTCAGATGTTTTTTTGAGGTTGTTTTGGGGTTCACTTTGCGGGTCCAATAATGATTCTGTTTTATTATGCAGATTGTCACGTATGCAGCGATACAAATTATGTGGGGGTTTTGTGTATGCTATTCAATTTTACTGAATAGAAACTAATTTGGAGAAAATCTTGTTTATTTTAGCATCACCATCTTTTCATATGCAGAATTTTTTTATTTTTGGCTGACAAATCTGGTTATTTTTTTTGCGAAAAGAGTTGTTCTTTTTAGTGGTCCCATTTTAGAGTGCGTAACATTTTTTTGCGCAATCACTTTTTAGAGTATATTTTAAAGGTATAAACTAAGAATTATCTTTTTTTGGAAGTTTTTTTGCATTTTTTTTCCCCGCGTTTACCGTGCAGGTCCAGTAACAATTCTGTTTTATTATACAGATTGTTAAGGACGCAGAAATACCAAATATGTGGCAGTTTTTTGTGTGTTTGTGTTTTTATGGGAAACTGACATTTTAGAGGCTTATATTTTTATGTATTTATTTTTTATTTATTCCAATGTGCAAACTTTTGTGTTTTTAGCTTTTTTTGCTTATACATACTTGAACCACTAATGCTCTGATCACTGGTTCAAGTCCAATACACTGCTCTACAATACTAATTCTTTGTAGAGCATTGTAAACTGTAAATTCTAGAGCATGTAGACGCATGCGCAGACAGTTTACGGTCTGACCCGAAAGGGGTTTGACTGCTGCGAACATCGGGCAGCCTTGGGGTACTTGGCAGACCTCGCGGCTGCCCAGAAGAGGATCGGATCCCCCGGTAAGCAGCAAGGGGGGTCCGATCCATCGGAAGACCCTTGCTTGACCACGGCGTGTAAGGGGTGTTAGAGCGCAGTGTCAGCTGTACTAGACAGCTGACAGCAGCTGCTTCTGGGGCCGACTCCCTTTGTGAGTCGGGACCAGAAGCAGGATGTTATAGCACATCCCGGTGTAGGAAGTATCTACCCCCAGGGACGTACTATAATGTCCAGGTGTGGGTAGGGGTTAAAAGAAGCAATGGGAAAACTGGTTAAATTGAGTTACTGCACAATTTAACAGATTTAAATTTTAATTCCAGCTAATTCAGAATTTTACTGTTTAAATTTGTAATACAATGAATGTAGATTTTGACCATTTAAATTTTGAATCCAGTGAATGTAGAATTTGACAGTTAAAATTTTGAATCCAGTAAATGCTTCTTTAAGCTTTTTTGTGCCCTTGTTTTTAAGAAAGAAAGGCCTTAAAAAGTATGTAAATGAGCCTGAGAAGCTCCTGGTTTCATTAACCCCTTCCCGACATTTGACGTACTATTACTGCATGGCGGGAGGTGCGTTCCCGCAAAATGCAGTAATAGTACGTCAAGCTTCTGGTGCAGGCGCCAGAAGCTGCCGGCGCTTACCGGG
Organism: Engystomops pustulosus; assembly: GCA_019512145.1. NCBI lineage: Eukaryota > Metazoa > Chordata > Amphibia > Anura > Leptodactylidae > Engystomops > Engystomops pustulosus. Next base: position 116,877,908 of record CM033645.1, on the reverse strand, counting down.
GGGGTCCGCTGCTCTGATCGCAGCCCCGGGACTGCCGGTGCCCGGGGCTGCGCGATCCTCCTTCCGGGAACCGGGTCCGTGCCTTCTGGCAGGACCCGGCTGTGACACACTGAGCATGCAGCTGTTCCAAAAAGTGATAAAAAAAAGTTATGTGCATCAAAATGGTACCACTGAAAAGAACAACTCAACACGTAAAAAATAAGCTCTAAACTAGCTCTGTCAACCAAAAAATATTAAAGTTATATCTCCGAAAAGATGGCGATGCAAAAACAAATGAGATTTTCTTTATATTCGTTTTTTTCCTGTAAAATATATAAAAAACTATACAAATGAGGTATCACCGTAATCGTAGTGATCTAGAGAATAAAAATATTATAGTATTTTTAGTGTACGGTGTACGACCCCCAAAATATACAAAAAAAAGAACCCAAAATTGACAATTTTCTTTTCCTCCATACATTAAAGAGTTAATAAAATCTCATCAAAAAGCTACAGGCCCACTAAAATGAAGTATTTGTAAAGTGCATCTCATGTCGCAAAAAATAAGCCCTTATATGTCCAAATTGCCAAAAAAATTAAGATTGTATAGCCATTATAAAGTGACAATGCATAATCTGCTCTGAATGGCGCAGCTCCCCTCCATGCCCTGGCGTGTGCCCATACAGCAGGTTACCACCACATATGGGGGATTGTTATACGCGGGAGGGATTGGGTATCAAATTTTGTGGAGCGTTTTGGTATTTTATCCACTGAGAATTTGTACATTTTATGAAAAATTTCAAAATTGCATCCGATTTTGTTTTAACCCCTGTAAATTAATTAAAGGGTTAACAAACTTCATAAAAGTTGTTTTAAGTACGTTGAGGGGTGTAGTTTCTATAATGGGGTAATTTATGGGGTTTTACTTTTATTTAGGCCTCTCAAAGTGACTTCAAACCTTAGCAGGTCCCTCAATAGCAGTATTTTGCTTTTTTTATGAAAATGTGAAAAATCGCACCTAACGTTCAAAGCCCCATAACAGCTTACAAAAATGAAAGTATGTATAAAAAACCACGGAGGTATAAAGTAGACATTTGGTGAATGCTAGTTATTACATTTTCTGGTGTTATGACTCATGTGTGGAAAAAGTAGAACATTTTGAATTTCAAAAATTGAGAATTTTTCCAAATTTTCACCAAATATCTGATTTTCTCATAAATAAATGCAAAACATACCACCAAAATTTTGTAACTAACATGAAGTACAATGTGTCACGAGAAAACAATTTCAAAATCACTTGGATATGTTAAAGCGTTCCAAAGTTATAACCACTTATATTGACACAGGGCAGATTTGAAAAAATGGGCCGTGTCAGGAAGGTGAAAAGTGGCTTCAGCGTTAAGGGGTTAACAGCTATGGAGCATAGAGCCCCTCAGGTTCAGTTAAAAAAAGAGCAGATCCGGTCAGAGGAGACATACACCAGCAAATAACTGCTTGGTTTACAATCATTGATCCTGCTTATAGATGTTCTTTAAATTCTCAATCCAGGAAATGCAGAATTTTTTAAAGTTTACATTTTGAATCTAGCAAATGGGGAATTTTAAATAGTTTACAAATTGAATCCATCTAACTTGTGGCGCTGAAACAGTTAAGTCGAGTTAGATCCATGCCTGGTTCATCTCAATGAAAGTGATGATGTCCACGTTGGCTGTGGATAAGCAGATCCTCTTGACGGTGCAAACAGCACTCTTGTCGCAGGAAAGCACCTCCAGGACATAGAGGGCAAGCTATGGTCATGTGTCCAATTTTCCTTCAGTACCAGGAGATGCATGCTTTCTTCGTTTGTCCAATGGACTTTGGTTATGAGCGTTTGAAAGGGCACTGGATGACCATAGTGATGATAAAAAAGGAGACGTGTGGACAGATCATCTTCCACCATGTGAGTCACAGTCTGACTACCGGTAGTACATGTGGTATCCTGTTGGTGGTGAAGGATGGGTAGAATTGTACATTATGGTGCTGGTGTAGGTGCCCTGGCTGCATGCACCGCTTCCTCCTCCTCATGTTTCCTCTGAGCTCTCAATATCATATGAGAAATCTGCCAGTAGTTCCTCCATCAAAGTGTGCTTATACTCTCATTTTTACATCATGCTCTAGTGTTGGAATAGATGAGGATGTGCTATCCTTGTAGCATGGATCCAGCAGGGGGGCATACAGTATTCGGCCTGGTTGTGTCATTCTGTGTCATTGGGCAGGTACTGCAGCATATTTTGGTGCCCCTGCAGTCTAATTATTATCCTCTGCTGAAAAGAAAGCCTGTGGTGTATAAATTCATACGTCACTGGTCGCCGAGAGGGAGGCTAGCTCAAAGTCCTGTTTTGATATAACCGATTGGTAAGTAATTGTACCTGTTGGCAGAGAAGATCTGGATTTGTGGGCAGAGTCTGTCATTGATTATATAAACGTGTGTCGACTTGCCTGTTTTGGTGGAGGAGGTGAAGGTTTATCCAAATAAAATGGTTCCTGATCGGACCCCAAGGCTGCCTGCAATCAGTGCCATTAAAATTGCATTGATGACGTCATTTTAAAGGCACAGGGTCAGCCTATGCATGTCCATAGGCTGACACAGCTAATATTCTGCAATACATCAGTATTGCAGGGTATTATCATACACAAGCAATCAGATGATTTCTTGTTCATTTCCCATGGTGGGATTAATAAAAAAGTTTAAAAGAAAAGTTACCGTATATACTCAAGCATAAGCCTAGTGTTTAAGCACAAAAAAAAAGCGCTGAAAACCCAAACTCGGCTTATACTCGAGTAAAAAAATATATCAAAACTCACCTTTCCGGCTTCCCCCGCTGCTGGCTATATACTGGGGCAGGGGGCTGACTATATACTGGAGGATATGGACTGGCAGGCTATATACTGGGGGCAGGTGCTGGCTATTTACTATGGGGCAGGGACCTGGCAGGCTATATAAATGGGGAGGCTGTGATCAATGCATTTCCCACCCTCGGCTAATACTCGAGTCAATAGGTGTTCATGGGTTTTTGTGGTAAAATTAGGGGCCTTGGCTTATACTTGGGTCGGTTTTTACTCGAGTATATACGGTATTCAATAAAAAATTTATAAATCAATATGTATGCCCACAAGCCCCAAAACATATAAAGAGATATATAATGCACAAAAAAGTCTAAATCATAATACAAACCCCACATATATGGTATCACCGCATCCATAACAACCCGTAGAAAAAAAGTAAATAATTATTGAACCCGCACGATGAACGCCGTAAAAAAAAAACGTAAAAAACCTGCCAAAAATTATTATTTTTAACCTATTGAATCCCACAAAAAATGCAATAAAAGGTGATTTAAAAAAATCTGTACAATATGTAAATATGCAAAGTACAACATGCCCCGCAAAAAAACAGCTCTGTAGCCAAAACAGTAAAAATGTTATGGCACTTAGAAGACGGCTATGCAGAAATTATAGATTTTTCCCCACATTAGGATTTCATTTGGCAAATTTAGTAAAACATAAGAAAAATATTCAAATATGGTATCCCCGTAATCGTATCGACCCGTTGAATAATGATAACATGATTACTAGGATTTATGGTGAACACAAAAAAAAAAGTTAAAAATCCAGTACAGAATTGATGCTTTTCTACTCCTGACCTCATAAAATTTCAACAATATCCCCAAAATAGTCAATTCTGAAAAAACGGAAAAGCGATATTTGATTTGTAAGCCACATGACATCAAAATAAATGATCCAGACATTTAAAAAATTATGAAAATATAAAGTAGACATATGGGAAATATTATTCAGCAACTTATTTAGGTGGTAAATCTATCTGCCTGAAAACGCAATGATTTTGCATTTCAAAAATGGCAAATTTTCCAGAAAATTAATCATTTTTTCTTTTTTTGTAAATAAACGCAAAACTTTACCACTAAAATTAAGTACAACATGTGAGGAAAAATGTATCTCAGAATCGCTTTGATAAGTAACAGTGTTCAAATGTTATTACAAAAAATGGGGCCGTGCCCTTAGTCCTTAAGGGGTTAAACATGCATTTTACAAGTTTAGTGATACATCTGGAGGAAAGGTCGGATTGCGGGTGTGGTCAGTTTTTAGAGGTAAATAGTTTGGAGGTAAATAGTTTCTGATGATGCAGTGGTGATGGGAAATGTTACAGGTAATGGAGAGAAGGAGTATGAGGGTGTAATTGATGCCTTTGTGGCTTGGAGTGCAAAAAATTAATTAATTTTAATTGGAACTAAAACCAAGAAGAGGAATTTGTGTTTCCACAAATGTGTATTTGGTCTTAAATCAATTGTAATCCAAGGGTATGAAGTGGAGGAGGTAGTTGCTTACAAATATTTGCGTGTTGTTCTGATTGTACAAAAAGGGCCATCTTAAATTCTTTTTCTTACATAATTGCTGGATCTATTTTTTATTATGTGGCATGTCTCGGATCAGGAATGCGTGCTAGAGATATTAATAGGATGGATAAAGTGATTAAAAGGGCTATTGGAATAATTGGGGGTAAACTGGAACATTTTAATAATGTTGTCGAGCGTAGAATTAAGATGAAATTTTAAATCATAATATTTAAAGTAATCTTGATCACCACCATTGGCATTACTCTAGAAAAAGTCATATTAGGCTGCATTCACACTACCGCAAGGGGGGCGTATATACGGCCGATATATGTCCCCCATAGACGGCAATAGGCGCGCGGCGCCCTACGGGAGCGGTACGGTGCAGCACACGCGCGGCACCGTACTGCTCCGTGCCCCGTGAAAAAATGTCCTATTTTTTCAGGGCATACGGCGCCGTGCGCCATATATCCCTATGGAGAGGGGCAGTGATGAGCAGCACTCTCCCCCTCCTCCTCTCCCCGCGCGCTGCCGTGTGCCCGCTGTGTAACGGTACGGCGGGCACCGGTCGTGTGAATCCAGCCTTAGTGCAAGTTTTATTCAGATAAAGATCTGTAAAGAATGCTAGAGAACATCCTTTGTACATTTCACAATCACTTTGTATAACAAAGAGCTTGCCAAAGTCTGTTGATTTTGGGTATGTGTGGGTATTATGTATTTATTGTTTTTTGTATTGTGTAAATAATATGATATGTGTTTGTTTGTTAACTGATATTGTTTTTTGTTTTGTTTCTGCAGTTTTTTCACTGCTAAAGTGGCTTAAATTTCCCCGTTGGGGCTATAATAAAGTTTTATCTATCTATCAATCTATCTATCACCTCATGTGGGCAAGGCTGGCTGGAGGAAACAACAAGTTTTTCTCAGTGGGAGGTGTCTCCTCCTCCTCTGCATCCCCCCAGCGATGCTCCAATGGCACCCATAAGCTACTCCGCGTGTCACCCTGCTCAAATGAAAAATCCTCCTCCTCTTCCAAAACTGTCCCCTGGCTGGACAGTGCAGTATCTGACCACTGGTCCAGCAACCAACCATGAGAGCCATGTGTGGACTAACCGGATATGTGTTCATCCTCTTCAACCGATGGCCTGAAGATAGGGATAGTAGAACTAATGATGGTCTTATCAGCACTGAACATATAGTTGGCATAATGAAAGCAGTGCTGTACAGCACAAATGTTCCTCATGGAGGCCCAGTAGTTGGTGGTGAAGAGCTGTTGACTGTGCATTCTGGAATTAAACTATTGGAATTAAACTATTGTATGCTGTTGCTCACATACCCTTTCCAACATAAACAGAGTTTAATTCCAGTGAGTTGGTACATCATATATGAGGAAGGCCATAGGCTGGGAAGGCCATAGTTGCTTTGCAAGCAGCAGCACAGTATGAACGCAAAAAAATGCAAACACCTGCAACACACTTTATTCAGCACCTCCGAAATATCTGTGTTATTGGTGAGGAACTTTTTCTGCACCAAGTTGTACACATGCACAATGCAAAGGATGTGGATCAACCTGACTAGGCCCGAGGCTGCTACAATGTTGGCACACAACACCTTCATGGTCTTGAGGTTCAGCTGCTGCAAACACTCAACTGACTGCTCCTATATCCCAGTCCATAGTTTGTAGGTGGTGTGCAGTATTTCGCCCAAACAGATGAGTTTCCTCATGGCTTTGCTAAAACTGGTGGTGCAGGCGCTGTGCTAATCGGATAAGAAAGCACTCCAGGAAGCAGAGTAGGAAGAGGAGGCATTTGGGGGCAAGGTACGCTGCCCAACAACATGGGTAGTGGCAGCTGGGCCGAGGCAGGAAACGCTCATATTTTGCCACTACCCATGTTGTTGGTCAGCCTACCTTAACTAAGGAGATGTAATGTAATGAACCTTGGTACTAATAGCATTGTGCAGTGGAAACCTGATTTTGTCCGGAACCTGTTGGTGCAGGATGGGCTGCCCATATCCACCAGCCTGAAGAATTTTAAAGGCCACCAATTTGGAAATGCTCTTATTCAAGACCAGCACTTGTTCAAGATTTGGCCCAACCTTCCTCTTTCTCTCCATTATTTTTAGGATAGGAAGCTGAATATATGATGTAGACAGGTTTTATTGATGGTGACAGTGGTGGTGCTGGTGGTGGACAATGGTGTCACATCCTCCTTTTGCAGAGAAACAGGTGGCTTTTTTTAACTCGAGAAGCAGGGACAACAGAAGTAATAGAGGGAGTCTCAGTTGTTTGCAGGTTTTGTTAGCATCTCATGTACCATAGCTCATGTTTACTTTACTACCGGTTAGACTGGGCTTCAAAGACTGGTGGCACAGTGTGCAAATGACATGTGTCTTCTACACTTGCGATGTAGACAACCTGTCCTGAACACCCTGGGTTGGCTTTTGTGTGCTTAGTCCCAGGGCATGCTCCTGCGACCCACCTCTTGGTTTGCAGGCGCACCCGTGCCCTCTCCGCTGCTTCGGTCCCCCATCGAGTCACTCACCTTGCTGTAATCCATTAGTCATTAGTCATTTTCATAAAAGTATTCAAGCCTGCCTCTTATTACATTCCTGCATTCCTGTGTTCCTGTGTGTTCCAGTCCATTCCTGTGTTCCCGTTTCCTTCTGCCTGGACCTCCTGTTGCTGACCCGGATTTGACTTGACCTTGCATCTCTGCCGCCTGCCCTGACCCTGTGCCTGAATCTGACCACAAGACTGCTACGGTACCTCGACCTCAGCTGCCACCGCGGGCTAGTCGCACATGTAGGACAACTTGGTGGTACCCCGCTGCAGCAAGACCATCCCGATTTGCGTCAGGCTCTGGTGAAGACCAGGTATCACTTAGATTCCGGTCCCAGGTGTCGGCTATTAACACCTCACACGGTGGTCCAGAGGTTCCACTGCTCCTTGCCACCATCTTTCATTTTCCACTGGCTGACCAGAGCTTCTTCACCACCTTTATTTCATCAAAAGACCTTGCCATCACTCCTGGCATCATCCACTGCCCTCTTTCTCTTCCTGCACATTGCAGAAACTCTTTTGATGGTCCACTATCCACACCTCTGTCCTCCAACACAAGTTCTTGAGAACCTTGCAACTTTATGTCTGAGTACACTTTTAAAAGAATAAAATGGGACAGAGACAATAGCACTACCTACCGCAAGATTATCCTTACTGGGAATGGGTTACAAGATTAAATGTATCGGACTAACCTTGAGTGGTTGTGCTGAAATTCAGGCACAACTTTGGTTATCGCTTTTTAGGTGTTTGTTGCCACAGCCTTGTCCGACCCAGCCTCTGGTCTCTGGGGAAAAAATTCCAAGACAATATATAGTGACGCGTCGAGTGACATACCACCATTAAGAAAAAAGGAGGTTTACAGATGGTGCAGGCAGGGTTTGCTCGGTCACAATGGGATCCGTTTATTTAAAAAGTACATGGGTAAAAATAGACAACGCGTTTCGCACCTTCCTTTGGTGCTTCTTCATATTTTGATAAATACAAGTGATAGTTGGAAATTCATTATATGGATATAATTGATAGGAAATGATATAATAATAATAATAATAATATTTTAAGTCGATTCATATATAAATGCTTTACAAGATCGACAAATACCAGTAGGACATATATACACACTCATACACATATCCAGGTTAGGCTATTCTATGGAATTAAAATTCATCAGTAAGACTCTAAATAAGTTAAATTCTACTACTTATACACATACAATATTTAAATAAAAATAAGTAGATAAATACATAAATATATAGATCATGTATACAAGAGTGTATTGCCATCACTTATGTGGAATAAATTCCATTAGGCAGACCATGTCCTGATTATCAAATTTATAGGGAGTATTAAGGTATTTGGATGTAATCAGTATAATTAGTTCATTTGTCATATATATCCTCGCAGGTCCTTCTGTTGGTGCTCTATTAAGTGGAAGGGCTTCCTCTCATTATGGTATTCAAAATTTTTATGTGTACATAAATGAATAAATAGTGAATAGTATATGTGTACACCTGAATGAATAAATAAATAGATATATAAATAAATAACTATATAGGCTTGCATCGCTTAAGATCACATCGAGAACAGGACATCTTCATTAATAAAGAGTAAGTATTTACATGCAAAGAACAATGTGTAGAGCTTGATGTTCAAAACAATGCTGTCAGCCATCTGCGTAAGTCTTGTATCTTGGCCGGAAGCATCTGGTGAAACTTTATATCTGAGGCAGGGGCACAGAATCTCATTTAGGAAATTAATCTTACAGCATGAGTTGGCGTTGATGTTTTGAAGGTAGGTTGAGGTGGATGGCCCTGGACTTTCAACAGAGGCTGATCATGATAAAGATGATCCCATACGTTAAAGGGAACCTACCACCACAAATCTACCTATAAAGGTAGATTGGGTGGTAGGTGGATCAATGGGCTATCCTCACGTCCCATTGATCCACCTACCACCCGATCTACCTTTATAGGTAGATTTGTGGTGGTAGGCTCCCTTTAAGGCATTATCTACCATGTAATTGACCAATGCCTCAACTTTATTTGGTCTATTGTAAGGAAACAGAGATACAAATACTATTTAAAATTATCATAATGTAACATATACTTCAAAAACTTGTAGTTAACACTGATGCAAATACTACTAAGACTACTAATGTAAACTGAAAATACTACTAAGACTTGTGTGACAGGGGTTTTGGGTGCTCCTGTGACCCATATCGCGGGTCACGGGCTCACCCAAGCCCCTCCATGTTCGCAGGCGCGGCCCTCCCGCTGCTCACCTCTCCTCGCTCCTGATTCCCGTCCGTGTGTGCACGCATCCCCATCTCCTAGGGCGCGCGTACAGGCTTCAGGAAATGTAAATGGCCAGTGCACCATTAATTGCCATTTCCCAGAAGGCTATTCAAATCTGCCTCTCCCATAACACCCTGCCGAATCTTTGAGCCTATGCCATAGAGAAAGCTCCCCTGCATTATGCCTGAGTATTCCTGTGTTCCTGTTCCCGTTTCCTTACATTCCTGTTCCTGTTGCCGTGCTCCGGTGTGTTCCTGTCCGTTCCTGTGTTCCAGTTCCCTTCTGTCGTTGCTGACCTGCTGAGCCCGGACTGGACTTGACCTTGCATCTCTGACGCCTGCCCTGACCCTGTGCCTGAATCATACCACAAGACTGTCTTCTGCTAAGGTACCTCGACCTTGGCTGCCACCGCGGGCTAGTCCCACCTGTGGAACGACCTGGTGGTACCCTCCTGCAACAAGACCATCCCGCTTTGCGGTGGGCTCTAGTGAAGACCAGGTGCCACTTAGACTCCAGTCTCAGGTGTTCCAGAGGATCCACAGATCCCTAACCCTGACAACTAATACTGTAAGGTAACTCTCATGCAAATACTTCTATAATTGGGAGTGGAAGGCAACACTGATACAAATATTACTAAGACTAGTAGTGTAAGGTAACACTGATGTAAATAGTTTCAAGATTGATAATGATAACAATGATGCAAATATTTATAAAACTGGTAGTTTAAGGTAGTTTAATACTATATTTAGTATTATCATACAGCGTATACTGGATTAAAGAAAACATAGAAGTACATATAATTCATTTAGAGTGCAGCAATATTAGTCATGGCCAAAATACAAAAATCCACATATTTTGTATTGTGTCCATGACTAATATGGCTGCACTTTAAATGGACTATATGGACTTTGGGCTACATGCATGTTTTCTCATATACGCTCTATGATGATGCTTTATCATCATAGAATCCAAGGGGATTCCTACACAGTGCCATACGCATACACCCAGATACACACTCCTAGGGTACCGTTCACTTCACATGGACAAACACTACTTTTAGCTAACTACTAGCACACAGACACTCACATGGCAACATGGCTTACTGGTAATTCAACTTTCCAAAGGTATGAAAATGTATAGAGCCACAAGAAACAACATGTTAAAGGAAAATTTAATATGCAACGGCACAATGCTTTATATACAGCAAAACAGTAAAAAAAGGGATAAAATATAGTAATACATAATAATAATTAGTATTAGAAATCCTCATACTAATTAGAGGAAAACCAATGAAACCCAGGACATCTCTGCAAAGCTTGGCTGCATCTCCTCATTGTACAAGCACTGTCACCTCCTGTGTCCCTCCTCCTCATAGATTGTAAGCTCTTGTAACCATTGCACAAGCACTGTCATCTCCTGTGTCCCCCCCCCTCATAGATTGTAAGCTCCTGTGACCATTGTACAAGCACTGTCGCCTCATGTGTCCCTCCCCCTCATAGATTGTAAGCTCTTGTGACCATTGGACAAGCACTATCACCTCCTGTGTCTCCTCCTCATAGATTGTAAGCTCTTGTGACCATTGAACAAGCACTGTCACTAGAGATGAGCGAACATGCTCGTCCGAGCTGATGCCGTTCGAGCTTAGCGTACTCGAAACTGCCGTTCTCGGACGAATACTTCGCCCCGCTCGAGAAATGGCAGCTCCCGCGTTTTGCTTTTTGGCGGCCAGAAACAGAGCCAATCACAAGCCAGAACTCTGCACTCCACCCAGCTGACGTGGTACCCTTCACGTCGATAGCAGTGGTTGGCTGGCCAGATCAGGTGACCCTGGGATAGACTAGCCGCTGCCCGCTGCTCGATCATTCTGTGCTTGGATGCCGCTAGGAGAGAGCTGCTGCTGGTCAGGGAAAGCGTTAGGGGTGTTCTATTAGCTTACTGTTAGGCAGGAATTGTCTCCAAGAACCCAACAGCCCTTCTTAGGGCTACAATAACGTTCTACTTTTTTTTTTTTATTTGCATCTAGTACCATTTTGTGAGGAATTGCAGGGGGACACTTGCGCACGTGTGTTTAGCTCTTAGTGGCACACATATCCACCTCAAACCCAAAGTGGGAAAATTTAGTAGGGGTTGGATTTCAATTAGGCACAGTCTGCCATTTCCTTTTTATTTTACGTTTATTTAATCCTCAGTGTCATCTCATCTGGCATAGTAGTGTGCTTTCATACTTGGCTAGAAATAGCCATAGGAGAATCCAAACGGCTTACGCCTACAGTAGCGTTTATTATTTGATTTCTGGTTATGCTGCTGGTGGCTTGTACTTGCGGCAGGTGCATCTACTAGCCAATTGTAGCAATTGTAGTTGAGACTTGCGACCGCTGTGTTTGCGCTAGTGACGCACATATCCTTGCAAAGACCGAAGTGGGAAAATTTAGTAGGGGTTTATTTCAATTAGGCACAGTCTGCCATTTGTCCTTTTTTATTTTACGTTTATTTTGTTTAATAACTCAGCGTCATCTCATCTGGCATAGTAGTGTGCTTTCATACTTGGCTAGAAAATAGCCATAGGAGAACCAACGGCTTACGCCTACAGTAGCGTTATATATTTGATTTCTGGTTGATCTGCTGGTGGCTGTACTGCTGCGTGCACTACTAGCCAATTGTCAGCAATTGGTAGTGAGACTTGCGACGCTGTGTGTTTTGCGCTTAGTGACGCACATATCCATTGCAAAGACCGAAGTGGGAAAATTTAGTAGGGGTTGGATTTCAATTAGGCACAGTCTGCCATTTGTCCTTTTTTATTTTACGTTTATTTTGTTTAATAACTCAGCGTCATCTCATCTCTGCATAGTAGTGTGTTTAATATGGCTAGAAAATAGCCATAGGAGAATCCAAACGGCTTACGCCTACAGTACGCGTTTATATTTGATTTCTGGTTGATCTGCTGGTGGCTGTACTTGCTGCAGTGCATCTACAGCCATTGTGAGCAATTTGTAGTGAGACTTGCGACCGCTGTGTTTGCGCTTAGTGACGCACATATCCATTGCAAAGACCGAAGTGGGAAAATTTAGTAGGGTTGGTTTCAATTAGCGCACAGTCTGCCATTTGTCCTTTTTTATTTTACGTTTTATTTTGTTTAATAACTCAGCGCTCATCTCATCTGGCATAGTAGTGTGCTTTCATACTTGGCTAGAAAATAGCCATGGAGAATCCAAACGCTTACGCCTACAGTAGCGTTATATATTTGATTTCTGTTTGATCTGCGGGTGGCTGTACTTGCTGCAGTGCATACTAGCCAATGTGAGCAATTTGTAGTGAGACTTGCGACGCGGTGTTGTTTTCGCTTAGTGACGCACATATCCATTGCAAAGACCGAAGTGGGAAAATTTAGTAGGGGTTGGATTTCAATTAGGCACAGTCTGCCATTTGTCCTTTTTTATTTTACGTTTATTTGTTTAATAACTCAGCGTCATCTCATCTGGCATAGTAGTTGTGCTTCATACTTGGCTAGAAATAGCCATAGGAGAATCCAACGGCTTACTCCTACAGTGCGTTATATATTGATTTCTGGTTGATCTGCTGGTGGCTGACTTGCTGCAGTGCATCTACTAGCCAATTGTGAGCAATTTTAGTGAAGACTTGCGACCGCTGTGTTTGCCGCTTAGTGACGCACATATCCATTGCAAAGACCGAAGTGGGAAAATTTAGTAGGGGTTGGATTTCAATAGGCACAGTCTGCCATTTGTCCTTTTATTTTACTTTTATTTGTGTTAATAACTCGGTGTCATCTCATCTGGCATAGTAGTGTGCTTTCATACTTGGCTAGAAAATACCATAGCATAGATAGCTTGTTTGGTTTTAAAAACTCAAAAACACAAAAAAAAAAAAAACACAAAAAAGTAAAAAAAAATTAAAGCTAAACTCTCTTTTAAAAATGTTTAACCCGAGGGCTAGGGGTAGGGACAGGCGGACGTGGGCGTCCAACTACTGCAGGGGTCATAGGCCGTGTCCTGGCCGGGGTGAGACACCACCTGCTTATGAGGGGAGCAGGAACGCCGCAGAGCTACACCCCTAGGTTAATGTCTGAAGTTACTGGGACTCGTGGTAGAGCACTGTTGGGCCAGAAACAGTGCGAACAGTGATGTCGTGGATTGCTGACAATGCTTCGAGCAATTTGTCCACCAGTCAGTCTTCCCGCAGTCCACCCCTGTTCACCGAAATCGCCACCCTCCGCTCCTGCCACCTCAGCCTCCTCCCCCCAGTCTGCCCCTCCCAGGAAAATTTGCATTTGAACCGGCATACTCTGAGACTGGTTTTCTGGACCCTTCCCACAGTCACAAACCACTTGTCGCGTTTGCTGCTGAGCATTTTCCGATGCCCAGTTTTCCACCAGTCACAGTCTGTGGGTGATGATGACTTCTTGAACGTAGTGGTAATGTGTGAAAGAGGTGTCCGACGATGAGGAGACACGGTTGTCAGACAGTGGGAAGTTGTTGTCAGGGCAGGAATTCCGAGGGGGGAGCAGACTGAGGGATCGGAGGATGTGAGAGTGACAGACCCAACTGGGTTGGAGGCCGGGTGAACACGTTCTGAGACGGAGAGTCCTCGACCAGAACAGGTTGGAAAGGCAGTGGTGGGGCCAGACGGAGAGGCAGGGCCAGGCCTGGTGCAGCAGCGCAAATGTGTCAACTAGTGAAGCTCCCGTGGCGAGGGCTCTTGCGGCGGGCTAGATCTTCAGAAGTCTGGAGGTCTTTAAGGAAACACCGGATGACCACGGACTGTGGTGTGCAACATTTGCCAAACCAGGCTCAAGCAGGGGTTCCACCACTACTAGCTAACTACCACCAGTATGCGCAGGCATATGAATGCTAACACACCCCCTCAGTGGCAACAAGCCCGTTCACCTCCCCCCCGCCGTGCACACCACTGCTCCTTCCCCTGTGTCAGCTGATAGTCAGCCCCCTGCCCAGGACCCTGCCACAAAAACCCCCATCGTCGCCTCCACGATCCTCCACAGCATCCACCAGCGTTCAGCTCTCCATACCCCAGACGCTGGACGGAAACGCAAATATAGTGCAACCCACCCGCACGCCCAAGCCCTAATGTGCACATCTCCAGATTCTTAGCCTGGAGATGCTGCCCTATAGGCTAGTAGAGACCGAGCCTTTCGCAACCTCATGGCGCGCGCCCCTCGTTATCGGTCCCCAGCCGCCACTACTTTTCCCGTGTGCCGTCCCAGCCCTGCACCGCACGTGTCAGACAACATCACCCGTGCCCTGACCAACGCCGTTTCTGACAAGGTCCACCTGACCACGGACACATGGACGAGTTCTGCTGGGCAGGGCCACTATATATCGCTGACGGCACTTGGGTAAACTTGGTGGAGGCTGGACCGAGTCTGACCCTGGGGCTGGTCATATACTGCCGACCGCCGAGGATTGCGGGGCCTACCTCGGTCCAGTGTTTCAGGCCTACATGCCTCCTCCTCCTCCCACCCCTCCTCCACCTCCTCCTCCGAACTACCATCCGTGGGCATGGCGCCATCAGTGGTAGCTCTAGCACAGCAGCAGTGCTCCTTGCTAAGCGACAGCAGGCGGTGCTCAAACTGCTGAGCCTAGGCGATAAAAGCAAACACCGCCCAAGAGCTATTACAGGGCATCACGCGCAGACTGACTGTGGCTGGCACCGCTGAACCTGAAGCCAGGCATGTTTGTGTGTGACAACGGCCGTAACCTGGGGGCGGCTCTGCAACGTGCAGACTAACACATGTGCCATGCCCTGGCCCATGTGTAAATCTGATAGTTCACGTTTCCTCAGACTACCCCAATCTGTCAGATTTGGCTCACGAAGGTGCGCCGCATCGGTGCGCATTTCAGGAAGTCCAGCACGGCTGGCCACTCTCAGGGCAGCGCAGCGCCGCCTCCAACTGCCCGCTCACCGACTGTTGTGCGACGTGCCCACGAGGTGGAATTCAACACGGACCATGTTATCCAGAGTTTACCAGCAGCGCCGAGCGATTGTAGACTGCCAGATGTCAACTTCCACCAGAACTGGTAGTCAGGTCAGTCAGCTTCCTCAAGTCTACAATGAGGATTGGGACGTGGATGTCTGATATCTGTCAGGTGCTGAGTAACTGAGGAGTCAACACAGATGGTCAGTGGCGATGCCCGCATCATCAGCCCTCACCATCCCGCTCTTGGCCTGTTTAAAAACTCTCTGATCGCATGAAGTCGGAAGCTTTGCGCTCGTCACAAGAGACGGGGGAAGAAGATTCCTTGTGATAGCCAAGCACCCTAGGTCTGTTTTCTCAGCGCATATCGGAGGAGTGGGTGGTGGAGGAGGATGAGGAGGAAGAGGAGGAGAATGTTGGCGAGACACAAGAGGGGACCATTGTTGAGTCCTTTACTGTTCACGTGTATGGGCAGAAAAGAGGAGTTGGAGAGTTGGAGGAGGAGGAAATGGACTTCAGCCAGTGAGGGGGAGTGAATTCTTCGCGTTGGTACTCTTGGCGGCATATGGCCAGATTTCATGCTAGCTGCCTATCCCGTGACCCTCGCGTTCAAAGAATTTATTCCAGCACCGATTACTGGTGTTCACTCTCCTGGACCCACGGTACAAGCAAAATCTTTCCACTCCATCCCGCAGAGGAAAGGAGTGTGAGAATGCATGAATACCAGCAGGCCCTGGTGCACAAGCTGAAACAGTATTTCCCTTCTGACGCGCTAGCGGCAGAGTGCGTAGTTCTGCGGACAATAGCGAGGGAGAGATAGGCGAGCAGCAGCTTGTCCAGCACTGGCAAGGGTACGCTTTACAAGGCTTTTGGCCAGCTTTATGTCACCCCAGCAAGCACTGTCACCTGGCCCCAGTCTCGGCAGAGTAGGGCTGATCTTTACAGAAGATGGTGAGGAGTAACGTCTGACCATACACATCGTCTTAAATGATCACACAGCTCCCTACAACTACTGGGTTTCAAAGCTGGACATGTTGCACGAACTGGCGCTGTACGCCTGGAGGTTCTTGCCTGCCCTGCCGCTAGCGTCTTGTCCGAGCGGGTTTTCAGTGCAGCTGGTGGCATCATCACCGTATAAGCGTACCCGCCTGTCGACTGACAGCGCTGACAGGCTGACGCTTATTAAGAGAATAAGCCTGGATTCCATAATTTCCAATCTCCACCAGGTGAAGGAAGCTCAACCTGAATAATTATCCACTCCTCCCCTCCTCATTTTCCTCCTTCTCCTCCTCTTTGTACAGTAAGCAGAGGAAACTGGCTATTTTTTTGACAGGGGCCCACTGGCTCTTGCTATAGTACTTTATGCATTTAATTTTTCTGGAGGCCACCGACCCGGTCCTCTTTTTAAACAATTTTTGGGAGTGCCACATACAGGCACTCTCTATTCAATTTTCTGGAGGGCCACCGACCCGTTCTCGTTTAAACAATTTTGGGAGTGCCACTACAGGCACTCAATCTATTCTATTTTTCTGGAGGGCCACCTACCTGCTCCTCTGGTTTGAAAACTTTTTGGGACTGCCACATACAGGCACTCAATCGATTCCATTTTCTGGAGGGCCACCCCTCTTCTCTGGTTTGAAAACTTTTGGGACTGCAACCCATACAGGCACTCAATCTATTCATTTTTCTGGGGCCACCTACCTGCTCCTCTGTTTGAAAACTTTTTGGGACTGCCCATACAGGCACTCAATCTATTCAATTTTTCTGGAGGGCCACCTACCGCTCCTCTGGTTGAAAACTTTTGGGACTGCCACATACAGGCACTCAATCTATTCAATTTTTCTGAGGCCACCTACCTGCTCTCTGGGTTGAAACTTTTTGGGATTGCCACATACAGGCACTCAATCTATTCAATTTTTCTGGAGGGCCACCTACTGCTCCTCTGGTTTGAAAACTTTTTGGGACTGCCACACTACAGGCACCTCAATCTATTCAATTTTTCGGGAGGGCCACCTACCTGACTCCTCTGGTTTGAAACTTTTTGGGACTGCCACATACAGGCCTATCCAAATTAAATTGTCTCCATAGCAGCCTCCACTTGCTCCATTGCTACCTCCAAAAGTCGTCCATAATAGCTGCCTCCATACATCGTCCTTTATCAAACGAGTTGTGTCAGGCAGAATTTTGGGGGTTTTTCATGGATTCCACATCAAAGTTGTTAACTTTTCGCCACCCAGCCTGTGTTACCACAAATATACTAATAAACTTTTATCATTTACCAATATATTTCAGCGCTTCTTGCGCATCTGTTTACACTTCCCCCCCGCCATACCTAAACTTATAAGAACGCTACTACACTGATCTTATACAAAAGGTTTTAGAAGTGCTGTTTGGGGAGTAGCCTAGAGACAGGCGTGGATTGCGAAAGCTCGCCTGGCAGCGGAGCGCCACCTCCATGCCGATGCCAACTAACATAGTTTTAACTGCAGAACTTTAATCTACTACTAGTTCACTGCCTCCATACATGGTCCCCTTATCAACGAGCTGTGTCAGGCAAATTTGGGTTGTTTTCATGGCTTCCATGTTAACTTTGTCGCCACACCCTGTGTAATCCACAAAATATACTGGCAAACTTTTATCATGTACCGATATATTTGAGCGCTTCTTGCTCACCCTCCTTTGGTTCTCTCTGCCACCCATTGGTTTGAAGCCTGAGTCCATTGGGTATGTCGCCATGCCACTCTCTAGCCTGCTGCCGCTGCCTCTGCATGCCGTCCCTATAGTGTCAGGGTCAATTATTGCATGTTTAGATGCTATCTAGCTTCATTCTGTCACTCTGTCATGGCCAGCTGTTGCCCATAATTTTGGCATAATGGTGCGATAAGCACCTCAGAGGCATCCATGCATGCTGCCCCTGCTGTTTCCTGTCCATTTCCGTGGTGTTCCATCCTTTTCTGAGGTTCCCAGGTGTTTGGCCAAGCTTCCCTGTGCAAGCCTTGGTCCCTTGAAAATGCTCGAGTCTCCCATTGACTTCAATGGGGTTCGTTATTCGAGACGAGCACTCGAGCATCGGGAAAAGTTCGTCTCGAATAACGAGTACCCGAGCATTTTAGTGCTCGCTCATCTCTAACTGTCACCTCCTGTGCCCCCCCTCATAAATTGTAATCTCTTGTGACCATTGGACAAGCATTGTCACCTCCTGTGTCTCCTCCTCATAGATTGTAAGCTCCTGTGACCATTGTCCGCACTGTTACCTCCTGTCGATCCTCTCTGGCATAGATTGTAGCTCCGTGCCATGTACAAGCACTGTCACTCCTGTGGCCCCCCCTCATATATTGTAGCTTGGTGACCATTGGACAAGCATTGTCACCTCCTGTGTCTCCTCCTCATAGATTGTAAGCTCTTGTGACCATTGCACAAGCACTGTCACCTCCTGTGTCTCCTCCTCATAGATTGTAAGCTCCTGTGACCATTGTACAAGCGCTGTCACCTCCTGTGTCCCCTCCTAGTTCTCATAGATTGTAAGCTCCTGTGACCATTGGACAAGCACTGTCATCTCCTGTATCCCCTCCTGGTTCTCATAGATTGTAAGCTCTTGTGACCATTGGACAAGCACTGTCACCTCCCCCCACCCTCTCCCCATAGATTGTAAGCTCCTGTGACCATTGCAAGATCACTGTCACCTCCTGTGTCCCATGCAGTCCACCCATGCATAGAATCTCAATTATAACTATTTTGTACTGTACTGAATACATCTTATGTCAGGCACAGGTAACCACTATTAATCAATTGAACTCCCTGGGAATAGGTCAGTCACACAAACCTGTGAGACCACCACAGCAGGCACAGGACCCCCACAGCAGACACAGGACCACCACAGCAGGCACAGGACCCCCACAGCAGACACAGGACCACCACAGCAGACACAGGACCACCACAGCAGACACAGGACCACCACCACAGATGACAACAAACACCTTTGGAATGAAACGCTCCTCCACTCTCCTCATTTCTCTCAGACTTTGCCAAGTCTGCTAGTGCGCATGTGCAACTGTATACACTCACCGGCCACTTTACTAGGTACACCATGCTAGTAACGGGTTGGACCCCCTTTTGCCTTCAGAACTGCCTCAATTCTTTGTGGGATAGATTCAACAAGGTGCTGGAAGCATTCCTCAGAGATTTTGGTCCATATTGACATGATGGCATCACACAGTTGCCGCAGATTTGTCAGCTGCACATCCATGATGCGAATCTCCCGTTCCACCACATCCCAAAGATGCTCTATTGGATTGAGATCTGGTGACTGTGGAGGCCATTTGAGTACAGTGAACTCATTGTCATGTTCAAGAAACCAGTCTGAGATGATTCCAGCTTTATGACATGGCACATTATCCTGCTGAAAGTAGCCATCAGATGTTGGGTACATTGTGGTCATAAAGGGATGGACATGGTCAGCAACAATACTCAGGTAGGCTGTGGCGTTGCAACGATGCTCAATTGGTACCAAGGGGCCCAAAGAGTGCCAAGAAAATATTCCCTCCCCACACCATGACACCACCACCACCAGCCTGAACCGTTGTATACAAGGCAGGATGATCCATGCTTTCATGTTGTTGACGGCCCAAATTCTGACCCTACCATCCGAATGTTGCAGAAAATCGAGACTCATCAGACAGCAACTTGTTCTCCAATCTTCTACTGTCCAATTTCGATGAGCTTGTGCAAATTGTAGCCTCATTTCTGTTCTTAGCTGAAAGAGTGGCACCGGTGTGGTCTTCTGCTGCTGTGACCATCTCCCAAAGTTCGACGTCTGTGCGTTGAGTAGATCTCTTCGCCTACCTTGGTTGTAAGGGTGGGCTTTTGAGTCACTGTTGCCTTTATCTATCAGCTCGAACCAGTCCTGCCCATCTCTCCTGACCTCTGGCATCAACAACATTTCCGCCCAAGAACTGCCGCTCACTGGATGATTTTTCTTTTTCGGACCATTCTCTGTAAACCCTAGAGATGGTTGTGCATGAAAATCCCAGTAGATCAGCAGTTTCTGAAATACTCAGACCAGCCCTTCTGGCATCAACAACCATGCTACGTTCAAAGGCACTCAAATCACCTTTCTTCCCCATACTGATGCTCGGTTTGAACTGCAGGAGATTGTCTTGACCATGTCTACATGCCTAAATGCACATGCCTAAGTTGCCGCCATGTCATTGGCTGATTAGAATTAAGTGTTAATGAGCAGTTCGACAGGTGTACCTAATAAAGTGGCCGGTGAGTGTATATTAGAGCTAGAGAGATGGGTCAGGAGGGGAGGAGGAGCAGAGACCCCAGTAAAGGTCACATGTCCTGTCCTCCTGCTTGTGCTTGCTTCGCCCCTTTAGAGTGTAATGTGATTACCCTGCTGCTCCCTTTATGTGAAATGAGCTTGGATAAGACGGTGACCGGCAGCAGTGAGTGCTCAGGGGGGCGTGGCTTTAGCTTCCCTTCTGCCGGCAGAAGCAGAGACATCTCTGCAGTGTAGTAGGGTCGGGGTGCACGTGACTGCCCTGTGCGCTCCGCTGTCCGCTCTGCTCCTTACACACTAGCAGGCGGCAGCTGCACATCACTACTGCTGTTTTTTTTGGAGAGTAAATCAGCCTCTGCATGCGTCATAGACGCTTGTAGAGGCGTTATTGCGATCTATGGTTGGTATGCTCTTTTTAATTAACTACCAAATCCACCCCTTTCTCATGTGAGAGGCTTATTTATTATCATAGTTTATATGGTTGAAAAAATACATATGTCCATCAAGTTCAACCATGGAAGGGATTGGATGAGGAAGGGATATAGGGGAAACAATTCTATATAACATAACTGTCAATGTAATTTAGGTGTAAAAAGGCATCTAGGCCCTTCTTGAAGCTCTCTTCTGTCCCTGATGTGACCAGGACCTGAGGCAGGCTTTTCCACAGATTGACAGCTCTTATATTAACCCCTTAACGCTCTGCGCCGTAGCTCTACGGCGCAGTGGTATAAGGAGTGTATGGAGTGGGCTCACGGGCTGAGTCCTCTTTATACAAAGGTGGGGGTTTTTGCATTTTGCAGAAAACCCCCACCGCTAATAACCGCGGTCGGTGCTTGCACCAATCGCGGCTATTAACCCTGTCATTGCCGCCAGCAAAGTCGCCGGCGGCGTTTAAAAGACGGCAGCGCGCGGGCACCGCCATCTTTTTTACTATCACCGCGCCCCCGAACGTCATCGGGGGGCGGCGATCGGTTGCCATGGTAGCCTCGGGTCTTCTTTTGACACGAGGCTACATGGCTTCTGCATATTCGTTACAATGAGCCCGTGGCTCATTGTAATGAATGACCTGCAAAAATGCTATATATTGCAATACAGAAGTATTGCAGTATATGGTAGGAGCGATCTGACCATCTAGGGTTAATGTATCCTAGATGGTCTAAGAAATAGTGGGAAAAAAAAGAAAAAAAAAGTTTAAAAAATAAAAAAAATTAATAAAATATTAAAAATTCAAATCACCCCCCTTTCCCTAGAACTGATATAAAACATAATAAACAGTAAAAATCACAAACATATTAGGTATCGCCGCGTCCCACAATGCCCAATCTATCAAAATATTTTCTCTTTTTTGTACACATTCGTTTAATTTTTGAAAATGTATTAAAACACAATAAAACCTATATAAATTTGGTATCACCGCGATCGCACCGAACCAAAGAATAAAGCTGAGGTATTATTTTGAGTGCACAGTGCGTTTTTTTTTTCAATTTTTCCACATTTGGAATTTTTTTTCAGCTTCGTACACGGTATACACATGTTAAATAATAACATTACGGGAACAGTAGAATTTGTTACGACAACAAATAGCCCTCACACCGAAAAAGTTATGGATTTTTGAAGTTGGAGAGCGAGAAATGAGCGGAAAAACCCTGCGTCCTTAAGGGGTTAAAAAAGCCCTGTCACCTCGGGTGAGTAAATCTTGTTTTCTCCAGATGCAGACAGTGCCTCCTCGTCTATTGATTTGATTTAATCTGGTACAGCTTTCCACCATACTTTTTGTATGGACCATTCATATATTTATATAAATTAATCATGTGCCCTCTTAGTCATTTCTTTTCCAGACTAAATAAATCTAGTTGTTTTAATCTTTACTCATAACTGAGACCCTCGATACCCCTTATCATTTTATAATTTTTGTGGCTCTTCGTTGTACCCTATTCAGCTCCAGTGCCCAGAATTGGACGCCATATTCCAGATAAGGACAAACCAGTTTCTTGCACAGTGGTAATTGATACATGACATCAGCTGGCTTTAGAGGCAGCTGATGAGCTATGATCTACTAGTACCCACAGGTCCTTCTCAACAAGAGACTCTCCTAGATTTACTCCCCCCAAGGAAATATGTTGCCTGTGGATTATTAGCCCCCAGGTGCATAACCTTACATTTATCCACATTGAACCTCATTTGCCAAGTGGATGACCAAACATTCAGTTTGTCCAAGTCACCCTGAAGCCTATGAACATCCTCCATAGACTGTATTACATTACACAGCTTGGTGTCATCTGCAAAAATAGGCACGGTGCTATTAATGCCTACCTCTATATCATTAATAAATATATTAAATAATAATGGGAACCCTAATGTACACCAATTATAACTGGTGACCATTCTGAGTAGGAATCATTGACTCTCTGGATACGATCCTTCAGCGAGTTTTTAATCCAATTGCAAATGATTCCTTCCGAACCAATAGACTTTATTTTACCCATCAGCCGTCTATGAGGGACAGTGTCAAATGCCTTTGTAATGTCCAATAACACAATATCCACAAAAGCTTCTCCATCCAGGCATCTGCTCATCTCTTCATAGAACCAGATCAGGCTAGTTTGACAACTTCTATTCTTAGTAAACCCATGCTGGCTGTCACTTTTTACACTATTTGATGTCACATACTCCTGTTTGTACAGTAGTCTTTTAGCAACCCTTCCAATATTGTTCCCACAACTGCAGTTAAGCTTACAGACCTGTAATTGCCTTTTGAAGTTCCAGAGCCCTTTTTAAATATTGGCACCACATTTGTCTTGCGCCAGACACTTGGCATTGTATTAGTCATTAGGGAATCTCTGAAGATTTTATACAGCGGCACAGCAATAACAGAACTGAGTTCTTTCATTCAGCCAGTCTAGTATATTATGTCATATCTTCTCCCAGAGGTCTCCTCAGGAGATGATATGCTCAGCACATTCCCATCATGAATTTACAACTGAGCAATATCAAGCATCACTATGAAATCTTGAGCCAATTATATAATACCTATTTTTTTGGCTTACTGACTCCGAAATTTGTTTTGCTTGACACACTAGGAATATCAGTGAATGCTGATCATAGATGTATTGACAAGAAATATAATGAAATATATGAATTATGACAACGCTGGATTTGAAATATAATTTGGTATAATCTAAGATGCCATTTTACAGACATGAAAGACAGACATGAGAAGGGGCCACAAAGTCTACATTACTTAACATGTTCTATTCATGGAAAAGAGGAAACACATATTGGGGTACAGGAAACATGCAGCCTATTGACAATTGAAGTGTTAATTATGTTATCTAAAATGGCAAAGGTGATTTCTTATCTATATTAAACTGGAGGGGAGGGTGCAACATAACTCATAACATGTTGCTGGATGTGTGACCCTGACTCATATACAGCAGGGTCACATCTCCCACCTAGCCAATTACATCCATGCTAAATATGGGTATGGCTGTTGTTGAAAGGGGGCTCGAAGCTGGTTAACTGTCTGCTCAGTTTTACCAAACATGAACTCAACGCCTGAATAAAAGCCAACGGACCCGCCATGTTTTATATAGACCTGAATTTCGGTCTGCTCATCAAAAGACAATATTGGCGGTGCATAGGTAGATCCTCTTGTCAGGGATGACAACGCCGACAGTGCTGGACACACGCTTGCCACAGGACAGCCCAGCACCAAGCCTTGGCCATCTGTTCAATTTACAGACCCAGAAACTGTACAGGAAGAATCGATCAGTACCAGAAGACGTGTTAACAGATAATCCTCCACAATTTGAGTCCGCCTGCCTCCTGGTATTATGTGCTTAATACAATTGTGGTGCAAAATGAAGAGATTCATATATGGCATTCTACATCATGGCCATGCTAACTCACCCTCCCAAGGGATTGCTGGTGCCCCTACTGGCACTTACTTCTGCCTCTGCTTTGACATCTTACTCCTCGGCCTCCTGCTGCCACTGTGCCCTCAATGTCGAAACTTCGCAAGCAGTTAATCCACCAGAGTACACTTGTACCCTGTAGATACTCTGTAATCAGTACTGGTGAATAGAGAATTTCAAGCTAGTTGAAATTAGGGTTCAACAAGTTTGTCTTCATTTCTCGAAAAAATTCAATTTGGTACCCAGACTTTGGCACACACCCCATTTAAGTCGATGGTTGTAAAATGAAGCTAGTGAGGGCTAGAGACCTGAAAAATTGTGGAAATAACAGGTGAAATGGGCTAAGCAAAGATATAATAAAATAACAAAAAAATAAACCAAATAAATAAACAAAGAAATATAAAAAAAATAATAAAAAAATGTTCCACTGGTTAAAGGCCCTTTGGTTGTTCAGACCCATTCTTAAAGCTGTAAAAGAAGCAATGGGAAAACTACAAACCCTTCCTCTCACTTTGGTTAAGGGGCTTCAGACCCACTTATTCTCCCTGTGTTAAAAGAAGTAATGGGAAAACCACAAATTTTTCCTCACACTGTGGTTAAACGTGCACTCAGTGTTCAGACACACTTATTGAAAACCACAAACCTTTCCTGTCACTGCAGTTAAAGGTGCTCTGGGTGTTCAGACCCAATACAAAAGCGAAATCTTAGTGAATTGCGGCACAGTGCATTATCGTTGGACAATGCACTTTCTATGAACTCCTCGGACCGGTTAAGTAAATGTGCCCCCCTATGTCAAAATGAATGTGACTTCTATTGAGTATACATCAGTTGGCCTATTCCTTCTGAATTCTTTCATTATTTCCTTCTTACTACTAATTCTCTTCTACAACTGCCACTTGGGAAAAAAAAACTTTTATATGTCTGCTATTTCCTTCTTACTACTAATTCTGTTCTACAACTGCCACTTGGGAAAAAATAACTTTTATATGTCCACTGTACTTTTATTATCCCTAAAGTAGCTTTAGGTAACAATGTTTAGAAGGGACCTAATATTAAAAACAACACAGTTGGTTTTTTTGCCTCACTGTTCCCAAAAACTGGGAATTGGCTGTCACTTGTTGATTTTCCCACCAAACCAGTTAAGCCCTATCCTTGTTCTCGTGATCTGTGGGGTTCTCATCACTGAGACTCCAACGCATGAGGTTACACCCTATCTTGTGGACTTGTTTGGTGGAAAAACCACTTTAACCCCTTACTGGCATTGGACATAGTACTACGTCATGGGCAGCAGGGACTTGACGCATCGTGACATACTGTAGTACTTTGCCATGCTTCTTGCTTAAAAACTATATAAATGAGGTATCAGCATAATTGTAGTGATTTATATGGTGTATGGCCCCACAACAATACAAAAAGAAAGGAAACCAAAATTGATGAATTTCTTTTCCTTCATACATTCAAGAGTTAATAAAATTCTAATAATCCACTAAAATGGAGTATTTTTATTTGCATCTCATGTCCCACACAGAAAATAAGCCCTTATTTGTACAAATTGCAAAAAAAGAAAATAAAGATTGTATAGCCATTAAAAAGGGACAATGCATAATCTGCTCTGAATGGCGCAGCTTCCCTTCGATGCCCTGGCGTGTGCCCATACAGCAGGTTACCACCACATGTGGGGTATTGTTATACTCTGGAGAGATTGGGTATCAAACTTTGTGGAGTGTTTTGGTATTTTATCCACTGAGAATGTGTACATATTTCGAAAAATACATCAATTTAGCCCAAAAATAGAAATTTCTTAATTGCACACAATTTTGTTTTAATCCCTGTAAAACAATTAAAGGGTTAACAAACTTCATAAAAGTTGTTTTACATACGTTGATTGGGGTAATTTACGCCTGAGCATTTTTAATGAAAATTTTTAACTAACATGCAGCACACAATGTCCCAAGGAAACAATTATAACCACTTTTAGTGACAAAGGGCAGATTTGGGCCGTGTCAGGAAGGTGAAAAGTGGCGTCAGCGGTAAGGGGTTAAATGTTTCAATCACAATATTGTTTTGTTCTTCAAAATTGCTCCGTTTGTTTCAATAACTCTGATTCCTTTTGATTTGTCTTTACGGAATATTATCTATCCATGGATGATAATGACAGATTATAATCAATTGAGATATTTATGTCTGTATTTTAAAATAGTTTCTAGTAATGTGTATTACTAAATCTAGAATTTTTTTTGTAGTCCATCCTTTGTAAAATACAGATTGAAAGAATTTATGTTCAAGTACTCCATAAATAATTTGAATTTGTCATTTGTATTTTAATAAGTGAAGTTTATATGGATTGCGTTGCTATCTGAATATATTTTGGTCTCTTCAAATACTTGCATATACATGTTTGCAAAACTGAGGGTGAATTTCCCCCACATCATGGTACCAGTCATTTGGTTGTAAAAAAAATATCACTATACCAGAAATAGTTTTTGCCCCAACAGAAGTGTAATACTTCTAATAAAAGTGTACATGTTGTGTGAATATTTCTTGATGTACTTCTAAGCATTTTTCAATTATGTTTACCCCCTGTCCTGTGGAATATAGGTATATACAACTACATAATAATGCGCATACTACCTGTACTGTTATGTTTCAATCACCAGCTGATAATCTTTGAGGTATGATTTCATTTTGATAACATGTCTATGTATTCTGATAATAAAGAAATTAGTTAAGGAATTAATACCCTAAACTATAGGGAGTTCTAGGAGTTTTTCCAAACATTTTTGATTTGTTGGCAGATAGTATATGATATATATATATAGCTCATATGTGCTGATGTAATGTGCAGGGATGCCAGTTACACATCATTACTATGGTAACAGAGCAGGAAAGTCTGTTATATCATCACTGACAGCAGAGCATAATAAGGAGGAGGAGTTACTGAGAACTAAAGGATCATGGGACTTGTAGTCTCCAGTGGCAGCCACCTTGGTGATATCTCTGCACACTTTTGCACACTTTGCACAATTATTTATAGCATTATGGGTTTTTGTATCAGATGTTCATTTTCCCAAAATACCCCTTTACCCGCTTGATGACTCGCACCATGTGCGGGTCCATATTACAGCAAAGACTTACTGGCAACACTTTTTGAAGCTGCCGGAGGCTTTAAAATGATTGATGAAGATCTTTGCTCCGCGTGACATCATTGGGGTGTGGCGATCGGTCTCGTTTTAACCATTTCATTACAATGTGCAATTTGTAAAAAAAAAACTTTTCCTAGAACTGATATAAATAAACAGTAAAAATCATAAACACATTAGGTATCGCCGCATCCGAAAATGCCCAATATATCAAAATATAATAACCTTTTTTTACTACCTTTAACCCCGCATCTGAAAATAGCGCCTGAAGTTGAAAATGGCACTTTTTTACCATTTTGAAAAATACAAAAATTCAATAAAGAATTATCAAAAGGTCATACAGTCCGAAAAATTGTAGCATTGAAAACATCATCAAAATTTGCAAAATATGACACTGCCCACAGCTCCGTATACCAAAGTACAAAACGTTATTAGCACCAGAATATAGCAAAATCCAACCCTTATTTTTTGTACAGGAGGTTTTAATTTTTGGAAATGTATGAAAACACTATAAAACCTATACAAATTTGGTATCCCCGTGATAGTACCCACCCAAAGAATAAAGTAGACATGTCATTTGGTGCGTACAGTGAAAGCCGTAAAATCCAAGCCCAAAAGAAAATGGCACAAATGCGTTTTTCCAATATTTTTACTGCATTTGGAATATTTTCCTGCTTCCCAGTGCATGGAATCATAAATACCGTCACTATGAAGTGCAATTTGTTACACAGAAAACAAGCCATTACAGAGCTCTTTACGTGTAAAAATAAAAAAAAGTTATAGATTTTTGATGGCGGGGAGTGAAAAATGGAAGTGAAAAAAACAAAAAAGGGCCAGGTCGTTAAGGGGTTTAGTTCCTTGACAGCCCCTTTTCCTCCTTAGTTCAATTATTAGGTTTATATTTTGACATGGCTTCCAGCTCATGTAACACTTTCCTCTTAAAAGTATCAATCAATGTTGAGGTGTTCCTGCTTTTCCAGGAGACAGCCTTGTATTTTAAGTAGATCCACTAGATGTCAGTATAACATTGGCTTTTGTATCCCTTTAAAAACAGTTTTTTAATGTGTATATTAAATGTTCTCAATACCTAATCAGAACTTGAAATTGGTAAAAAGGTACATCCATTTGTAAACCCTATAAATAGCTAGTGTACAGTTTACTAAACTTACCCCTTAAGGACGCCGCCATTTTACAGCTTAAGGCTCAGTCCCATTTTTTGGATTCTGACCTGCGTCTTGTTATATGGTTATAACTTTTGAACACTTTTACTTGTCAAAGCGATTCTGAGATTGTTTTTTCCCCACATGTTGTACTTCTTTTTAGTGGTAAATTTTGGCTGATAACTTTTGTGTTTATTTACAAAAAAAGGAAAAAAATAATGAATTTTTTAGAAAAATTTGCCATTTTCGAAATTCAAAATCACCGCGTTTTCAGGCAGATCGATTTACCAACTAAATAACTTTCCGAATAACATTTCCCATTTGTCTACTTTACATTTTTATAATTTTCGAAATGTCTGGATAATTTATTTTGACGTCACGCGGCCTACAAATCGAATATCGATTTTCCGTATTTTCAGAATTGACTATTTTGGGGATAAATACTGTTTGAAATTAAATTTTACATATTTAGCATCAAAAACTCCCTATATAACCAACCCATTTTCAAATCTGCACCCCACAAACTATCAGAAACAGCATTTACAAAGATTGTTAACTCCTTGAGATCTTCATAGTAATTGAATTAAAATGGCGGTGAAATTTAGAATGGTCAAATTTTGTCGGTTATACGTTCATTTAGCCCTAAAATTTACACATTTCCAAAAGATAAAAAGAGAAAACCCACCATAAAATTTGTTCTACAATTTCTCCTGAGTGCAGCGACCCCCCACATGTGGACATTACTTGTGTTATGGGGGCACAGCGAGGCGCAGAAGGGAAGGAGCACCCTGCAGCTGCCAGGATTTTAGTTTTCTCGTTGCCCCCTTTTGAAGGCTATAAAATTTTTGCTTTTCCGTTATTTGGGCCATGTGACGGCATTTTTTTTGCGCGATGAGATGCTTTTTCCAGTGTTACCATTTTGGGGTTGGTATCACCTATTGTTGAAAATTTAGGAACTTTTTTTGAGGTCATGAGTAGAAAAGCATCAATTCTGTACTGCATTTTTTACTTTTTTTTTTCGTGTTCACCGTATATCCTAATAATCATGTTATCTTTATTCTATGGGTCGATACGATTCCGGAGATACCAGACATGAATATTTTTTCTTATGTTTTACTAAATTTGCCAAATAAAACCCTAATGTGGGGAAAAATCTATAATTTTTGCATTGCCGTCTTCCAAGTGGCATAACATTGTTACGTTTTTGGCTACAGAGCTGGTTGATAGCTTGTTTTTTGCGAGACATGTTTTTCTTTGCAACAGTATCATTCTGGAGTACACTCTGATTTTGTTGATCACTTTTTATTGCATTTTTAGTGGGATATAATAGGTAAAAATCATAATTTTTGGCGGGTTTT
Source organism: Engystomops pustulosus (assembly GCA_019512145.1). Lineage (NCBI taxonomy): Eukaryota > Metazoa > Chordata > Amphibia > Anura > Leptodactylidae > Engystomops > Engystomops pustulosus. Next base: position 116,847,890 of record CM033645.1, on the reverse strand, counting down.
TAACGTTTTTTTTTACGGCGTTCATCATATGGGTTCAATAGTTATTTAGTTTTATTCTATGGATTGTTACGGACGCAGTGATACTATATATGTGGGGTTTGTGTTATGATTTAGACTTTTTTGAGCATTATATGTCTCTTTATATGTTTTGGGGTTTATGGGCATTTTTAGTAATTTATAAAGTTATTTTTTATTGAAAAACATTTTTTTTACATTTTTTACTTGATCCACCATGGGATATGAACAAGCAATCATCTGATTGCTTGTTCATGATAATACTCTGCAATACTCATGTATTGCAGGATATTAGCAGTGCCAGCCTATGCAGATGCATAGGCTGACACTTTGCCTTTAAGATGACGTCACAGACGCCATCTTAAAGGCACTGCCTTCAGGCTTCTCTGGGGTCCCGATCGGACCCCAGAGGTGCCATAGCAGCGACCAACACCCCCAAAACGGCGCGGGGGGGCGATCGTGGAGTAAAGACCCCCGGAAGGCATGTTAACGGGATTTAACGGGTTAAACGCCCGCGATCGGAGCCCACTCCGACCGCGGGTGTTAGCTGGGGATGTCAGCGGTAGATTACCATTGAAATCCCGCGGCTAACGATGCCGGCTGCTATGCAGCACTGAACCGGCATTGTCTCTCGCAGTAGCTGTACTGCGCTGAGCGCTATTCGCGGGACTCAGCGCAGTACAGCTACGACGCCGAGCGCTAAGGGGTTAATAGAACCCTATGTATATTACATTATATTATTTTACACCACATGAATGCACAGTGTTTAGTTCCAAAAATAATGAGACCGTACTGATTCAGCCAAACAAAAATCTTATTTCTACAATCCCTTTTAAGGTGATCACATGTACTCTATTATCAAAATTGATTAATACTTTTAGTTCAAGTCAAGGTTGGTGCAAATCTTTGTGTATCTAAAAATTCACAGCTGATTTGCTGTCACATCATTCACTATAACTATGACCAAGTCATTATTTCCAATTCTTTAGCATACAGTGGTGGTCCACTGCAGTGATCAATTCTCATAATAATAGCTCTATAAAATAAATGGAAGTTGCAATGTAAAATTGCTAATGTTAAATAACCCCGATAACTATTTTCTCTATCCACAAACTTACATGTATTTTATTGATATTTTACATTATACAGCAACACAAATTTAGTTGGAACTAGGAAATCCCATTCACCACCAAGACTGTAGGGATTAACAAACCCAAACCTTAAATTTGGTACTTGCCCCTGTACCTTGATCAACCATCCAACCGTTTGGTACTTGACCTTGTACCTTAATAAACCATCCAACCGTTTGGTACTTGACCTTGTACTTTGATAAACCATCCAACCGTTTGGTACTTGACCTTGTACTTTGATAAACCATCCAACCGTTTGGTACTTGACCTTGTACTTTGATAAACCTTCCATCCGTTTGGTACTTGACCGTGTACCTAGACTAACCACCCAACCGTCTGGTACTTGACTGTGTACCTAGACTAACCACCCAACTGTCTGGTACTTGACCGTGTACCTAGACTAACCACCCAACCATCTGGTACTTGACCGTGTACCTAGACTAACCACCCAACCGTCTGGTACTTGACCGTGTACCTAGACTAACCACCCATAAACAGACCGGGAAACTAAATGTTTGGGTAATGTGGGAAGGCCACAGCGTTTATTAACAACTAAGATAAATTATTAAATAACGTTATAAATTAAAACATTTCCCAACTTGCTAGGCCCGCTTGGCATCTTCAAAATCTTGAGAACCAACTTCGCCCGAAATGGCGGCTGCGTCCCTGCAGCCGGCATGTGGGCATCTTCCAGCGCCTTAGGGCCTGTGTAACTTCCGCCTTCGCTGTGACAACTGTAGGAAAACAGAAGGAAACAGCCAGAACCAAGGAAATAAAAGCTGAAAAGAAATAATTCTGAGGGCAGGGTGGGAGGGTGACTTCTCGCCTCTTCGGTCCAGGGCGCAGAAGGAAAGAGGCCCCCCCACGTGCTCTCGGACTTTATAAAACCACCGGGCGGGTCCTTACCCGCCCCCAAACACCACCTCCTGTGACCTCACACAGGAGGAGTAAAGGGGCAAGCCCCACCAGCCTACCAGAAGGCTAGAAACCACCCCCTACAGTCCTCAGCCCCTTCGCTATTTGCTTTGGGGCTTGCTAATAAGGAGATTTCAACCTATTTCCAGTCTTCATCATAGATATCATCCTTCCAACCTAGGAGAGCCTTATGAAAGGGTCTGATTTTATGTGATTGTAGGAAAGCCTAGGACTAAGTTAGAGGCTTATGGGGATCAAGACTTCCATAGGCATTCAACTGTCAGACTTAAAGGGGTTGTATGGTCCCTGAACCTCCAAAACAAACTCCTGGGTGTGATAAATACACCCACTACACCATCTATTACAACAACTTCCACTTAAATTTTGTGTTTTTAGCTTTTTTTGCAAAGAATTACCTCTTTATTCCTGCAGTTAGGAACCGAGGAAACAAGATGGCCGCCGCACTCTGCATTGAGACTACAAGTCCCATGATGCTTCGCTCCCACCAAGCAGAGTGTGCTCGTGCACAGAATACAGAGCTCAGCAGCGATTGGCTTGTGCTTGTAGAGGAGGCGGGGGCGGGACTGCTGTACTGCTGCACTGACTGAAGGCACGTGCACTGTATACTAAGTCGTCTGCTACAAACAAGCTTTACCTCCTGTGGTGCACATATGCGCGCACACAGGAGGAGGGAGTGTGGAACTGGCTGCAGATCACAGGCAGCTGAACATGCATGCGCGGCCAGGGAGGGTACAGTCTACATGTCGTTTCCCAGGAGATCAGGTAGTATAAACAAAAGCTAACCTTATAAGTTCAGATTCCATTATGTCTAAAAGTACCTAAAATCGCTGATAACATTGTATTTATGTATTGAGCTACTTTTGTTTGTCTGCAACCTACAGGGCAATGTCTGCCACCTTACAACCCCTTTCAGCAAATAATTGATATGGTTTGTGTAAGAAAGGGTTATACAATTTTCCAATATACTTTCTGTATCAATTCCTCATGCACGGCACCTGTTTAAACCATTCTATCAACTGGAAGTAAACATAAAAGTTTCTATAGCAGGAAAGCAAGCAGAGATCTAGAAAACAGTGTGGAATTGATACAGAAAGTGTATTGGAAAATTGTATAATTTCACTTATATAATATCACTTATTTGCCAAATAAGGGTAAATTTCACCTTCAATTCTTCGAAGAGGAGTAGTATAGAGTTCGGAGATAGGAGTTGGCCAAGAAACTTTACCCAGGCCCCATTACACACAGTCCATCCATGGAGTTAGAGAAGGTGAAAGAACAAATGATTCAGAGGGGGGTGCAGACACCTGGACCAAGAGGAACAGACAGAAAAGTGGTGAGTGAATACAAAAGAACATACAAACTTCACAGAATCTTTCACCACAGTCAAAGAATCAAACTAACAGAAAATATAGATGTTCCTACAGAACAGTGGCAGGGATAAGCTGCAGATACTGAATGCTTATTTGCATTCTTTCTAAAGCCTTTTTTTCCTTAAAAACAAGGGTACAAGAAGCAAAAAGAAGAGTGGATCCTGCCAGAGGGAGCACGTACCAGTATATCAGTGAGCTTGGTTTACAATCCTTGATTGTGGGGAAACAGGAATGATTTATTAATATTTGCCCTGAGGCCAGAGAAAGATCCAAAATCATCAATCAAGTAAAAAGGGACAATAGTGAGGGACCAACATGATGGGGCTACAAGTAATGCCATGTATATTGTCTGCTTGGCGAATAGCCGCAACAAAAGATTCTATTGGAAGAGCAAATAGGAGGGGAGATAATGGGAATCCCTGCTGCATACCATGTTCCAAGCTGAAGAACTCAGAGATTTATATGTTAGTCCTAACCCTGGCCTTAGGATCTTGATGCAGAAGTTTATTTAACGCTATAAATCAAGGACCAGAACCCGACTTTGACAAAAGCATCCACAGGTAAGGTGATTCAACAGTGTCAAATGCCTTTTACGTGGAGAGAATAAAGCCAGAGTGAGGGCTATAGATGAGGTATATAAATGAAAAACCTCTATGGGGATATGAGAATCCGGATGTAAGTGCCCTTTACAGGCTTAAGTGAGACAACATTTAATAGAGTCAGCAAGGGAACCCCTATTTGTAGCTGCAGAAAAGAGGTTGAGCAAGTGGGGAATCAGGTAGTCATCTAATGGCCCATCGGATGCGTCCCTTACAAACCCAGGTTTTGCCTTATGATGTATTAATTCCTCTTTAATGGTATATTTATTCATTGGCATTGATGCTATCTAATGAACATAACTGGTAATGCAGCTATATACCATTTACTTGGGAAGGGAGGGTTTGATTTTAAACCAATCAGAACTGCTGTGTGTTTAATGTCAACCCTGCTCTGCCTCGAGGTTTGTTATTGGTGGATGCTAAACTCCTCCCAAGGGTAAGTTTAACATATAGTTCTCTCTGGCTGAAAGTTTCCAGTTTGTTCATAGATCTTTCTGAGACCTGTATGTAAGAGGCCACCTTCTACCTGAGGGTATTCAAAACCCATTAGACCTGTTGCAGCCCTACATCTATATATGGTCTGCTCCAACCTTGCTGCCAAAGCAAGTGATTTTTGAAAGCACATAAAAAATGTACCATTTGAAGAAAGTGTACTGGTCAAATGAGGCCAAAAAAATTACTTTTTGGCCTAAATGCTTTGCATTAGTAGGGACTTGTAAACTCATCAAACTTAATGAAAAGATGTATGAAGCTAAATATATACACTCACCGGCCACTTTATTAGGTACACCATGCTAGTAACGGGTTGGACCCCCTTTTGCCTTCAGAACTGCCTCAATTCTTTGTGGCATAGATTCAACAAGGTGCTGGAAGCATTCCTCAGAGATTTTGGTCCATATTGACATGATGGCATCACACAGTTGCCGCAGATTTGTCGGCTGCACATCCATGATGCGAATCTCCCGTTCCACCACATCCCAAAGATGCTCTATTGGATTGAGATCTGGTGACTGTGGAGGCCATTTGAGTACAGTGAACTCATTGTCATGTTCAAGAAACCAGTCTGAGATGATTCCAGCTTTATGACGTGGCGCATTATCCTGCTGAAAGTAGCCATCAGATGTTGGGTACATTGTGGTCATAAAGGGATGGACATGGTCAGCAACAATACTCAGGTAGGCTGTGGCGTTGCAACGATGCTCAATTGGTACCAAGGGGCCCAAAGAGTGCCAAGAAAATATTCCCCACACCATGACACCACCACCACCAGCCTGAACCGTTGATACAAGGCAGGATGGATCCATGCTTTCATGTTGTTGACGCCAAATTCCGACCCTACCATCCGAATGTCGCAGCAGAAATCGAGACTCATCAGACCAGGCAACGTTTTTCCAATCTTCTACTGTCCAATTTCGATGAGCTTGTGCAAATTGTAGCCTCAGTTTCCTGTTCTTAGTTGAAAGGAGTGGCACCTGGTGTGGTCTTCTGCTGCTGTAGCCCATCTGCCTCAAAGTTCGACGTAAATCTGCCTCAAGTTGGAAGTACTGTGCATCAGAGATGCTCTTCTGCCTACCTTGGTTGCAACGGGTGGCGATTTGAGTCACTGTTGCCTTTCTATCAGCTCGAACCAGGCTGCCCATTCTCCTCTGACCTCTGGCATCAACAAGGCATTTCCGCCCACAGAACTGCCTCACTGGATGTTTTTTCTTTTCGGACCATTCTCTGTAAACCCTAGAGAGGTGTGCGTGAAAATCCCAGTAGACAGCAGTTTCTGAAATACTCAGACCAGCCCTTCTGGCACCAACAACCATGCCACGTTCAAAGGCACTCAAATCACCTTTCTTCCCCATACTGATGCTCGGGTTTGAACTGCAGGAGTTGTCTTGACCATGTCTACATGCCTAAATGCACTGAGTTGCTGCCATTGATTGGCTGATTAGAAATTAAGTGTTAACGAGGCAGTTGGACAGGTGTACCTAATAAAGTGGCCAGTGAGGTATATCCTGGAAAACTTATTAGAGGCTGCAAAAAGGTATAAATAGATGGTGCAGCCATGACGCATCATTTTGCTATGAATCATCGTCACAACTCCTTAATTCATGCAGCTGTCTGCAATATCTTTTTGTACCTAGGCTTTAGACTGGGGCATAGATCTAAAGACCTTTAGTTCTTTGCAGCAGAAAAACAATCTTACAAGTTGGGAAAAAAAAGAGTTTAGCCAAGCTTGTGCAAGAATTTATTTGCAAATTAGTTGAAAAATAAGTATTTTGTTGCCTACAAACAAGCAAGACATCTTCTTTAACCCCTACGCGCATCTGGACGTTACAGTACGTCCCTGAGAGAAGATACTTCCTGCACGTGGACGTTCTATAATGTGTTCTGCTTCTGGCACTGGCTCACGAACCCAAAATTCATTTTTAATTAATACCTTTAAAAATGTTACACACTCTAAAATAAGACCATTAAAAAGAACAACTCTTCTTGTATAAAAAGCCCCTAACTGGATTGTCAGCCGAAAAAAAAAAAGCATGCATATGAAAAGATGGTGATGAAAAGTTTCTCCAAATTACTTTTTATTCAGTAAAATTGAATAAAATACACAAAAACCCCACATATTTGGTATCTCTGCGTCCATGACAATCTGCATAATAAAATAGAATTGTTATTGGACCCCCACAGTGGACCCGTAAGAAACAACCCCAAAAGAGCTCTGAAAAAAAGATAATTTTTAATTTATTATGATAATGTTCTAAAAAGTGATAAAAAAAAGTTATGCACTCTAAAAAAGACCAATAAAAAGAACAATGCTTCTCACAAAAAATAGATGGCGCTCCTTCCATTCTATGTCCCGTCCGTGTGCCCATTTTAGCAGTTACCATCACATATCAGTGTGCTCCAGAGAAATCGGTATCAAACTTTGGGGAGCCTTTTTTCATTTAATCCATTGCAAATGTTTAATTTTCCACCCAAAATGAGTGATTGTCAAAAAATATTATTTGTAGACCGCCCCTCCATTTTATTTAACCCCTATAAACCACCTAAAGGTTAACAACTTTAAAATGCTTTTCATATGTTAAGGGGTGTAATTTCCACAATGGGGTAATTACAAGTCTAGCTATTATTTAGGCCTCTCACAGTCGATTAAAATTTGAGCACGTCCATCTAAAAATAGGGTTTTTGTGATTTCCAAAAAAATTAAAATGGCACCCAAAGTTCTGATCCTCATAACATTCTAGTAAAATATGTGGAATCTTAAAAAAAAAAAAGGCCAACATAAAGCAGACAATTTAGGAAATGTAAGTTATGAATTGAGTGCTATGACTGCATCAAAAAATTTAGAATTTAGAAGAATTAGAATTTAGAACTTTGAAAATAAAGAATTTTTCAAAACACTATAATCCAAATTTTTAAACTAATTTGAAGTACAATGTGTCACAAAAAGACCATCTCAAAACCCCTGGATATCTTATACCGTTCCAAGCTATAACCACTTATAGTGACACAGGGCAGATTTGAAAAATGGGGCAGCGTCCTAGAGGCCAAAATAGGTCCCAAAGGGGTTAAGATGCTCCTCTATCCTCCACTCTGGTCACTTCACTATGGTAAGGACCAGTTGCTGTCAAAGGACAAGACCGACACAAAATTGTAGACCTGCACCAGACTGGGAAGACTGAATCTGCAATAGGCAAGCAGCTTGGTGTGAAGAATCAACTACGGGAGCAATAATTAGAAAATACAAGACCACTGGTAATCTCCCTCGATCAGGGGTTCCACGCAAGATCTCACCCATGTGGTTCAAAAATGACACAAGAACGGTTAGCAAAAACAACAGAACTACGTGGACTGGCTACTGACCTGCAGAAAGCTGGGACCAAAAAAAAAGCTACCATCAGTAACATACTACGTGGCGTAGTATGTTACTGATGGTTAGCTTTTTTTTTGGTCCCAGCTTTCTGCAGGTCAGTATCTGGATTGGACTCAGATCCTGCAGTGGCAGACTTGTCCCCCTGCTTAAGTCAGTACGTATCCTGACCCATGTAAAGTTTGCTAGAGAGCATTGAATGTTCCTGAAGAGTATTGGGAGAATATTATATGGTCAGATGAAACCAAAGTAGAACTGTTGGTAGAAACACAACTCATTGGGCACATTTACTAAACTTTGTGCGCCAGTTTTTTGTCAGACTTTGCAAGTTCTTTCTAGTGCTAACAGCTTTCGCAGGTATTTAAGAAGGGTCATCGCCACATTTATGTCTCATACGACCCTTTGTGTTGTGGCTGCACTATTCTCCATGAGAAGACACAATTTCTGCACTGAAGGGGGTGTTTTCGTTGCTCAGTCGGACCGTGTCCCATATTTAACATGCAAAGCCTGACAGAACTGTGTTGCACGCCCCGTATAAATGTGCACCAAAAAAAAGTGACAATGACAGAATGACAACAATTCCAAGCACACCACCAGGGCAAACAAAGACACCACCAGGGCAACAAAGGAGTGGCTCGTAGGCCTAGACAGCCTCCTTTAGAAAGAACATTTAACTCTGCATTTGGAGGTATGTAGAGGTGTTTCATTTTCATGCATATTTTTGTACTTGTATTTTTGGTAGGATTTACTTACCTGATGTGGTGTATCATCATGGCGTGTGTGGTATTATTAAAATGTTTTATTATTAGGATTATTGAATTAATTAAAATTTATATGGTTTATCATAATAATATTTGTATGTGGCTTTTTCTTTATTGGGTCAAAGTAGTGTTAGCAATTAAGTTTTGGTTCAGCTGAGTTTGGCCGAATCCCAACTGGAGAAATCTGTTCAGGTCCCAAACCCGGATCCGAAGGCTCCAGTGACACCCGAGATTGGTTTAAATATCACTGCTGCAATTGGTTGCCAGAATTGTTTGTGGGAGGGGGTGAGCGGAGGTAGGGGGCACCGAACACCGTCATGTCCGATATGGAAAATACTAGTATAAGTTACATAAACCAGCAATTTCAAAATTTTACTGAAAAGTGGATTCCTTTAATAAATAAATATTTACATTATCATGTTCCAGGAAAGTACATTTTTCAAGTTTTCAAAATTATAAAAGTATCTATAAAACTGGAACCCTGCAAATCCTGTCAATGAGAATAAAACTAATTTCCCCTAGTTACAACTCTGAGAAAAGGAGATGTGCTCTAGAAGCCAAAAATGTTTTCACCACTTCACACTACCAGATGGCTGAGATGCTTGGAAACATTTCTAATTATGTATTGTAGAGCAATGTTTATCATGTTTCATTTGCTAAATGTTTTTTTTGCAAACCTTTGAATGATTTCTGGGTGGTGTATTGAACATCTGGGCAATTTAAATTTTTTTATGTAAAATATTTAAATGAAATTCATAAAATTACTACATAAGAATTAAATGTTGCCTTTAATTTTAAGTTTGTGCAAGAGCCAACTCTTTTTATAGAGCACTAAAGGTAGGTTGGGAAACTACTTCATTACCAGAGTATTACACTATTCTTACCAGATCTTCTTTTCCAGACACAATAGACTATATTTTTATTCTATTAGATGCTACATACCATATGTCAGTACCTGTCCAGCAACTGCGCAACAAAACCAGGCTTGGCGCTAGCTGTCAGACTAGGTAGGTGGTGGCGAACTCACCGAGATGTCCCTGTGGCCAGGGCCGGTTCTAGACAAAGTGGGGCCATGGGCAAAACTAAAAGTGGGGCCCCAAAATAAAACAAATTTATAGCAAGTCACAGCAGTAAGAGGCTCCCTTTAGTATGGTAAAACAAACTGTAATATGGGAGAATTTTATAGGCAATAAGCAGATGATAGGCAGCACGGTGGCTCAGTGATTAGCACTAGCCTTGCAGCGCTGGCAACATCTGCAAAGAGTTTGTATGTTCTTCTGTGGTTTGTGGGTTTGCTCCGGGTCCTCTAGTTTCCTATCACACTCCAAAAAAATTACTCGTAGGTTGAATAGATTGTGAGCCCCATGGGGACAGGGACTGATTGGCAAGCGCTGTACAGTGCAGTGTCTTCTGTGTGCGCTATATAAATAAAGAATTATAATATAATTATTATGATAGAAGATAAATATGAAAGATGATAGAGATTTCTAGATGCAGAACTATAATAGATAATATATACAGTAGATGATATATTATAGTAGATGGTATGAGAGAGAAATACAGTAGAAGAGAAAGAGAAGATCGATTGATAAATAAATAAAAAGTGAGATATATAAATGGTCAGATTATATGAGATCGATAATTAGACAGATAGATGATAGTATATAGACAAGGAGAGAGATGATAAGCATCTTCACCCGCAATTCAACCAATGGGTAATGGGTATTAACCCTTCCACGTCCAGGATATTTCGGGTATTTGACGCATTATTGACTAGAGCAATTTTACAATTTTGCCATTTAAAAATAAAATAAAAGTAAACGCAACAAACCACATATTTTCTGAAACCAGACACTTGCCCCATTTTCAAAATTGCAATTAAAGAGTTTATAGACATATAATATACATGCAATTTTGATTCAAACTGAAACATTTTACATTGGTAGATCATGTACCAGTTCCACGTAGAGGAGGAGATCGGCAGAAAGCCCTTTTGATAAAAGAACTACAATGGATTAGGAAACTGAATTCTATGAAGCCATATGGGTTGAATGTGAATATGCGCTTAACTCCGTTATCTGACACTATAAATCTGTTACCAATGCCATGTCATATACAAGAAGTTTGTAGAATCAGTGTAGCCGATGGATATGCAACTGAAATTTACTTGATTATAATTTCTATTTTATTTTTTTGTCTTTTAAAAAATACCCCATATGTGGGATGCACAATGTGGTAAACTTTGTTATATTTATTCCAGACACAATATTGAAGATGTTTTGTACACAAATGAAATTCACTTAGAGTACCGGCACAACGGCAACAAGATAGCGTTCTCCGTAACGGTTGTCCTCCATGAAGAATATGAAAACCTGTGTAACCAGTCTAATCGGAAATATCTTAAAATGTCTCTGATGTGAATTTTGTAAGTTAGAAATCCCCCCATGGAGATTGCCCCAAAGAATACCCAAAAGAGGAACAGAACAGTGTCCGTGTAATGAGTGTAAGGAAAGTTGGCCGTAGCACGTTTTACTGTTTTATACAGCTAAGCGGTGCTGGAACAATCCTGAACATAAGGCTTAGGAGTTAGGCATTATTGCCCACAAGCAACATGGCGGAATCTGTGGTTAGTTCTCATGATAGAAGGTGTCTACACACGCGCCAGATGTGTCGCAGCTGCGCCAAACTCGGGCACGGCAGGCATAGTAGGGGTGTGTGGTGAGAATAGGGAGATTGATGGCTGGTTCTATGAGGAAGTGTTCTACATTAGCAGACATGCGTAGTGGGATATTAGAACGCCGGGGAGCAGGATCTAAGAGCCGTGTAGTTGTAGTGTGTCAGATACAATCCTTCACTTGCACTAATAAATGAGTTGTTTTATGAATTGATAAATGTCACTGCTGGAAAGTAAAACTGGATCTTTGAATGTACACTATGATCACATGGAATTTGTATTGCTGTGTTGATATCTGATTTGATCACATGATAATGTTACATGATTGTAAGAAACTTGTATATAGGAATGAACTGTGTCCTTGGCACTTGGGCTTGAGAAAGGATTCTGAAGAGGATCCGAAACGTAGCACTTGGATGAATAATAAAGTACCCATTCGTTTTTACATTGTGGTGTGCAGCCTATTTTTTACTTTATGTATGAAGAGTGTGGAGAGTCAACCACTGAGAAGGGCGAGCACCAAACTAAACTTCTTAAAGTGGTGGCAGCTGTGAACTTGATTAATGATAACTATAATATAGATAATATATATAGTAGATGGATATATAGAGATGGATATAGATATAGAGAAAATACAGTAGAAGAGAACGAGAAGATAGATTGATAAATAAAGAAAAAGTGAGATATATAAATGGTCAGATTATGAGATCGATAATAGACAGATAGATGATAGATAGATATATAGAAGGAGGGAGATGATAAGCATCTTCACCCGGCAATTCAACCAATGGGTATTAACCCTTCCACGTCCAGGTATTTCTGGATATTTTGATTCAAACTGAAAACATTTTATAAAAAATAACTTTAAAATTTGACTTTGATGGCAAACAGAAAAATATTACCTTCAATCTCCAAATGTAATAGACGGACATTTGTAGAGTTCAACAAATGTCCTATATTGATATGTTCACATAAATAAATCCACATATATCACTAAAACGTGTAATAACTAAATAACTGCTTTTCAATAGAAATTTTAAGGACAATCACAAATACCGCCAATATTCAATAAACAGATAAAAAGTAAAGGCGCCCATAAAACCTTATATAGCGCTTCATAAAGAATTTGCATGAGAACGTCCTAAATTGTGGAAATATGGAGGATGGTGTGAAATAAAAAATTATTCCAGAACATGTGTGTGTTTTTGTGTGTTACATATAGGCTTTATGGCATGTTCTGTGTTGCGGTGTTAATAATCATAGGGACTTAGGCGAGAGGATCGATGAGTTCACCGCAATAAAGAGAGAGAGTGTGTTCTTAGAAAGTTCTGGGAGGGGGGGGGGAGGGGTTTTAAAAACATGGAACATGAGTTGATATTATCCATTCTCAAAAGGCAGTAGTAACATATAGGGGGTCATTTACTAAGGGCCCGATTGCGTTTCCCAACGTGTTAACCGAATATTTCCGAGTTGTGCCGATTTTTCCTGTATTGCCCTGGGATTTTGGCGCACGCGGCGGGATTCGGAAAAAAAACCGTAGCATTTTTTTAAAAAAGTGTTGCGGAACTTGCACTTACCTTCACAGGAATAGGTGATGTACTTCGGGGCATTCCAGCGGGCCTCAGGGAACTTCAGCGACAGCGCCACCTGCTGGAATCAGGAGGAACTACCTTAGAGAATCCCGTCCGGACCCGAATCCACCGCAGAGAAGCGCCGCTGGATCACTAATGGACGGGTGGTGACGGGTAAGAAATCTGCCCCATAAAGTGAATTTTTCCATTTTGTGAGGTGCAGAAGCTCTGTGTGCAGCAAATTCTCCCTGTAGACTGATGGCTAAGAATCTGGAGTGGGCTACATTTCAGAGGGCTGTATCTCTGGTTTTGTGACACATAGAACCTCACTTCTTTTTTCTATGAAAGAGGAGAGTCTCTTTTATATGAATCCAAATTTGTATTTCAAGTGTTAGGAAAACAGAGATATAACTGTTTAACTGCCATCAAGAGTGATTTTATATATAAAAATGTCACCTGATATTCTCAATTTAAACCTCAATATCTCTGGATCCATAGCACCTAGAAGAAACCAAATTCAAGATTCATTTTTGAAAGAAGAGATTCTCCACTTTTCCACTTCATTGCCCCACTTTGCCTACCCATAGCGCCGGCCCTGTCTGCGGCTAAGGACCCTGCCTGCAGCAGATAAACGCGCCTGACAAGGGCGAACCCGCGATCTGGAACTAACTAAGGGTTCTTGATTTACCCTACAGATGACAGAAAAAAAACTCCACTTTGTCTGACAGCTGCTGGATGGTGGAGCAGACAGGTAACGGAATACAGGTATAGACCAGTGTTCACATGGCGCACAGAAAACAACACAGACTGAGACAGGAGAAAGTGGGGTCACACTAGGAGTATAAACAATAATGAGGGACAAACAACAGATACAGACAGACAAGCGGAGTCAAACAAACCGGGTCAAAACACAGATGGCGGCAAAGGTACAGAATCGGAAAGCAAGGAATGCAATAGCACAGACAGCAATGGAGCTATCAATCACAGGCAACTTGGGTGTGGTTTCGGCAAGAAGCATGAAACCTAATCCCATTAGAACAATTTGTGAGTTTGACACATAACTTTTTTATTTTATATGAAGGAAAAAAAGATCCAAATTATGAAAAAAACCATTTAAATAAGGTTTACTTGATCATAGGACCGGTAGTTAGAACTTGGAGTCTGATCCTTTTGGAATAGATATACCAGTTATGCTATTAGCCACATCTTGTTGTGATGTAAAGGGAGGCTACCTCACAAGGTTTCTTGAATGTTAAGTTTCTTTATCTCACCTAGAAAACATATTTGGAATATTCTTTCCAGTATTTTAGTGAAGAATGAATGGTCCATAAGAAGTTTAGTTTCTTTCCTGACTTTGTCTATAGCCTCTTATATAGCCAAAACCGTTCCCTACACTGCGTGCTGAAGAAAATGCAAAAAACATTCAAACAGTTCTGTCCATGAGTTGGAGTCCGTTCCTTATGGCTTGGCTATTATCACACATCATGTTAACAAGCATTCGCAGGCAGACCGGCTACCTTAAAACGGTAGCTATGAGGACACGTTTTTCATTTCTTCATTTCCAGCAAAGTGGGCAGGGTCTGTTTGTTGATTATTTAAATAATAAATGGAAGGATATGAATTATGTTGTAGAAGGGTTTTGCAGTACTCTAAGGTTCATCAATGGAATGTTTTTCAAATCATACAGTATCCGAAGAAGAATGTGAGTCTCTTTTGCATAACAGTCGTTCTTTCCCTCTATAGCCATCACTAAGGGGAACAATGGAGGGTTTGTTTCAGTTTTGCGTCAAGGGTCCAATTAATTTGCCATTTCTGACTGGAACATGTCTACTGTCAAATGTCTTCACCTTTCCAAATGTCAATAGTAATAGGCAGAATAGTTCTTTTCACTCTAAAATGTTATAGCTGCTTCTTGTAACAGCCCACACAAATATTTCAGACTTTCGTCTTGCATATGAGGTCGTTTCAATTCTTTACACTTGTCATTCAGAAAAGGAAACTGTTCATCAAGCCTCATAGTATGAATTAGTAAAAAAGGGACTATGGGGCACCGTTCTGGCATTGGTCAAGTAAGTCCCATCTTGTCTAAGGTTGTGCTATTGTATTAGATTAAAGTAATTAATTGAAGAGAAAGAGGGAGTATTTGAGTTTAGTATGACACATGGGACAAACTAGGAAAAACAGGGCTTATAGCATATTTTATAGCACATATTTGTATCCTCTAGGCTTCTTACCAATGGCGGTAAGGGAGATGACGGAGTCGTGGGGCTGGGGAGAAGAAGCCGGAGGTGAGTATAGAGTTTTTTTTCCAAGAGGGCCCTGCTGTGGACATTTCATAATAGGGTGGGATCTTGAGCTGTGGACATTTATGTAAAGGGACACTGCTGTGTGGACATTTATTAAAGGGGTCATCAGCCATGGGACATTAGGTAAAGGGGACATCTGCTGTGACATTTATGTAAAGGGGAGTGTCTGCTGTGGAATTTTATTAAAGTGGGACTCTGCTGTGGAAATTCTGTAAAGGGAGACTCTGTGTGGACATTTTATTGAAGAGAGCACTTTGTGAACATCTATTGTAAAGATGACATCCACTGTGGACATTCTGTAATTGGAGGCTCTTCTGTGGTCATTTCATTAAACGAGGGAAACTGTGCTGTGGACATTTCTTTAAAAGGGGAACTTTGCTGCGTGACATTTATTAAATGGGGGACTCTATCGTGGACATTCATTGAAGGGGGGCTCAGCGGTGGACATTTCATTAAAGGGCACTACCACTTTAAAATTGTGCTTATAAACATCAAATACCATGCACCAGCTCAGAGCTGGTACCGGAGCCTATTTCATTATTCATAAAGCGCTGTTTAATGCTTTTTAAACACTTTTTTATCTTTATATTCTAAGCAGACTTTGGTTGCATGGTGATTACACCTCGGCGCACCATGCGCGCGGACCGTGCGAGCGTGACGTCACCGCCTCTCCAGCACTTACTAGTCAGTTACACGGTATTGATGCTTATAAGTACAATTTTAAAGTGGTAGGTTTCCTTTAAAAGGCGGCATTTGGTATGGACATTCATTTAAGAGGCATCTGCCGGTTGACATTTTCTTTAAGGAGGGCTCTGGCGTGGACGTAAGGAAAGATAAATGCCCCCACCAATGTGTATTCCTATACCTTCTTGTAGAGCAGTAGCTGTGGATGATTACCTGAAACCATTTATAGTTCAAGGAATAGAAGCATTTTAAAATGAAGGAATCTGAAATAAGGACAAGTATATGGCCGGGCTGCGTGGAGCGGTATTTCAAGGAGGAGGTAGTGTAAATCTGTGCCTGCTACAATTTCTTGGTGCTGGTTTACAGCATATTTGTAGGCCACAATAGCCGTTCAGAATGGAGAGGTCAGAGGAAAGTGAGGAAACTGTAAATTACGTGGCATCCCAATTTCATTGGATTGTCTTCAACCCCTCCATCTCTTTGGATGCACATCCCTCCAGCTACCCCTATTCAAAACAGTAAGGACGTCTTAGCCACAGGTCATGAATAGCCACCAATGCTATATGATAACTTTCCTAGATAGGTATCTGTTGGCCAGCCCCTGCCCCTGTTACAGACACATAGTTCCCAGATACCCAAGTACTTGTGCTGGAGGAGAAGGATGTAGACAGCAGACCACTGCAGATCATATACCATAATGAGGATGAAACTCAATTGCCAACTGCTGCAGCTTTATGTAATGGGAGACTAACAAAGAGGGCAGCAGGGGTGTGATGATATCCTGGGTGGAGGGGTGATGCATGTATATCCTAGAGCAAAAAATGCATCAAATGCAATGATAGTTTGGAAGAGAGATGGCGGTCACAAAGCAGAAGATGCAGAAGTTTGGAAAAGGTGCATCAGGGACCCATGGCCACAATGCGCCTGCTACATCCATGCAGTGGCCTCCTTTCACTAAAGCATGTCCAGCACAATAATATGTCCCAGCAGTGCCTCCCATCATTAATAACATGTCACAGCAGGTGCCTCCCTTCACTAATAAAATGTCCAGTAGCAGCCTGGCCTCACTAAATAACATGTCCAGCAGTGGCCTTCCCTCACTAATAACTGTCCAGCAACGGCCTCCCCTCACTTATAACATGTGCAGCAGTAGCCTCCCTTCCACTAATTCTCAAAAAGCCTGGTGGGCAGTCGGGATATGCACTGCAGGGGCGTCGTTAGGTCAAAAGATCCGGGGCCTGTGGCCCGAGATTTTTGGTGGTGCCCGGATGTCTCTGGAGCGTCAGGACTCTGTCTACTATGTCCAGCAGCTTCCACATTCCTCTTGTCTGTGTTCTTGGAGGCAGACAGAGGTGAGCAGTCCGGGTCTGCATTAGGCTGATAACGGGCAGGGAGTGAAGCTGTCATTCATGAGCTGAAGTGAAAGCGTATGCAGCTAACGCCTTCAGAGAGAAGATGCTCACTTAGAAGCTCTGTGTCTGTGCTGCTATCAGCTCCCGCTCCCTCTCCTGTAGAGCTGTATGTTCCCAACCTCTGCACAAGTCACCTCTCCTATCCAGCCCCTTCTATCACTTACACTAATCTTCACCTGCTGTGATACCTTACAGATCGTTGGTCAGCATGGCCGGGAAGGATGCATGCAGCCTTGCCCTGTTACCCACAGTATAAACCTGCTGATTCCTCTGAAGTTACAGGCATGGTTCCTCTTCCAAGTAAATGTATGTGTTGAAGTTTGATTGTTATGCATAAATGTTTGTACTGCATATGGCTGTAGAAATGCTACAGAAATGGTGTGCTTATATGTATATTTGTGCTGTATGGATATGTGTAACACTGACCAGTGTCATGATCCTCCCATTCATTTCAGTCTCACATTGTTGTTCATCTCACAATCAGCAGCAAAAATAAAAAAAAAACAATGGTTTTTGTTGATATAAAATGATGCTGTGCTCACACTGTCATTGAGGGAGATTTATACTTGCACTCCTGCACCAGGTATGATAGCAGCCATGTCTCCCCCCCCCACACACACACCACTTCTTAATACCTGTGCAACGTATTTTAGCCATGAAGAACGTGCAACAGTCCAACAGAAGTGCACACCGTTGGACCCTTAGAAATGTACAATGTCCTAGGGAACTGGAAAAAATTCCAGAAAGGGGGTTACTTTTTTTGTCCAGATATACTCATTTATGTAAGTTTTGTCTTACCACCTTTGACATTTACAGTTTTGGGTGGTAAAATGGTGATTGAAAAGAGCAAACCTGGAATGTAGACTTTATTTTGTTACAGCATTCATATCGCAGGATAATTTATTTTATATTTTGATAGATCGGTTTTTAGAAACACAGCGATACCTGTCAGTTCATGATTTTAAACTTATTTTTCTTTATTTTACACCACCTAGGGTGCTTGAATTTATTTACCTTGGATAGTCAGTTCTTAGTTACTTAGTGTTAAAATAACGAAATCCTCTCTCTGCTGTCAGGTCCGTGCACCACTTTAGAGAGAACAGGAAACACGGAGACGTCACTGCATCACGTCTCCTGCTATAGCAGCTCAGATAGTGGCCAAGAGCAGGAGACGTGGATAATGATGCCACCATGCTTCCTCTTAGTGAAGAGAGGTATGTTCTGATACAATTACACAATAAGTGTGAGGGAAAGATGTGGCATGGGGTCATAATTTGTGTTGTGAGGGTTGTTACTGCTTGGGGTCATGACTAGTGGGGCAATACTGGCAGGGGGCATATTATTATGAGGGTTTACTAGGGGGGGCATAATTGGTGGATCTGGTTGTGAAGGATATTAGGTTGTGAGTCATAGTGGGGGGGGATAAGTTGGGCCAAAGAAGGGTTAGTAAAGAGGAACATGTCGTGTATAGTATTTATTGTCAGGCTTTATTGAGGGGTTATTATTGGTGGTGGCACATTGGATGGGTCGGACGGTAATAAGGTAGCTATATATTTTGTGTTTTCTGAAGCAGTATATGATCAGGTGCTGTTGTTAGTAGGCAAGCATATGTGGGGGGGGATGTAGAGGAATGACATATTGCATTGGGGCCGTGCCCCGGATCTTTTATGACCCTAGCAACGCCCCTGATGCACTGAATGTGTAGACTCCAGCGTGACAGAAGGAAAGACAAAAAAGAAAAAAACGAGGCATCTCTCCTTGTGCATTAAATGATAAAATTGTGGAATATTTCTTTTTTCATAGTGCAGGACTTCACCTGATTTAGTATATCAATGAGCGAAATAGAATCTGTACGCGGGGTATCCTGGCAGCTTATCCACCGACGAAAAATCCCATCCTTGCATCCAGGGTCACCGTTGGATGATATCTCAAAGTCCAACTTTTATGATGCTCCAATGCACCTGTACGACAAGCGGCGTACTCTCGATATTGTACTCAACATTCGGACTTTATTATTAAATACGTTAAAAAGCGTTTCGATTCAAAAATAGAACCATCTTCAAGCATTGCCAGTGGCCTCCCTTTATAATAAAATACCCCTCAGTGGCCTCCTTACACAACTAAAAGTTATACTCACCCTCTGGTAGAAGTGGATCGGTTTCCCGTATCTCTCTCCTTCTTCTCTCCAAAATGATGACTCGTCTTCTCGGTTCTACAGCTCCACAGGGTTCACTGTGGCCTCTAGTCACGTGACTGACGAGAGACCCAACGTCATGGCCAGTGGGTGGTTGCATCAGTCACGTGACAAGGGCGGGCAGACGGACAGTAGGCGGAACGCGGGACACGGTGACAGAATATCAGAGGGGACAGTCACAGGAAGAGAAGGGGACCCCGGAGGGAAGTGATGGGAATTTAGAGAGGGGCGGAGGGACCGAGAGGGGCGGGAATGGTTCTTTAAGCCGAGTGTGGCCACTGTTGCGCAAGTATAGCAGGGCCAGGGCCTGGGCGGGAGGGGGGTACATGGGCGCTGGGAAGTGACATTAGGCAGACTGGGCAGACATTATGATTGTGCCGCGGGCCCCGATGCTCCAGGCCCGCAGACGCTATGGCTGCTACGGACTGTAGTTATGCCTTTGCAGGAAATACGGACTCTGCAATTTAGGAATATATAGATTTAGTAAACAGTTAGCACTGTATTTTGAAAAAAAAAAAAAGGGGGATGCAATTTAGAGATATACAGTTTCAGCATCAGTGCTGCTATTTTTTAATTGATGATGATGCCGTAAGGTTACCCTAAACTTCTCACACTGCAAGAAAAAGCTAATTATTTGATCTGTTTGTCACAGCCTTCTCTCCTATCTGCCTTAAAAAGGGGGAATGGTGAAATTATTTAAGCTGAAAATTTTCTCCCTGTCTGTTTCCGGCATGTAATGGCACCAGGACATGGTGACCCTGGCCTCTGTACACAGCAGGGCCAATGTCATGCCTAGTCAATCACAGCCATAATCATACAGGGATGTTGAGATGCTGTGGTTCATTGGTGCTCTTGCCGTCAGTCGCGACAGCTTGCAAGGTTTAATGAATGGGTGGTGAACCAGCCATATTTGGTGTGTGGACCCAAATTGAGGGTTCAAATTCGACTAAACACTAATCTTAAGTAATTTATAATATAAAAATAACTAATAAATAAAAATATTGAAAACTAGTGATTTACAAGTTACACAAAAAGACTTTTACCATACTTTGGTTTATTATCAAATCAGACAATCATATTCAGCCATACAGTATGCATTAGTCTATATAATAGGTATGAGAGAAGGAATGCCCGATTAAAAAACGTTTACTGGATGTATGCTGAGCAGACTTCGGACCATTCTCTGTAAACTCTAGAGATGGTTGTGCTTGAAAATCACAGTAGATCAGCAGTTTCTGAAATACTCAGACCAGCCCTTCTGGCACCAACAACCATGCCACATTCAAAGGCACTCAAATCATCTTTCTTCCCCATACTGATGCTCGGTTTGAACTGCAGGAGATTGTCTTGACCATGTCTACATGCCTAAATGCACTGAGTTGCTGCCATTTGATTGGCTGATTAGAAATTAAGTGTTAACGATCAGTTTGACAGGTGTACCTAATAAAGTGGCCGGTGAGTGTAAATTAACAGTAAAATTCATAAACACATTAGTTGTTGCCGCATCTGAAAATGCCCTTCTACCAAAATATAATAACCGCTTTTCACTGCATTTAACCCAGTAACGGAAAAAATCTATAAAAAGTGATCTAAAGGTCATGCTAAAGTCCTAAAAAAATAGCATTGAAAACATCATCAGAAGTCGCAAAAAAAAATTAAGTGTTAACGAGCAGTTGGACAGGTGTACCTAATAAAGTGGCCAGTGAGTGTATATCCTGGAAAACTTATTAGAGGCTGCAAAAAGGTATAAATAGATGGTGCAGCCATGACGCATCATTTTGCTATGAATCATCGTCACAACTCCTTAATTCATGCAGCTGTCTGCAATATCTTTTTGTACCTAGGCTTTAGACTGGGGCATAGATCTAAAGACCTTTAGTTCTTTGCAGCAGAAAAACAATCTTACAAGTTGGGAAAAAAAGGAGTTTAGCCAAGCTTGTGCAAGAATTTATTTGCAAATTATGTTGAAAAATAAGTATTTTGTTGCCTACAAACAAGCAAGACATCTTCTTTAACCCCTACGCGCATCTGGACGTTACAGTACGTCCCTGAGAGAAGATACTTCCTGCACGTGGACGTTCTATAATGTGTTCTGCTTCTGGCACTGGCTCACGAACCCAAAATTAATTTTTAATTAATACCTTTTAAAAAATGTTACACACTCTAAAATAAGACCATTAAAAAGAACAACTCTTCTTGTATAAAATAAGCCCCTAACTGGATTTGTCAGCCGAAAAAAAAAAAGCTATGCATATGAAAAGATGGTGATGAATAAGATTTTCTCCAAATTACTTTTTATTCAGTAAAATTGAATAAAATACACAAAACCCCCACATATTTGGTATCTCTGCGTCCATGACAATCTGCATAATAAAATAGAATTGTTATTGGACCCCCACAGTGGACCCCGTAAGAAACAACCCCAAAAGAGCTCTGAAAAAAAGATAATTTTTAATTTATATATTGATAATGTTCTAAAAAGTGATAAAAAAAAGTTATGCACTCTAAAAAAGACCAATAAAAAGAACAATGCTTCTCACAAAAAATAGATGGCGCCTCCTTCCATTCTATGCCCGTCCGTGTGCCCATTTTAGCAGTTACCATCACATATCAGTGTGCTCCAGAGAAATTCGGTATCAAACTTTGGGGAGCCTTTTTTTCATTTAATCCATTGCAAATGTTTAATTTTCCACCCAAAATGAGTGTATTGTCAAAAAATATTATTTGTAGACCGCCCCTCCATTTTTATTTAACCCCTATAAACCACCTAAAGGGTTAACAAACTTCTTAAAACTGCTTTTTCATATGTTAAGGGGTGTAATTTCCACAATGGGGTAATTTACAAGTCTAGCTATTATTTAGGCCTCTCACAGTCGATTAAAATTTGAGCACGTCCATCTAAATACGGGTTTTTGTGATTTTCCCAAAAAAATTAAAATGGCACCCAAGTTCTGATCCTCATAACATTCTAGTAAAATATGTGGAATCTTAAAAAAAAAAAGGCCAACATAAAGCAGACATTTAGGAAATGTAAGTTATGAATTTGAGTGCTATGACTGCATCAAAAATTTAGAATTTAGAAATTTAGAATTTAGAACTTTGAAAATAAAGAATTTTTCAAAACACTATAATCCAAATTTTTAAACTAATTTGAAGTACAATGTGTCACGAAAAGACAATCTCAAAATCCCCTGGATATCTTATAGCGTTCCAAAGCTATAACCACTTATAGTGACACAGGGCAGATTTGAAAAATGGGGCAGCGTCCTAGAGGCCAAAATAGGTCCCAAAGGGGTTAAGATGCTCCTCTATCCTCCACTCTGGTCACTTCACTATGGTAAGGACCAAGTTGCTGTCAAAGGACACCAGACACAAAATTGTAGACCTGCACCAGACTGGGAAGACTGAATCTGCAATAGGCAAGCAGCTTGGTGTGAAGAAATCAACTACGGGAGCAATAATTAGAAAATACAAGACCACTGGTAATCTCCCTCGATCAGGGGTTCCACGCAAGATCTCACCCATGTGGTCAAAATGATCACAAGAACGGTTAGCAAAAATCACAGAACTACGTGGACCTGGCTACTGACCTGCAGAAAGCTGGGACAAAAAAAAAAGCTACCATCAGTAACATACTACGTGGCGTAGTATGTTACTGATGGTAGCTTTTTTTTTGGTCCCAGCTTTCTGCAGGTCAGTATCTGGATCTGGACTCAGATCCTGCAGTGGCAGACTTGTCCCCCTGCTTAAGTCAGTACGTATCCTGACCCATGTAAAGTTTGCTAGAGAGCATTTGAATGTTCCTGAAGAGTATTGGGAGAATATTATATGGTCAGATGAAACCAAAGTAGAACTGTTTGGTAGAAACACAACTCATTGGGCACATTTACTAAACTTTGTGCGCCAGTTTTTTGTCAGACTTTGCAAGTTCTTTCTAGTGCTAACAGCTTTCGCAGGTATTTAAGAAGGGTCATCGCCACATTTATGTCTCATACGACCCTTTTGTGTTGTGGCTGCACTATTCTCCATGAGACACAAATTTCTGCACTGAAGGGGGTGTTTCGTTGCTCAGTCGGACCGTGTCCCATATTTAACATGCAAAGCCTGACAGAACTGTGTTGCACGCCCCGTATTAAATGTGCACCAAAAAAAAGTGACAATGACAGAATGACAACAATTCCAAGCACACCACCAGGGCAACAAAGACACCACCAGGGCAACAAAGGAGTGGCTTCGTAGGCCTAGACAGCCTCCTTTAGAAAGAACATTTAACTCTGCATTTTGGAGTCATGTAGAGGTGTTTCATTTTCATGCATATTTTTGTACTTGTATTTTTGGTAGGATTTACTTACCTGATGTGTGCTGTATCATCATGGCGTGTGTGCGTATTATTAAAATGTTTTATTATTATGGATTATTGAATTAATTAAAATTTATATGGTTTATCATAATAATATTTGTATGTGGCTTTCTTCTTTTATTCGGGTCATAAGTAGTGATTAGCAATTAAGTTTTGGTTCAGCTGAGTTTGGCCGAATCCCAACTGGAGAAATCTGTTCAGGTCCAAAAAACCCGGATCCGAAGGCTCCATGGACATACCACATTGATTTAAATATCACTGCTGCAATTGGTGCCAGAATTGTTTGTGGGAGGGGGTGAGCGGAGGTAGGGGCACCCGAACCCGTCATGTCCGATATGGAAAATACTAGTTATAAGTTACATAAACCAGCAATTTCAAAATTTTACTGAAAAGTGGATTCCTTTAATAAATAAATATTTAACATTATCATGTTCCAGGAAAGTACATTTTTCAAGTTTCAAAATTATAAAAGTATCTAAAACTGGAACCCTGCAAATCCTGTCAATAGGAATAAAACTAATTTCCCCTAGTTACAACTCTGAGAAAAGGAGATGTGCTCTAGAAGCCAAAATGTTTTCACACTTCACACTACCAGATGGCTGAGATGCTTGGAAACATTTCTAATTATGTATGTAAGAGCAATGCTTATTCATTGTTTCATTTGCTAAATGTTTTTTTTTGCAAACCTTTGAATGATTTCTGGGTGGTGTATTGAACATCTGGCAATTTAAATTTTTTTATGTAAAATATTTTTAAATGAAATTCATAAAATTACTACATAAGAATTAAATGTTGCCTTTAATTTTAAGTTTGTGCAAGAGCCAACTCTTTTTATAGAGCACTAAAGGTAGGTTGGAAACTACTTCATTACCAGAGTATTTACACTATTCTTACCAGATCTTCTTTTCCAGACACAATAGACTATATTTTTATTCTATTAGATGCTACATACCATATGTCAGTACCTGTCCAGCAACTGCGCAACCATAACCAGGCTTGGCGCTAGCTGTCAGACTAGGTAGGTGGTGGCGAACTCACCGAGATGTCCCTGTGGCCAGGGCCGGTTCTAGACAAAGTGGGGCCATGGGCAAAACTAAAAGTGGGGCCCCAAAATAAAACAAATTTATAGCAAGTCACAGTCAGTAAGAGGCTCCCTTTAGTATGGTAAAACAAACTGTAATATGGGAGAATTTTATAGGCAATAAGCAGATGATAGGCAGCACGGTGGCTCAGTGATTAGCACTACAGCCTTGCAGCGCTGGCAACATCTGCAAAGAGTTTGTATGTTCTTTCTGTGTTTGTGTGGGTTTGCTCCGGGTCCTCTAGTTTCCTATCACACTCCAAAAAATTACTCGTAGGTTGAATAGATTGTGAGCCCCATGGGGACAGGGACTGATTTGGCAAGCGCTGTACAGTGCAGTGTCTTCTGTGTGCGCTATATAAATAAAGAATTATTAATTATAATTATTATGATAGAAGATAAATATGAAAGATGATAGAGATTTCTAGATGCAGAACTATAATAGATAATATATACAGTAGATGATATATATAGTAGATGGATATGAGAGAGAAATACAGTAGAAGAGAAAGAGAAGATCGATTGATAAATAAATAAAAAGTGAGATATATAAATGGTCAGATTATATGAGATCGATAATTAGACAGATAGATGATAGATATATAGACAGGAGAGAGATGATAAGCATCTTCACCCGGCAATTCAACCAATGGGTAATGGGTATTAACCCTTCCACGTCCAGGTATTTCTGGATATTTTGACGCATTATTGACTAGAGCAATTTTTACAATTTTGCCATTTAAAAATAAAATAAAAGTAAACGCAACAAACCACATATTTTCTGAAACCAGACACTTGCCCCATTTTCAAAATTGCATTAAAGAGTTTATAGACATATAATATACATGCAATTTTGATTCAAACTGAAACATTTTACATTGGTAGATCATGTACCAGTTCCACGTAGAGGAGGAGATCGGCAGAAAGCCCTTTTGATAAAAGAACTACAATGGATTAGGAAACTGAATTCTATGAAGCCATATGGGTTGAATGTTGAATATGCGCTTAACTCCGTTATCTGACACTATAAACTCTGTTACCAATGCCATGTCATATACAGAATGGTTTGTAGAATCAGTGTAGCCGATGGATATGCAACTGAAATTTACTTGATTATAATTTCTATTTTATTTTTTTGTCTTTTTAAAAAATACCCCATATGTGGGGATGCACAATGTGGTAAACTTTGTTTATTATTTATTCCAGACACAATATTGAAGATGTTTTTGTACACAAATGAAATTCACTTAGAGTACCGGCACAACGGCAACAAGATAGCGTCTCCCGTAACGGTGTCCTCCCATGAAGAATATGAAAACCTGTGTAACCAGTCTAATCGGAAATATCTAAAATGTCTCCTGATGTGAACTTTTGTAGTTTAGAAATCCCCCCTATGGAGATTGCCCCCAAAGAATACCCAAAAGAGGAACAGAACAGTGTCCGTGTAATGAGTGTAAGGAAAGTTGGCGTAGCACGTTTTACTGTTTTATACAGCTAAGCGGTGCTTGGAACAATCCTGAACATAAGGCTTAGGAGTTAGGCATTATTGCCCACAAGCAACATGGCGGAATCTGTGGTTAGTTCTCATGATAGAAGGTGTCTACACACATGCGCCAGATTGTGTCGCAGCTGCGCCAAACTCGGCACGGCAGGCATAGTAGGGGTGTGATGGGAATAGGGAGATTTGATTGGCTGGTTCTATGAGGAAGTGTTTCTACATTAGCAGACATGCGTAGTGGGATCATTAGAACGCCGGGGAGCAGGATCTAAGAGCCGTGTAGTGTGTCAGGTACAATCCTTCACTTGCACTATATAAATGATGTTTTATGAATTTGATAAATGTCACTGCTGGAAAGTAAAACTGGATCTTTGAATGTACACATTATGATCACATGGAATTTGTATTGCTGTGTTGATATATGCATTTGATCACATGATAATGTTACATGATTGTAAGAAACTTGTATATAGGAATGAACTTGTGTCCTTGGCACTTGGCTTGAGAAAGGATTCTGAAGAGGATCCGAAACGTAGCACTTGGGTGAATAAAGTACCCATTCATTTTTACATTGTGGTGTGCAGCCTATTTTTTACTTTTATGTATGAAGAGGTGGAAAGTCAAACCACTGAGAAGGGCGAGCACCCAAACTAAACTTCTTAAAGTGGTGCAGCTGTGAACTTGATTAATGTATAACTATAATATAGATAATATATACAGTAGATGATATATATAGTAGATGGATATGAGAGATAAATACAGTAGAAGAGAACGAGAAGATAGATTGATAAATAAAGAAAAAGTGAGATATATAAATGGTCAGATTATATGAGATCGATAATTAGACAGATAGATGATAGATAGATATATAGACAGGAGGGAGATGATAAGCATCTTCACCCGGCAATTCAACCAATGGGTATTAACCCTTCCACGTCCAGGTATTTCTGGATATTTTGATTCAAACTGAAACATTTTATAAAAAATACTTAAAATTTGACTTTGATGGCAAACAGAAAATATTTACCTTCACATCTCCTAAATGTAATAGATGGACATTTGTAGAGTTCACAAATGTCCTATATTGATATGTTCACATAAATAAATCCACATAATATCACTAAAACTGTAATAACTAAATAACTGCTTTTCAACTAGAAATTTTAAGACAATCACAACCTGCCAAATATATCAATAAAACAGAATAAAAAGTAAAGGCGCCATAAAACCTATATATGCGCTTCATAAGAATTTGCGTGAGAACGTCCTAACATAGGTGGAAATAATGGAGGATGGTGTGAAATAAAAACTTTATTCCAGAACATGTGTGTGTTTTTGGTGTTACATATAGCTTTATGGACATGTTCTGTGTTGCGGTGTTAATATATCATAGGGACATTAGGCGAAGAGGATCGAATGTTCACCGCAATAAGAGAGAGAGTGTGTTCTTAGAAAGTTCTGGATAGGGGGGGGGGGGGGGGGAAAAAAAAAAAAAAATGTTATATTTTATCTTCTCTCAAAAGGCAGTAACATATAGGGGGTCATTTACTAAGGGCCCGATTTGCGTTTTCCCAACGTGTTAACCGAATATTTCCGATTTGTGCCGATTTTTCCTGTATTGCCCTGGGATTTTGGCGCACGCGGCGGATTCGGAAAAACCGTAGCATTTTTTTTAAAAAAGTGTTGCGGAACTTGCACTTACCTTCACCAGGAATAGGCTGATGTACTTCGGGGCATTCCAGCGGGCCTCAGGGAACTTCAGCGCAGCAGCGCCACCTGCTGGACATCGGAGGAACTACCTTAGAGAATCCCGTCCGGACCCGAATCCACCGCAGAGAACGCGCCGCTGGATCACTAATGGACCGGGTAAGTAAATCTGCCCCATAAAGTGAATTTTTCCATTATTTGTGAGGTGCAGAAGCTCCTGTGTGCAGCAAATTCTCCCTGTAGACTGATGGCTAAGAATCTGGAGTGGGCTACATTTCAGAGGGCTGTATCTCTGGTTTTGTGACACATAGAACCTCACTTCTTTTTTCCTATGAAAGAAGAGAGTCTCCTTTTTATATGAATCCAAATTTGTATTTCTAAGTGTTAGGAAAACAGAGATATTAACTGTTTAACTGCCATCAAGAGTGATTTTTATATATAAAAATGTCACCTGATATTCTCAATTTAAACCTCAATATCTCTGGATCCATAGCACCTAGAAACCAAATTCAAGATTCATTTGAAAGAAGAGATTCTCCACTTTTCCACTTCAATTGCCCACTTTGCCTACCCATAGCGCCGGCCCTGTCTGCGGCTAAGACCCTGCCTGCAGCAGATAAACCGCCCTGACAAGGGCGAACCCGCTATCTGGAACCTAACTAAGGGTTCTTGAGTTACCCTACAAGATGACAGAAAAACTCACTTTGTCTGACAGCTGCTGGATGGTGGAGCAGACAGGTAACCGGAATACAGGTATAGACCAGTGTTCACACTGGCGCACAGAAAACAACACAAGACTGAGACAGGAAAGTGGGGTCACACTAGGAGATAAACAATAATGAGGGACAAACAACAGATACAGACAGACAAGCGGAGTCAAACAAACCGGGTCAAAACCAAGATGGCGGCAAAGGTACAGAATCGGAAAGCAAGAACTGCAATAGCACAAGACAGCAATGGAGCTATCAATCACAGGCAACTCTGGGTGTGGTTTTCCGGCAAGAAGCATGAAACCTAATCCCATTAGAACAATTTGTGAGTTCTGACACCATAACTTTTTTATTTTATACTGAAGGAAAAAAGATCCAAATTATGAAAAAAAAACATTTAAATAAGGTTTTACTTGATCATAGACCGGTAGAACTTGGAGTCTGATCCTTTTGGAATAGATATACCAGTTATGCTATTATCCCACATCTTGTTATGCTTGATGTAAAGGAGGCTACCTCACAAGGTTTCTTGAATGTTAAGTTTTCTTTATCTCACCCTAGAAAACATATTTGAATATTTCCTTTCCAGTATTTCTAGTGAAGAATGAATGGCTTCCATAAGAAGTTTAGTTTCTTTCCTGACTTTGTCTATAGCCTCTTATATAGCCAAACCCGTTCCCTACACTGTGCTGAAGAAAATGCAAAAACATTCAAACAGTTCTGTCCATAGTTTGGAGTCCGTTCCTTATGGCTTGGCTATTATCACACATCATGTTAACAAGCATTCTGCAGGCAGACCGGCTGCCTTACAAGGTAGCTATGAGGACACGTTTTCTCATTTCTTCATTTTCCAGCAAAGTGGCAGGGTCTGTTTTTGATTATTTAAATAATAAATGGAAGGATATGAATTATTTGTAGAAGGGATTTTTCAGTACTCTAAAGGTTCATCAATGGAATGTTTTTTCAAATCATACAGTATCCGAAGAAGAATGTGTAGTCTCTTTTGCATAACAGTCGTCCTTTTCCCTCTATAGCCATCACTAAGGGGACAATGGAGGTTTGTTTCAGTTTTCAGTTCAGGGTCTCAATTAATTTGCCATTTGCTGACTTGACATGTCTACTGTCAAATGTCTTCACCTTTCCATAATGTCAATTAGATAATAGGCAGAATAGTTCTTTTCACTCTAAAATGTTATAGCTGCTTCTTTGTAACAGCCCACACAAATATTTCAGACTTTCTGTCTTGCATACTGAGGTCGTTTCAATTCTTTACACTTTTCATTCAGAAAAGGAAATGTTCATCAAGCCTCTCATGTATGAATTAGTAAAAAAGGAGCCTATGGGGCACCGTTCTGGTCATTTGGTCAAGTAAAGTCCCATCTTGTCTAAGGTTGTGCTATTGTATTAGATTAAATTAATTAATTAAGAGAAAAGAGGGAGTATTTGAGTTTAGTATGACACATGGGACAAACTAGGAAAAACAGGGCTTTATAGCATATTTTATAGCACATATTTGTATCCTCTAGGCTCTTACCAATGGCGGTAAGGGAGATGACGGAGTCGTGGGGCTGGGGAGAAGAAGCCGGAGGTGAGTATAGAGTTTTTTTTCCAAGAGGGCCCTGCTGTGGACATTTCATTAATAGGGTGGGATCTCTGCTGTGGACATTTATGTAAAGGGACATCTGCTGTGGACATTTTATTAAAGGGGTCATCAGCCATGGACATTTAGGTAAAGGGGACATCTGCTGTTGACATTTATGTAAAGGGGAGTGTCTGCTGTGGACATTTTATTAAAGTGGGACTCTGCTGTGGACATTTCAGTAAAGGGAGACTCTGCTGTGGACATTTTATTGAAGAGAGCACTTCTGTGAACATCTATGTAAAGCTGACATCCACTGTGGACATTTCTGTAATTGGCGGCTCTTCTGTGGTCATTTCATTAAACGAGGAACTGTGCTGTGGACATTTCTTTAAAGGGGAACTTTGCTGCTGACATTTTATTAAATGGGGACTCTTCTGTGGACATTCATTGAACGGGGGCATCAGCGGTGGACATTTCATTAAAGGGAACCTACCACTTTAAAATTGTGCTTATAAACATCAAATACCATGCACCAGCTCAGAGCTGGTACCGGAGCATATCTTCATTATTTCCATAAAGCGCTGTAATGCTTTTTAACACTTTTTTAATCTTTATATTCTAAGCATCTTTGGTGCATGGTGATACACCCTCGGCGCACCATGCGCGCGACCGTGCGAGCGTGACGTCACCGCCTCTCCGGCACTTCCTATTCAGATATACACGGTATTTGATGCTTATAAGTACAATTTTAAAGTGGTAGGTTTCCTTTAAAAGGGGGCATTTGGTATGGACATTTCATTTAAGAGAGCATCTGCGGTTGACATTTCTTTAAAGGAGGGCTCTGCTGTGGACGTAAGGAAAAGATAAATGACCCCCCACCAATGTGTATTCCTATACCTTCTTGTAGAGCAGTAGCTGTGGATGTACCCTGAAACCATTTTATAGTTCAAGGAATAGAAGCATTTTAAAATGAAGGAATCTGGAAATAAGGACAAGTATATGGCCGGGCTGCTGGAGCTGGTATTTCAAGGAGAGGTAGTGTTAAATCTGTGCCTGCTACAATTTCCTCTGGTGCTGGTTTACAGCATATTCTTGTAGGCCACAATAGCCGTTCAGAATGGAGAGGTCAGAGAAAGTTGAGGAAACTGTAAATTACGTGGCATCCCAATTTTCATTGGATTGTCTTCAACCCCCTCCATCTCTTTTGATGCACATCCCTCCAGCTTACCCCTATTCAAAACAGTAAGGACGTCTTAGCCACAGGTCATGAATCAGCCACCAATGCTATATGATAACTTTCCTAGATAGGTATCTGTTGGCCAGCCACCTGCCCCTGTTACAGACACATAGTTCCCAGATACCCAAGTACTTGTGCTGGAGGAGAAGGATGTAGACAGCAGACCACTGCAGATCATCTACCATAATGAGGATGAAACTCAATTGCCAACTGCTGCAGCTTTATGTAATGTGGAGACTAACAAAGAGGGCAGCAGGGGTGATGATGATATCCTAGGGGTCTGAGGGGTGATGATGATATCCTAGAGCAAAAATGCATCAAATGCAATGATAGTTTGGAAGAAGAGATGGCGGTCACAAAGCAGAAGATGCAGAAGTTTGAAAAGGTGCATCAGGCAGCCCATGGCCACAATGTCGCCTGCTACCATCCACTGCAGTGGCCTCCTTTCACTAAAGCATGTCCAGCACTAATAATATGTCCCAGCAGTGGCCTCCCCTCATTAATAACATGTCCAGCAGGTGCCTCCCTTCACTAATAAAATGTCCAGTAGCAGCCTGGCCTCACTAATAACATGTCCAGCAGTGGCCTTCCCTCACTAATAACATGTCCAGCAGCGGCCTCCCCTCACTTATAACATGTGCAGCAGTAGCCTCCCTTCCCTAATTCTCAAAAGCCTGGTGGGCAGTCGGGATATGCACTGCAGGGGCGTCGTTAGGTCAAAAGATCCGGGGCCTGTGCCCCGGATCTTTTGGTCTGTGCCCCGGATGTCTCTGGAGCGTCAGGACTCTTGTCCTACTGTCCAGCAGCTTCCACATTCTCCTCTCTGTCTGTGTTCTCTGGAGGCAGACAGAGGTGAGCAGTCCGGGTCTGCATTAGGCTGATAACGGGCAGGGAGTGGAGCTGTCATTTCATGAGCAAGTGAAAGCCGTATGCAGCTAACTGCCTTCCAGGAGAAGATGCCATCACTTAGAAGCTCTGTGTCTGTGCTGCTATCAGCTCCAGCTCCCTCTCCCTGTAGAGCTGTATGTTCCCAACCCTCTGCACAGCTCCCTCTCCTATCCAGCCCCTTCTATCACTTCTCACTAATCTTCACCTGCTGTGATACCTTATCAGATCGTCTGGTCAGCATGGCCGGGAAGGATGCATGCAGCCTTGCCCTGTTTACCCACAGTATAAACCTGCTGATTCCTCTGAAGTTACAGGCACTGGTCCTTCTTCCAAGTAAATGTATTGTTTGAAGTTTGATTGTTAATGCATAAAATGTATTGTACTGCATATGGCTGTAGAAATGCTACAGAAATGTGTGTGCTTATATGTATATTTGTGCTGCTATGGATATGTGTAACACTGACCAGTGTCATGATCCTCCCATTCATATTCATCTCACATTGTTGTTCATCTCACAATCAGCAAAAAATAAAAAAAAACAATGGTTTATTGTTGATATAAAATGATGCTGTGCTCACACTGTCATTGAGGGAGATTTATACTCTGACACTCCTGCACCAGAGTATGATAGCAGCCATGTCCCCCCCCCCCACACACACACACACTTCTTAAATACCTGTGCAAGTCATTTTAGCCATGAAGAACGTGCACAGTCCAACAGAAGTGCACACCGTGACCCTTAGTAAATGTACCATGTCCTAGGGAACTGGAAAAAATTCCAGAAAGGGGGTTACTTTTTTGTCCAGATATACTACATTTATGTAGTTTTGTCTTACCACCTTTGACATTTACAGTTTTATGGGTGGTAAAATGGTGAAAAAGAGCAAACCTGGAAATGTATACTTTATTTTTGTTACAGCATTCATATCGCAGGATAATTTATTTTATATTTTGATAGATCAGGTTTTTAGAAACACAGCGATACCTGTCATGTTCATGATTTTAAACTTATTTTTTCTTTTATTTTACACCACCTAGGGTGCTTGAATTTATTTTACCTTGGATAGTCAGTTCTTAGTTACTTTAGTGTTAAAATAACGAAATCCTCTCTCTGCTGTCAGGTCCGTGCACCACTAGAGAGAACAGGAAACACGGAGACGTCACTGCATCACGTCTCCTGCTTATAGCAGCTCAGTATAGTGGCCAAGAGCAGGAGACGTGGTATAATGATGCCACCATGCTTCCTCCTTTAGTGAAGAGAGGTATGTTCTTGATACAATTACACAATAAGTGTGAGGGAATTGCTGGCATGGGGTCATAATTTGTGTAGGGTTGTTACTTGCTTGGGGTCATGACTAGTGTGGGGCAATACTGGCAGGGGGCATATTATTATGAGGGTATTACTAGGGTGTGGCATAATTAGTGTGGATCTGGTGTGAAGGATTATTAGGTGTGGGTCATAGTGTGGGGGGATAAGTTAGGGCCAAATTGAAGGGTTATTAAAGAGGAACTGTCGTGTATAGTATTTATGTCAGGCTTTATTGAGGGGTTATTATTAGGTGGCTGGCACATTGATGGGTCGGAGGTAATAGGTAGCTATATATTTTGTGTTTTCTGAAGCAGTATATGATCAGTGCTGTTGTTATTAGTGCAAGCATATGTGGGGGGGGGTATGTAGAGGAATTGACATATGCATTGGGGCCCGTGCCCCGGATCTTTTATGACCCTAGCAACGCCCCTGATGCACTGAATGTGACAGAAGGAAAGACAAAAAGACAAAAAAGAGCACTCTCCTTGTGCATTAAATGATAAAATTGTGTGAATAATTTCTTTTTCATATGTGCAGACTCTCACCTGATTTAGTATATCAATGAGCGAATAGAATCTGTACGCGGGTATCCTGGCAGCTTATCCACGAAAAATCCCATCCTCTGCATTCCAGGGTCACCGTTGGATGATATCTCAAAGTCCAACTTTTACTGATGCTCCATGCACCTGTACGACAAGCGCGTACTCTCGATATTGTACTCAACATCGGACTTTATTGTTAAAATTACGTTAAAAAGCGTTTCGATTCAAAAATAGAACCATCTTCAAGCATTGCCAGTGGCCTCCCTTTATACATAAAATACCCCTCAGTGGCCTCCCTTTACACATAATAAACGTTTATACTCACCCTCTGGTAGAAGTGGAGATCGGGTCTTCCCTGTCTCTTCTCTCCTTCTTCTCTCCAAAATGATGACTCGTCTTCTCGGTTTCTACAGCTCCACAAGGGTTCACTGTGCGCCTCTAGTCACGTGACTGACGAGACCCAACGTCGTGGCCAGTGGGTTGCATCAGTCACGTGACCAAGGGCGGGCAGATCGGACAGTAGGCGGACCGCGGACACGGTGACAGAATATCAGAGGGGACAGTCACAGGAAGAGAAGGGTGCCCCGGAGGGAAGTGATGGGAATTTAGAGAGGGGCGGAGGAGGACCGAGAGGGGCGGGAATGGTTCTTTAAGCCGAGTGTGGCCACTGTTGCGCAGTATAGCAGGTGCCAGGGCCTGGGCCGGGAGGGGGGTACATGGGCGCTGCGGAAGTGACATTAGGCAGACTGTCAGACATTATGATTGTGCCGCGGGCCCCGATGCTCACAGGCCCCGCAGACGCTATGGCTGCTACGGCTGTAGTTATGCCTTTGCAGGAAATACGGACTCTGCAATTTAGCAATATATAGATTTAGTAAAACAGTAGCACTGCTATTTTGAAAAAAAAAAAGGGGGATGCAATTTAGAGATATACAGTTTCAGCATCAGTGCTGCTATTTTTCTAATTGATGATGATGCAGTAAGGTTACCCTAAACTTCTTCACACTGCAATGAAAAAGCTAATTATTTTGATCTGTTTGTCACAGCCTTCTCTCCCTATCTGCCTTAAAAAGGGGAATTGTGAAATTATTTAAGCTGAAAATTTTCTCCCTGTCTGTTTCCGGCATGTAATGGCACCAGGACATGTGACCCTGCCTCTTACACAGCAGGGCCACATGTCCTGCCTAGTCAATCACAGCCATAATCATACAGGGCATGTCTGTAGATGCTGTGTTCATTGGCTGCTCTGCCGTCAGTCGCGCAGCTTGCCAAGGTTTAATGAATGGGTGGTGAACCAGCCATATTTGGTGTGGACCCAAATTTGAGGGTTCAAATTCGCTAAACACTAATCTTAAGTAATTATAATATAAAAATACCTAATAAATAAAAATATTGAAACTAGTGATTTACAAGTTACACAAAAAGACTTTTACCATACTTTGGTTTATTATCAAATCATACAATCATATTCAGCCATACAGTATGCATTAGCTATATAATAGGTATTAGAGATGAGCAAACATGCTCGTTCGAGCATTAGCATACTCGCAACTGCTCGGTGCTCGGACGAGTATTTCGCCCGCTCGAGAAAATGTCATCTCGCGGCATTTAGATTTTTGGCGGCCAGAAAGAGAGCCAATCACAAGCCAGGAGACTCTGCAGTAAACCCAGCATCACGTGGTACATGTCGATAGCAGTGGTTGGCTGGCCTGATCAGGTGACCCTGGAATAGACTAGCCCCTGCCCGCGCTGCTCGGATCATTCTCTGTCTGGATGCCGTTAGGGAGAGAGCTGCTGCTGGTCAGGGATAGCGTTAGGGTCTTCTAGTTGATTACAGATAGGAAGGAGTGATTCTACAAGAACCTTACTGTTAGGCAGGAGTGATTCTCCAAGAACCCAACAGCCCTTGTTAGGGCTACATTAGCGTTTTTCAACAGTTAAAGTGACACACTCAATCACAGCACAAAATCCTATTGTGTGCTGTCAGTGTAGGTTAGAAACTAGCCATAGCAATCATCTTCTGTGTTTGCTGTCTAATTTCTTCTGCACATTTTGTTCTATAAAAAAAAAAAAAAATTTTAAAACTAACAAAAAAATTACAGTTTATATTTCTGTTTTGTCTATATCATAGACTTTAATTTTTAAAATGTTGAACCCGAGGGCGAGGGGTAGAGGACGAGGGCGTGGACGTCCAATTACTGCAGGTGTCAGAGGCCGTGGTCCTGGGCAGGGTTAGACACCACTTGCTGATGAGGGAGCAGGGGAACGCCACAGAGCTACACTCCCTAGCTTCATGTCTCAAGTTACTGGGACTCGTGGTAGAGCACTGTTGAGGCCAGAACAGTGTGAACAGGTGATGTTGTGGATTGCGGACAGTGCTTCTAGCCATTTGTCCACCAGTTTGTCTTCCACGCAATCCACCCATGTCACCGAAATCAGCACTCCTCCAGCTCCTCCACCTCAACCTCCTTCCCCCCAGACTGCCTTTAAAGAAACAGCGGATGACCGACGGACTGTGGTGTGCAACCTGTGCCACACCAGGATCAGCAGGGGTTCCACCACTACTAGCTTAACCACCACCAGTATGCGCAGGCATATGAATGCTAAACACCCCACTCAATGGAACAAAGGCCTTTCACCTCCAGCCGGGCCCCACCACTGCTCCTTCCCCTGTGTCATTTGCTGCCTCGGCTAGTCAGCCCCCTGCTCAGGACCCCGGCCCAAACACCTCCCGCGCGAAAACCACACCTTCGCCTCCACGATCCTCCACACCGTCCACCAATGTCTCCATGCGCAGCTTTCAGCTGTCTATACCCCAGACGCTGGAGCGCAAGAGGAAATACAGTTCCACCCACCCACACGCTCAAGCCCTCAACGTCCACATCTCCAAATTACTCAGCCTGGAGATACTGCCCTATAGGCTGGTAGAGACCGAGACCTTTTGCAACCTCATGGCGGCGGCCGCCCCTCGGATTCGGTCCCCAGCCGCACTACTTTTCCTGATGTGCCGTCCCAGCCCTGCGCCAACACGTGTCAGACAACATCATCCGTGCCCTGACCAACGCCGTCTCTGACAACGTCCACCTAGCCACGGTCACGTGGACGAGTGCTGCCGGGCAGGGCCACTATATATCGCTGACAGTACATTGGGTTAACTTGGTAGAGGCTGGGACCGAGTCTGACCCTGGGGCCGCTCATATACTGCCAGGTCCAGGTCTTTCAGGCTTACTATGCCTCCTCCTCCTCCCACCCCTCCTCTACCTCCTCCTCCGAATTACCATCCATGGGCATGGCGCCATCACTTGGTAGCTCACTAAGCGACAGCAGGCGGTGCTCAAACTGCTGAGCCTAGGCGATAAAAGACACACGCCCAAGAGCTATTACAGGGCATCACGGCACAGACCGATCTGTGGCTGCCACTGCTGAACCTGAAGCCATGTGTTAAATCTCATAGTTCAGCGGTTCCTCAAGACATACCCCAATCTGCCTGATTTGCTCACAAAGGTGCGCCGCATCTGTGCGCATTTCAGAAAGTCCAGCACAGATGCTGCCACTCTCAGGGCAGAGCAGCGCCGCCTCCAAATGCACGCTCACCGACTTTTATGCGATGTGCCCACGAGGTGGAATTCAACATTAACCATGTTATCGAGAGTTTACCAGCATCACAGAGCGATTGTAGATTGTCAACTTCCACCAGAACTGGTAGTCAGGTCAGTCAGCTTCTTCAAGTCTACAATAAGGAGTGGACTTGGATGTCTGATATCTGTCAGTTGCTGTTTAACTTTGAGTAATCAACACAGATGGTCAGTGGCGATGCCGCCATCATCAGCCTCACCATCCTGCTGCTTGGCCTGTTGAAAAACTCTCTGGTCAGCATGAAGTCGGAAGCTTTGCGCTCGTCACAAGAGACAGGGGAAGAAGATTCCCTTGTTGATATCCAAAGCACCCTCAGGTCTGTTTCTCAGCGTGTATCGGAGGAGGTGGAGGAGGATGAAGAGGAAGAGAATGTTGGCGAGACAGAAGAGGGGACCATTGCTCAGTCCTTAACAGCGTGCATGGGCAGAAGAAGAGGAGTTGGAGGAGGAGGAAATGGAGAGTCAGGTCAGTGAGGGGAGTGAATACTTGCGCGTTGGGTCTCTGCCGCATGTGACAGATTTCATGCTAGGCTGCCTATCCCTTGACCCTCGCATTCAAAGAATTTATTCCAGCACCGATTACTGGGTATTCACTCTCCTGGACAAGCAAAATCTTTCCACTCTTATCCCTGTAGAGCAGTGGTTCTCAACCTTTCTAATGCTGTGACCCCGCAATACAGTTCCTTATGTTGCGGTGACCCCAAACCATGTACAAGACTATCACTACTATAATACTGCCCCCTATGTACAAAACTATCACTACTATAATAATGCCAAATGTGTACAAGGATATAACTACTATAATACTGCCCCCTATGTACAAGAATATAACTACTATAATACTGCCCCCTATGTACAAGAATATAACTTCTATAATACTGCTCTGTATGTACAGGAATATAACTACTATAATACTGCCCCCTATGTACAAAACTATAACTACTATAATACTGCCCCCCTATGTAAAGAATATAACTGCCATAATACTGCTCCCTAGTTCTAGTTCCCCCTCCCTCCGGCCCCTAGTTCTGGTCCCCCCCTCTGGCCCCCAGTTCTGGTCCCCCCCCTGCCCCCAGTTTTGGTAACCCCCTGCCGTCTCCAGTTTTGCCCCCTCTCCTGCCCCCAGTTCTCGTGCTTCCCCTCCTGCCCCCAGTTCTGGTGTGTCCCCCCCCCCCCGCTGCCTCCAGTTTTGCCCCCAGTTTTGGTCCCCCCCCCTGCTGCCTCCAGTTTTGCCCCTTCTCCTGCCCCCAGTTTTGGTCCCCCCCCTGCTGCCTCCAATTTTGCCCCTTCTCCTGCCCCCAGTTCTAGTGCTTCCCCTCCTGCCCCACCTTGAGACATAGACCACACAGTGAATATGTAGGAAAGGATACGGGAGTCCAGAGAAACCAGAAAAGGTTTTAATGTACTGCTTTCTGCTGGAGATTTCCGACACACCTCTCCAGAGATTAATCATTTAACCAACTCTTAAGGGGGTGATGGACAGAATATGAAGAGGCACAAGTAGGACGTCAAATAGAACTTGCATTGTATTGAGAGGCGGCTAAAATGGAGATCACGGGGAAGATCATGAACCACGTAGGCGCACTGAAAAGACGAAACAGGGAACGCTATGCCACCAGTAGCACAGAACTCAGAGAGGCCTATACCAAATACCTTTTGCACCCTATCACAGAAAACCTAAATGCATGGAAGGCAGCAAGGGCACATCATGAGTCATTGATAGAGCTGTAAGAATCGCAAAACCGTAGTTGATTTGAGGCAACTCTGTTTAGATTTGGAAACAAGTCAGGGAAAATACTTGCCAACCTGGCTAATGGACAAACGACACACACACACATCATCAGACTCAAAAAACACAGATGGGACGGTAAATGAAGACCCTAGAGATATTTTATATATCTTTCACGACTTTTATTCAAAACTGTATGAAGATACAACAAAAAAAAGTTACTTCTTCATCTACATGGCTCTCACTTACTGTTTTTTTCAGATGCGGTAGATGTATATGCTGTAGGTCTACCCACTTTGAACGTAGGACACAACTTCTCAAATCTAATAGTGACGACTTTTCATTTCAGATAAAAGAACTATTAACATGTAACAGCACAAAAATCATTTATATTATAGAATGTCCATGTAGAAAACAATACGTGGGAAGAACCCATAGTGAATTAAAAGAAAGAGTGGGGGAACATTTCAGAAATATACAATCTGGTTTCGAATTACATAGTCTGTCCTTACATTAGAAAAAATTTCATAATTGTCAGTTGACAAATACCAAATTCAGTGCTATCCATTCTGTCACTTCAGATTGGAGGGGGGGTAACTTTACAGCAAAGATGTCACGAGCGGAATCCAACATGATTTACAATTTTAATACCATCATTTCAAAAGGTCTCAATGCAGAATTGGAATTATTTGGTTTCTTATGATAGGCATCTACATCTTTCATAAATGACATTCCCTCGGTAGAGTTGTGTTCACACTGGTGTCTCAGTCCGGCTGTTTTTCCAGCACTCGGACGCACACTGTGCGCACAACTCTGTCGGGTTATACATATGTTCAGTTCTAGAGTAGGATACTTTCATAATAAGTCATATCTATAGGTGTAATAGATCTGAATGCTTTTATTATAAGTAGCTGGGATGTTTGCAGTTGTATACAGCTACCTATGCTAGTCAGGTCTTGCTATAATAACAATATACTATGGTTACTCATTGACACTATACAAATAACAATATACTTATTTAAGCTATAATTATATGGCCAATTACAACACTAATATGTGTAATATTGTTTCGTTTTGTTATTGTTGGGTATTATTCTGTTGTAGGTATCACAACAAGTTTTTTCTAAAAATGTGGTGGATCCAGGTCGGGTTTTCTAAAAATGTGGTGGATCCAGGTCAGGTTTTCGATAACACACATTTTGTGAATAAAAGCAGGCATTATGGGCAAATTATTCATTAGCTACTGAGCCAATGAATGGCTCGGAAACGCGTCTAACAGCTCTCTCATTTGTTCCGTGTATCTACGCTCATTTTTGTGGTTCTGGACTGTCATCATTTATCAGTTTTTATGCTGCACCTAATCTAGCTACGATCCATCAGACGGACACT
Organism: Engystomops pustulosus; assembly: GCA_019512145.1. Classification (NCBI taxonomy): domain Eukaryota; kingdom Metazoa; phylum Chordata; class Amphibia; order Anura; family Leptodactylidae; genus Engystomops; species Engystomops pustulosus. The sequence continues at coordinate 116,806,709 of CM033645.1, read as the reverse complement.
TACTAACAGTCCGACGGCAGTGGCTTCCCCGCATAACCGTGTGAGCTGCTCTCCTTCACACAGGTGCGGTTCCCTCGAGGAGTGGACTGTATTGTAAATAAACGCTTTCACTGTTAAACAACTGAGGGTAAGCACAACATCCAAATAAAGGTTAACCTTGCCAGTATATCTGATGAAAGAGATATTTATCACATCCAGCTACTTATTCAAACAAATGGCTGCCAACTAATTTGAAGCCCACACCCAGTGTAAAATCATTCTGTGTGGACTGCAGCTTAAAAGATCCAATTGTGGACTCACAATCCAACAACTGAACCATATGAGCATGTGACTGGTCATACAATTTAATCGAATATATGGACTTTGATATGCTTATACGGAACAAGAAATGAGACCTTTTTTATCTTTTTTACATTTTAAACATATTTTTGAGGTATAGGTTAAGCATGTGGGCCCCTTTGAGTGCCACCTTACCTTTTTGCCCTGCCTGAGATCACACCGTGATACCTTTTAATGTCCTAATTGGGTATAAACATTATGTTTATTTTTTTGCAGCTTTATATTGCTGCCTACTTATATAGGATTTTTTTTTATAATCGTTTGATATTCAGTACTGTTATGTATTTTATCTATTGTTGCTTATGTATAACATTGAAATTTAATATGTGAGAATAAGGATGTGTATTTTTTTTTTTTTATGTATTGAGACCACAACTCGATTAAAACTTCTATATTAACTGTCTTACGAAATCAGTGTTAATTGGTGCTTGGTGTATTTTCTCTTCTCTTGTAAGATACAACAACGTTTGACAGCGCGAAGGCGGAAGCATCTCAGATCTCTCTACCAATGCTATCTGGCACCAACTTGACATGCTTAAACAAAGAAAGGAGCTGGGACATGGGAAAGTACCACGGCCAGACGGATTCCTGGCGGAATTTTATGAGGGTATCAGAGACCAAGTTGCACTCAAGCTGGTGTGTTATTTCACCAAAATTATGAGAGGACCCCCAATCCCCTCCTCAGCAAACACTGCCTACATTAAAGTATTGCCCAAAGAAGGCAGGGATCCATTGCTACCTAGTTTGTACCGGCCCATATCGTTGATCAACCAAGATCTAAAACTAGTTGCTAAAATAATAGCTAATCGTTTAGCTGAGTTATTACCTTAAATAATACACACTTCTCAAGTCGGATTTGTGAAAGGGAGAGCGGCAGTTATCCAGTGGTGCTGGATATGGTGACACACCAACCACTGTCAGCGGGCAAACGAGCATTATTGGCCCTAGACGCAGAAAAAGCGTTTGATGGAGTCCACTGGCGGTGGTTGGACCTGGTATTGGATAAATATGGCTTCTCAGGCCATTTACGAACCTTTATCTCAGGGTTAAACACCAACCCTAAAGTGGAGATACTGTTGGCAGGCTGCAGATCCAGAGTAATGCAGATGAGGGGGACAGCCATGGGTGCCACGTGTGCCCCCTCGTATGCAAACCTCTTCTTAGGTCTTTGGGAGAGGAACGAAGTACAGGAGGCCATGGACAGGGCATCAGGCCAGGTGATATCATGGATGAGATTTATAGATGATGTCCTGTTCATTTGGCAAGGACAACGGGCAGGTTTGGATCAGTTTTTAACAGATCTCAACTGTAATAATCTTAACATCTGATTGACGAGTAACATCAGTCAAGAGCACATGGAGTTTTTGGACATCCAGATAGATGTTCAGCTTGATAAGCGTTAAAATACAACCATATACCGAAAAGAAACCTCGTTGAATGCTCTGTTACATGCTAAATCTTTCCATCCCCCTCATACAATCCGATCTATTCCAACAGGGCAATTTTTGAGGGCACGGAGGATTTGTGACACAACAGACATGTTTGAGGAGGAATCACGGATATTGAAATATCGCTTCAAACAAAGGGGATATCGGGACTCTGCTATACAGAAGGGATACCTGAGAGCAAAGTCAACCGATTGGAAGTCTCTGTTCATTCAGCGACGTAAAAATACACAAGAAAACAAGGTAAGAATCATTACCCCTATAATGCGCAATGGAGGGAGATGAATGCAATTTTTGACCGATACTGGACGATTCTGCTTTCAGATCCTGAGATAAGAAGACATCTAGCAGATAGACCCCAAACAATCTCTAGACGTGCTGACACCATTGGAAACACTTTGGTAAGGAGCCATTACACAGCTCCGAAATCCAGCAATTATATCTTTGGATCCAAGGGCCCTGATTGGGGGTCTGTCCCTTGTGGATATTGCTCAGTGTACCCCCATATTAAAAGAACAAAGACATTCACAGACTCCGAAGGTGGTCGTGAGTTTAATATTGTGCACTTTATCAATTGCAGCACCACAGGAGTAGTTTACATCATCCTGTGTCCATGTGGACTTAAATATGTGGGGATGACCACACGCGAATTGAAGATCCGCTTTCAAGAGCATATCAGAGATATCCGAACGGCCGGTAAGCTTTCACCTAATGATCTTGAGAAGATAGCCAAATTGAAACCCGTTCCAAAACATTTTTTTGAATGCCATAACAGCAGATGGCAGGATCTAAGAGGATATGGTATAGACAAAATTATCCCTGGAGCCCGTGGAGGCGACACTTTCAAAAAACTTGAAAGAATTGAATTAAAATGGATAATCAAACTGGCTACCACATCTCCATTGGGTTTAAATGAGAAATTGTCCTTCTCCCCTTTTGTGTGATTTTGGCCTGGAGTCGTTATAACATATTATATATTTTATATGTTTTAGTTTGACCTTATTATTATCGTGTGGTCTGGGGTGTGGTATATGTATTGTTCCCTAGTGACATGTGATTGATTTTGGATTCCAATATTTGGTCTGATTATATTTTGGTACTTGTGTCTTGATCTTAGGGATAGAGTGCATTTAGCAGAATGATGGCATCGTCATGAACATCTGATGAGCATGGTTTTGGATACAAGCCTAATTTGTAATGGATTATATACCGTAATTGAATCGCGTCGCTTCCTTTTGGGAGTGTTTGCCTATATGCATATTTGCATATTCAAACTATCCATTGTTATGCAATGTTGTCTTTTATTATATGCATCGGGCATGTTATTAACCGGTTAAGGACTGGGCCCTTTCCCGTTTTTTTATTTCCATTTTTCACTCCCCACCTTCAAAACTCTATAACTTTTTTATTTTTACACGTAAAAAGCTATGTGATGGCTTGTTTTTTGCGTAACAAATTGCACTTCATAGTGATCGCGTTGAATATTCCATGCTATGTACTGGGAAGCGGGAAAAAAATTCCAAATGCAGTGAAAATGGTGAAAAAACGCATTTGTGTTGTATTCTTGTGGGCTTGGATATTACAGTTTTCACTTCACGCCACAAATGATGTATCTAATTTATTCTTTGGGTCAGTACGATTACAGGGATACCAAATTTGTATAGGTTTTATAATGTTTTCATACATTTACAAAAATTAAAACCTCATGTACAAATATTTTTTTTTGCCATCTTCTTGTGCTTATTACTTTTTCATACTTCGTTGTATGGAGTTGAGGGTGGTGTCATCTTTTGAGACTTTTGATGATGTTTTCAATGATATTATTTTTAGGACTGTACAACCATTTGATCACTTTTTATAGAATTTTAAATTTTTTTTTAAATGGCAAAAAAGTGCCAGTTTTGACTTTGGACGCGATTTTCCATTACGGGGTTAAACGCAATGAAAAACCGTTATTATATTTTGATAGATCAGGTATTTTTGGACGCGGTGATACCTGATTGGTTATGATTTTGTATGTTATTTTATTTATATCAGTTCTAGGGAATAGGGGTGTGGATTTGAATGTTTAGGTTTTTTTTATAATTCTTTTTTTCAACTTTTTTTTTACTTTTTCTATTCAGACTCCCTAGGGTACTTAACCCTAGGTTGTCTGATAGATCCTACCATATAATGCCAGACCCGAAGCTACCATGGCGACGGATCGCCGTTCCCCGATGAAATCACGGGGAGCGACGATCTTGGAATATTGGCGGCGCCATGCGCGCCATCTGTTTGCAGCCGCTGGCAGCTTTGCGCGGCAGCGATCAGCAAGAAAGCAACCGCGATCGGGCCAGCAACGATCACGGTTGGGTACCGGAAGCCTTTGCTGCAATATGCGCAGAGACTTACCGGCTGGAGAGGGCTCGGCCCCGGGCCCTCTCCATGCATCGGAACGCGACCGCCGCCGTGAATACACGGCGGGCGGTTGTGAACGGTTAATCACGGCATAATTGTTATGACCTTCTCCAACTACACATTTTTTTCCAAGCACATATACTTACGCAACACACATGCGGTGATATAGTTTTCTGTTTTTAATATATGTGTTCTTTTTATACATCAGTTGTAATCACTTTTTTGGACAACTTTTTCCTCTCAAATTTTATCCCAACACGGCATTTTACCTTTCTTAAAAGTATTTATACTACATCACATTACATTCATGCTTTTAGAATAATCATGTATAGCGATACCTCATCAACTTGCACATGCACTTTGAATGATATTTTATACTGATTTTTCAGACTTTTAGAAAAATAGTTTATAGATATATCTTATTAATAGCACATGCACTTTTTCATCAATATGTAAATTTAGGGCGCTTAAACAGCTTAAGTCACTTCATGTTTACAAGATCTACAATTATTCCAGACTTATGTTTGGGTCACTATTAGAGATGAGCGAGCACTAAAATGCTCGGGTACTCGTTATTCGAGACGAACTTTTCCCGATGCTCGAGTGTCGTCTCGAATAAACGAGCCCCATTGAAGTCACTGGAGGCTTGGCATTTTTCAAGGGGACCAAGGCTCTGCGCAGGGAAGCTTGGCCAAACACCTGAAAATCAGAAAAGGAAGGAAAACCAGGAAATGGACAGGAAACAGCAGGGGGCAGCATGCATGGATGCCACTGAGGCTGCTACATTGTATCATTATGGCAAAAATTATGGGCAACAGCTGGCCATGACAGTGACGGAATGAGGCGTAGCGTAGATCTAACACATGCACATAATTGACCCTGACCACTTAGGGGACGGCATGCAGAGGCAGTGGCAGGCTAGAGAGTGTCATGGCGACATACCCTAAATGACTCAGGCTTCAAAACCAATGGGTGGCAGGAAGGAACCAAAGGTGGTGAGCAAAGAAGCACTGAAATGATTTCCTATGTGAACAAAGGTTGACGGTATATATTAGTCGATAACACAGCATGGTGGCGACATAGTGAACCAAGATGTTCCTAAACGTGATCTGGATGAACCACTCCGAAAAAGAGAGCAGTCCGGAGAAAGGACGACATCGGGGGCAGCACGAACAAAGAGCAAAAATAGGTGACCAGCTCTTTTGATAGTAGGGAGACACATGATGGGGCAGCATATGGAGACGACTTCATGATAAGAGCGCAGTATGGGGCTTCATATTGCTGCTTGCTATGATTAGCAATTAGTTCGTCCAGCATGGGGGCGCACAGTGGGCCAAGGAGTTCCACATGTTATCTGGTGAACACACTGAAAATTCTGCCGACACAGCTCGTTGATAAGGGGATGATGTGCTTATCCTCTCGTGCTCCAGCGTCTGGGGTATAGAGAGTTGAAATGAGACATTGGTGGACGTCTTGTGGAGGATCGTGGAGGCCAAAATGGACAGGAAACAGCAGGGCAGCATGCATGGATGCCTCTGAGGCTGCCAATTTGGGGATGGAGCTGGCAGTCCACTGCCAGGCGCGCTTTCGCCTGCACAAGCCCCTGTCTCTCGGCTCTCTCCCCAACGAAAATGGGCCTGGGGCCAGAGCGTTTACTTTGAAAAAATTATAATTTTCAAAGCAGCGGGGTCGTTGAATATTCAATCTGGAATAATGGAATAGCATAGTGGTTCTATATTTTTAATTGTTTTTTACGGGAATGCTTCCATGAAAGAGCGACAGTATGGGGCCCATCATATTGACACTTTCTATGATGCAACTTCAGGTCTCCAGCCTGGCGGGCGACAGAGGGCCGAGTTCACAATGTATCTGGTTAAAACACCTGAAAATTCGCCTGTCACAGCTCGTTTGATAAGGCGGACGGTGTAGGAGGCAGTGAACTTAGGAGATTAAAGGGCTGCAGTTAAAACTAGTTAGTTGGATCTGTGGATGGAGCTGGCGCTCCGCTGCCCAGGCGAGCTTTCGCCTATCCAAGCCCCTGTCTTCGGTTTTCCCCAAACAGCACTTCTAAGAACCTTTTGTATAAGATCAAGTGTAGTAGCGTTCTTATAAGTTTGGGATATGGCGGGTGAGGGGAATGTAAACAGATGCGCAAGAAGCGCTGAAATAAGATCGGTAAATGATAAAAAGTTTGCCAGTATATTTGTGGATTACATATCAGGGTGGCGACAAAGTTAAAGTTTGATGTGGAAGCCATGAAAAAACAAACCAAAATTCTGCTGACACAGTCGTTTGATAGGGGACCTGTGTATGGAGGCAGTGAACAAGTAGTGATTAAAGTGCTGCAGTTAAAACTTGTTAGGTGATCTTGAGATGGAGCTGGCGCTCCGCTGCCAGGTGCGAGCTTTGCCAATCCAAGCCCCTGTCTCTAGGCTACTCCCCAAACAGCACTTCTAAGAACCTTTGTATAAGATCAAGTGTAGTAGCGTTCTTATAAGTTTGGAATATGGGGGGAGGGGTGAAGGAATACAGATGCGGCAAGAAGCGCTGGTGAAATATATCGGTAAATGATAAAAGTTTGCCAGTATTTTTGGGATTACACAGCAGGGGTGGCGACAAAGTTAACAGTTGATGTGGAATCCATGAAAACAACCCAAAATTCTGCCTGACACAGTTTGTTTGATAAGGAGACCATGTATGGAGGCAGTCATATGGACGACTTTTGGAGGCAGCTATGGCGATGACGTGTGGAGGTAGCAATGGAGACAACGTGTGGAGCCAGCTAAAAAGACGAAATGTGGAGGCTGCTATGGAGACAATTTAATTTGGATAGTGCCTGTAGTGGCAGTCCAAAAAAGTTTTCAAACCAGAGGAGCAGGTAGGTGGTCCTCCAGAATAAATTAATGATTGAGTGCCTGTATGTGGCACTCCCAAAACATTGATTAAACAGAGGAGGACGGGGGAGGGCGCCTCCAGAAAAATTAAATACATAGAGTACTATAGCTAGAGCCAGTTGGCCCTGGCAAAAAATAGCAGTTCTCTGCTTTAGTGTACAAAGAGGAGGAGAAGGAGGACAATGAGAAGAAGGAGTGCATACATTATTCAGGTTGAGTTTTTTCACCTGGTGGAGAATGAAAATCCGGAGAAATCCAGGCTTATTCATCTTGATAACGTCCAGCCTGTCAGCGCGTCAGTCGAACGGCGTGTACGCTTATCGTGATGATGCACACAGCTGCACTGAAAAACCCGCCGGACACACACGCTAGCGGCAGGGCAGGCAAGAACCTCCAAGCGGGTACAGCGCCCAGTTCGTGCCACAGTAGCTTTGAAACCCAGTAGTTGTAGGGAGCTGTGTGATGGTCGCTACGTACTCCCTCACCATCTTTTGTAAAGATCAGCCCTACTCTGCCGAGACTGGGGACAGGTGAAGTGTCTTGCTGGTGGGTGACATAAAACTGGCAAAGGCCTTGTAAAGCGTACCCCGCCAGCTGGTGAACACAGCTGCCTGACTCGCCTACTCTCCATACTAATTGTCCCGCAGAACTACCGCACTCTGCACGCTATCCAGCTGTCAGAAGGGAAATACTGTTTGCTTGTGCGACCAGGGCCTGCTGGTATTCATGATTTCACACTGTCTTTCTCTCCAGGATGAGAGTGGAAGATTTGCTTGTGTACCGTGGGTCGTCAGGAGAGGATACCCAGTAATAGGCATCGCGGATGGAAAAATTCTTTGAACGCGAGGGTACACAGGATAGGCAGCCTAGTATGAAATTGCACATATGCGCCAGAGTCCCAACGCGCAGAGAGTTCACCTCCCTCACTGGCATGACTGCCCATTTCCCCTCACCACCTCTCCAACTCCTCTCTTCTGCCCATACATGCTGAAAAGTGAAGGACTGAACAATGGTCCCCTCTTCGTCTCGCCAACATTCTCCTTCCCTCTTCCCTTCATCTCCTCCACTCCTCACGATATGCGTCGATAACAAGACCTAAGGGTGGCTTTGGCTATCAACAAGGGAATCTTCTTCCCCCCGTCTCTCTGTGACGAGCGCAAAGCTTCCGACGTCATGTGACCAGAGAGTTTTTTTCAACAGGCCAGCAGCGCATGGTGAGGGCTGATAATGGCGGCACGGCCACTGACCATCTGTGTGACTCTCAAAGCTACTCAGCACCTGACAGATATCAGAATCCACGTCCACTCTCATTGTAGACTGAGGAAGCTGACTGACCTGACTACCAGTTCTGGGTGGAAGTTGACATGGAAGTATACAACGCTCTGCACTGCTGGTAAACTCTGGATAAACATGGTTAATGTTGAATTTCCACTGGTGGCACGTCGCACAACAGTCGGTGAGCGCGGCAGTTGCGAGGCGGCATGCGCTGCCCTGAGAGTGGCAGCATCTGTGCTCGGGACATTCCTGACCAATAGCGCACAGTGCGGCGCAACTTGTGAGCAAATCAGACAGATTGGAGTAGTATGTCTGAGGAAACGCTGAACTATGAGATTTAAAACATGGGCCAGGTATGGCCACAGTGTCAGTCGCCGAGTGCAGAGGCCCACCAGGTTACGGCCTGTTGTCACACACAACCATGCCTGGCTTCAGGTTCAGCGTGCCAGCCACAGATCGGTCTGCGCCGGTGAGCCCTGTTAATAGCTATTTGGGCGGTGCTGTGCTTTATCGCCTGGTCACGCACAGTTTAGAGCACAGCCTGCTGTCGCTTTAGTGACGGAACTGCTGCTGTGCCATAGAAGCATACCGACTGATGCTACCGTGCGCTACTGCCACCCGGATGGTAATTCGGAGGAGAGTTGAGTAGGGGTAGGAGGAGGGAAGAGGCAGAGAGCCTTTGAGACCAGTCCCTGGGTCTGACACTCCGGTCCCAGCCTAACCCAATGTGCCGTCAAGCGATATATAGTGGCCCTGCCCGGCAGCACTCGTCCACGTGTCCGTGGTCAGATGGACCTTGTCAGTACGGCGTTGGTTAGGGGGCACGGATGATTGTATCTGACAACGTGCTTGTGTAGGGCTGGGACGCACATACAGGAAAAGTTAGTGGCGAGTGGGGAGCCGAAGACGAGCGGGCGAGCCGCGCCATGAGGTTCGAAGGCCTGTGTCTTACAGCCTATAGAGCAGCATCTCCAGGTCAAGAACTTGGAGGTTGGACGTTGAGGGGTTGGGCGTTGGGGTGGTTGTGCTTATACTTCCTTTTACGCTCCAGCGTCTGGGGTATGGAGAGCTGATAACACTGGTGGATGCTGTGGAGGCAAAGATTGCACCAGCTCTGGACTGTCCTCTCCGTCTGGCCCCACCACTGCCTCTTCCAAACTGTTCTTGCTATAGGAATCGTCCTCCCGTCTCAGAAGCAACAGTGTCACCCCCGCACTATAAACCCAGCTTGGGGCTGTCACCTCATCATCACCTCCGACCTCCTCAGTATGCTCCCCCCCTCGGACTTCGCCCCTGCAACAACAATTCACCACTGTCTGACAACCGTGTCTCCTCATCGTCCAACACATCTTTAAAACTTCTTCCACTACGTCAATAATGTCTCATCACCACGACATGACGCGACCGGTGGAAAACCTGGGCATCGGAAATAGCTCAGCACGCACACCTGGGACAAGTGGTTTATGACGTGGGAAGGGTCCAGAATACAGTTCCTCAGAGTATGCCGGTTTCAAATGCCAAATTTGCTGGGAGGGGGCACGACTGGGGGAAAGGAGGCTGAGGTGGAGGAGCGTGAGGAGCGTGAGTGAGTGCTGATTTCGGGTGACATGGGGTGGACTGCGTGAAAAACATGACTGGTGACAAATGGCTAGACGCATGTCCGCAATCCAGGAAATCACCTTTCGCACTGTTCTGGCATCAACAGTGCTCTACACGAGTCCAGTAACTGAGACATGATGAAATCTAGGGAGTGTAGCTTGCGGGTTCCCTCGCTCACTCATCAGCGAGGTGGTGTCTCACCCCGCCAAGGACCACGGCCTCTGGACCCACCTGCAGATTAGTGGACAGCCCATGTCCACGCCTCGTCCTCTACCCTAGCCCTCGGGTTTTAACAATTTTCAAAATTAAAGTGTAAACTTCCACATTTTTTTTTTTTTTTGTGTCTTTTGTGTTTTTGTTTTTTAAAACAAACGATGCTATCCTATATGCTATGGCTAGTTTCTAACCTAACCACTGACAGCACAAGACGGATTATGTGCTTGCCAGATGACTTGCGTTATAGAGAATTAAACGTAAAACAATAAAATAGCAGGATGTGCTAATCAAATGACCCCAATTAAATGTCCCACGTCGTTGTGTTGCAGGTGGTTATGTGTGTCATCCCACTAAAGAGCTAAACACAAGCTCGGTGAACAGTCTCCCAGCCCCAATTACCACCACTACACCAACTATCCGGTCACTAAGCTCGCCGACCTCACTAATGCCAGCAAGCCCCGCACAAGCAACACAAAAAAACAAACACAATATTCTAACGCTATTGTAGGCCTAAGTAAGCCGTTGGGGTTCTCTATGGCTTTCTAGCCCACACTCAAAGCACCACTGCTTGGCAAGATTACTGTGAGTGTTCTAAAAAAGAAATAAACGTAAAAAAAAAATAAATCAGCAGACTCGGCTTAATTCAAATCAAACCCCTAATAATTGTTCCCACTTCGGTGTTTGAGGTGGATAGTGTGTCACTAAGAGCTAAACACAAGTTCCTGAAAATTACTCACAATATATGGTACTAGCTGCATCTGCTAATGCCAGCAAGCCAGCCACAAGCAAACCAAAAAAAGGAAAATATAATGTTATTGTAGGTCCTAAATAAGCCCGTTGGGTTCTCCTATGGCTATTTTCTAGCCCACACTCAAAGCACACTGCTTGGCAGATTACTGTGAGTTCTAAAATAAAAAGAAAATAAACGTAAAAAAAATAAATTAGCAGACTCTGCAATCAAATAAACCCCTAATAATTGTCCCATTCAGTTTGAGGTGATATGTGTGTACACTAAGAGCTAAACACAATCTCCTGCAAATTACCACATATGGTACTAGCTGCACTTTCTAATAGCAGTAAGCCCGCCACAAGCAAACCAAAAAAAGTTAAAATAAAACGTATTGTGAGCCTAAGAAGGACTGTTGGGTTCTTGTAGAATCACTCCGCCTAACAATATTCTAATAGAACACTAACGCAGTTGATGGCGAACCTTTAGTGGACCGAGTACCACAAACTACAAGCAAGACCACTTATTAATCGCCAAAGTGCCAACACATAAATTTAAATTGTGATTTAACTACTCCCTGCTCTGTCCACAGCTTTCATTTATCTACAGCACACTGAGACACCAATTTAAAGCGAAGACGAACATAGGAGCGAAATTTGGTCACAAAATGATAACCTTGTACGCCCTTCCCACCCCTCCCCAGCCGGCATCACATAAACAGGACAGACATTTCAAGGTCCCCCCATGAGCCCACGGAGCTACATGACTATACCCAAAAAAAAAACGATTCCCTCCACCACGACTTCAACTCCTCAGTAGTCCACTCCCAGGGTATCGCCTGTCACCCTCTTAAACCACCTAGCTCCTGTGCACAGCAAAGCCCCTGCGGGACTAGCCTCGGGATTGTCTAGGGGAGGAAGACCCCGCCAGATCCCAGATAAACTCGGGGATCATACTCTCGGCTGCGGACTGGCCATGAGTGCCCCACACAGGAAACAACGGCTTTGAGCCTGCAACAGGGTTCGCAATCCACTTGCCCACTAAGACGCTTTCCCTGACCTAGCAGCATCTCTGTCCTCACCTGACGCGGAATCGACAGACAGGGAATGTCTGTCATGCGAGGCAGTGCTGGGGCAGGGGCTTATTAGTCTATCCTAGGGGCTCACCTTGATCTGGCCAGCCAACCCTCATGTATCGACGTGTAGGGTAAACCTACGCATGATGGGTGGGATTGCAGGAGTCTCCTGGCTTGTGATTGGCTCTGTTTCTGGCCGCCAAAAAGCAAAACGGCGGGAGATGCCATTTTCTCGAGCTGGCGAAATACTCGTCCGAGCAACGAGCAGTTTCGAGTACGCTAATGCTCAAACGAGCATCAAGCTCGGACGAGTATGTTCGCTCATCTCTAGTCACTATATGTAATAGATGTTTTATCTCCACATCATAAGCACATGCACTTATTGTACACATCAAATATATATATTTTTTTACACAATAATAGAAGTAGCATTACTTTCATAGTACCATTATTATGGTAGTTTTGGCACTTTTTCACTTTAATTGCACAGGTCACTTTAATCTATGTTTAATATTATCTGCATTAATACGTTTTTTACAATAATGCCAAAATCTTTACAAACTTTAAATTTTATGGTTGTTAAGTGTATCCATTTATCCACATATATTGTAATTGGCTATATATACTATGTATTAATTTATGTAAATGCCCATGCGTTTCATAAACAAATGAAATCATATTGTATACTATCGATCATATCGTAGGCACTCAATTGGTTTTGTCCAATTAACGAGTACTGCCCATGTTCTGACAATATCCAAGATGGCCGGGTGGTGCGCGGCTCCCCGGTGCGCATGCGCATCCTGGTGGCGGGTCCGGACTTCCGGCTCATGATGACGCGCGATCATGCGCGCCCTCGTCTTCTGGACTTCCCCTCCCCCGGCCGGATGTGGGTGCTAGCGCCTGGGGTGTGCACCGTTATACACACCTGGAAAAATTACAATCTTGGGTAAGTCTAATAACTATTGGACCATCTAAAACATGGGCGTGCCTGATATGGACTAATATATCGCACACGGGCTGCTGGTGGTGGTCTGGTGACTTGAATCTTATTGGTAGGCACTTATGGGTAATATTGTACCCTGTTTTGGGCATTGGTAATACTTTGACCATTTTACATTGTACCATCCTTTGTGTGCCTGTTTCTGAAATCCCACTGTGGAATGCATTGTTTCTATTACTTATTAACAACCACCCTCCTGTCTAGTTGTTTCTGTGGCTTTAATTATGTTTTTATCATATCTTTTGGAGTGTCAATTTGTTGCATAATAAAGTTTGTATTGATTTCGTAGCAACATGGTATTTGTGCATTGATGTTGGTGTACTATCTAGATCCCATATATTGCCTTTTGGTATCTATCTGCAGATCCAGAGTAATACATCTAAACAGAGGAACGCTGCAGGGGTATCCCTTGTCGCCCCTTCTATTTGATTTGGCACTGGAGCCACTGGCAAAGGCCCTCCACTTGCCAGCGAATAATGGGGGGATCAGAGTGGGTAACAGTAGTGTAAAATCCGCTTTGTTTGCAGATGACAAATTGATATTTCTAATGGACCCAGTGCGTACAGTGCCCTGGATACTGACACAAATTGAAATATTTGGGGAGGTAGCAGGTTTAAGATAAACCGGGCCAAGAGTGATCTTTTGTTACTTGACCCACTACTGTTTGCGGAACAACATGCTATAAATGGGTTAAGGATGGCCACCAAGAGCATAAAATATCTAGGGATACATATAGGGAAAACATCCCCGCCACTCCTACAGAAAATAAAAGCAGAGCTTCTGCACCGGGAGTCTCTACCATTGAACATCTCTGGTAGAATACAACTTAAAAAAATGATAAGCTTTGTGCGCCTACTTTACCCCCTACAGACTCTACCCTTGCTATTGAAAATGGCAGACAAAAGAGATATGAATAAAGCATTTACCAGATTTATATGGGAGGGCAAAAAGCAAAGAATATGCCTTAAACGCCTAACCTGTACTAAGCCCTCCAGAGGGATGAACTTCGGAATGTCTTATCAGATGTCAAAACATCTCACACTGGGGGAAAACCCGGAATTTCCAGCAGGAGGGACTAGTAGGTTATTTAGACCTTGGAAACTAAAGGGCATCAATTGGATGCCACATTTGATACATGACACAGAGCCAAGACTTAAATTCCGGACGGAGCTCATTGCTGAATACGCATTGCCAGACAGACAAGACTTCCCCTACATTCTGCTAGTGACGCTTGTAATTCAAAGACACAAAATTTAGCAAGCAAAATTACTGCAAATACATTTGATGAAGTGCTTGGGGAAATGGGTTGGAGAAAATCTATATCGATACTATATTCCATGTTGGGCAGGAAGGGGGAAACTGTAGAGCAGCCACTCAACTTCCCGTATTGCGAAAAAAGGTTATGTGCAAATCATGTTTCCGCATCCTACAGAGCATCATATTAAACCCTTTAACATTGAACTCCTTCTCCATTATTGCATTTCTGTTTTTTAATCCCATTAACTTGTCTGGATGCGTTCCCGTTTCACTTAATTGGTGAAATTGGCCTCTGTAAGTGCACATGGAAGTGAAGTAATTCTAAGAGCGGCGACTGTCAGGTGCGTGTCATTCTAAAACCATGCTCCCTATGCATAATTAAGCACGGCACAACATTCTATAACACCCTACAGGCTCTCTGCTGCCAGGAAATACCTATTTTTTAATGTGATTCCTCATGATTCGATTCGGGACAAACCGGATTTTAACAAATTCGCCAATCTCTAGTGCTGTACAATGGCATAAAAAAGCATTTGCTGCATTTTCTTGTGGGTGCTGTTTTTACAGTGTTCACTCTGTGCTTCAAATAACACATCCCCTTTACTCTTTGGCTCAGGAAGATCACGTAGGTACCAAATTTATATAGTTTTATCATGTTTTAATACTTTTTAAAAATGTTAAATATTCAGTATAGGGAGCTGTTTAAAGTGTATTTTTTTTGCAGGAGGAGATGACGTTATTACCATTTGGGGATTGTAGGACCTTTTGAACAGTTGTGGCAGTGCTGCGTTAGACACGTGTAGCAAGGCTGAGTTGGGCAGGTGTAGCAAAAGTGAAATGGACAACTGTAGCTTATAATTTTTGTCTGCTATTACCAGAGGACCCCTCCTCTTTAGGTACCTGCATCTTTCTTCTTTCCTTCTCTGCTCTGCTTATAAGCAGAAAAGAGAGAGTGATTCTCTCCCTCCCTTCAAAAATATCTCACTAATGTGATAGCCGACATGACTGTATACTAAGAGGGGTATGGGTAAAGTGAGGCAGGCAGCGTGGTGGTGGCTTTCTCTCTTCTAGATGCATCCATGTGGACCTCTGCTCCTGCAGTCCCAGTCCCTGCCTTTTTTCCCTGTAGACAAAATAACTATCTTCCCATGTTGATACATGATATAAGCACATTTTCTCAAGGTTACACAAACATTTTATGAACAATTCTATTGTTGTAGGTATATATACCTTTATACCTCAGGGCCATATTAAATATCCTATTAAAATAACAAAACTGTAATTAACGCAAAATTCTGTTCTTGTACTTTACTTTTAATTAGCGTTTCATTATCTGAAAGACATGAGATCACATCTTGGTCTAAAACCAATCTTCTTCTATTACAGTTCAGTGTAGTGGGAAATTAAAATACAATTAAATTTCAAAGCACTCATCTTCTTTCTTCTTGTTGCTGACAAGACAGTAACACTACTTGACTTTAATAGAAGATGAATGAAGATCAGTGAAATTTACCAGCTATTATCTATACAACATCATTCATTTTGTGGGCCACTTACAGTATTTTATCACTTAAAGGGTTATTCCCACGAAAACAAGATTCTTAAATACAATCAGGACAACAAAATAACACATTCTCTAATTCACAGTTATTAAACAAAATACAGCATTTCGCAGATATAATTTCACCCCGTCTCTATCAGTCCTGGTGTATAAAATTTTGGTTGCCTCAGGATCTGACTGTAAATCAGGGTCGCGCAGGAGAGATTCTTCTTTCACAGCCTGCAGGCTATTTAAGCCAGCAGGACTGGCCATGCTCTTTACCTTTAAGAATCACGGCGCTTCCTGCTCGTTAGGCTGGCCACTGGGGGGAGGTTGCCCAGGATATTTATTCCTGAGGGCAGAGCTGAGCTTTTTTGGACTGTTCTGGCTCAAGAAACCTTCCTGGACCGATCATGGCCCTCATTGCGGAGAAGCTGAGGAGAGAGGGCTCCGGATGCCTTACTCTTTTATTAGCCCAGCTAGATCCCTCTCCTCCCAGGTCAGTTCCTCGAGCCTCTATGCCTCCCACTGCCGCGGTCATGTGCCATCCAGGCTTAGTCCCTCCCCCATTAAAACAAGGCTACATGTGATAATGCATATCCTGTAATAATGCATGGAAGAAATCATCTGTGAAAGGTGATGATGTGGTTGGTGGCCTTTAGATGGTTTTAGCCATCTCCCCCCCTAGGTAACATGGTTGCCACCTGCGCAGGTTTTGGGTCAGCTGGGATGTTGTTTAGAGATTCATATTTTTGTGGTGTGGCTCCTTTAGGCACACATTGCAGCTGACCTCAAAGAAAAAAATCTTAAAATTTGAATATGTTGATATTTGTTGGCTGGTATCTTCTGATCAATTTACAGTGGATAAGGAGGAACAATTCAAGAAGGTTGAGGAGATGAAATCAAAGGTCGCTAGGACATTCAGTAACTGGCTGCAGGCCTTTGTGGTGATGTAGAGTATTATAGCATAGTAGAGGCCTGACTGAGCACAAGATCTGTTCGTCTATTTGAACACTATATATACTGCACCAAAACTCCATAGAGGTTCAGCCTGCTGGAGATATAACAAGGATTTTAGCCCCCCATTTAGCGACCAGACCGGAGGCTGGTTGGCCGACGAAGACGACTGACGTGTGGATACAGCTGTGAGGGAATAGAATCCATTTTCTATTGTGTTCACATACCATGTGTTTTACTACACTTAGTACCATCCCCCGCGTACACAGATCATTTTACACTGATACCTCCTGTTGAAGGCTATTGCAATATGGACATGCTCAGTAGGTTCCTTTGTCCCAAGGACCTATAAAAACTGTCTGCTACCTAAATAAATTGGAATCCTCTCAAACAACATGTGAAGGTCTGAGTGGTTCACCGAGCAGCTCATACTATACAATAGTTTGGACCCACACATCACATCAGAGATGGGGATATTTCCCTAACAAAATTGGTTGCTGAAATCCGGGATGGGTTTGCATGACGCCTACCGGACAATTTAAGGATCATCCTTTCAGGACAGACAGACCATGCAGCTGCACAAAAAGGTAAGAATCTTATTCTTACAATTTGCTCTGTCTCTCCTTGTTTGGATTTCCCCACGTCCGGTGAGTTGCATGCCTATATTGCCCAGTCCAAAGAATCTTGTTATTATTATTTGAAAACTCCATGTGATGTGTGGTAGTGTATATGGGTATGTGTTTGATAGCGCTTTGTTGTGATACTGTACTGTACTGGTTTTAAGAATGTAACATCCTAGAATAGACCCTTCCTAAAGAGTCAGCCTTGAAAAGTAGTTGGTGGATCGTAATTTGCTTGAGACAAAGGAGACTGAGTTTGGACAGTCAGACTTTATAATTTTTTTTTTGTGTGGTAGGATCCAAATCTGCTTGAAGGAAGGGGACTACGGTAATTTCTTGACGGGCATAGGTTTAGGAAAAAATAAAAATAAAATAAAAGTGGTTAAAACTGCCCTAAGGAAGAGTGACTGCGAGTGTGTGCCGGCACTAGAGATATATAGAAAATTATGGGAAAATTTGCTAGGTAGGATGAGAGGCAATTTGGAGGGAAACCAGCACTACAAATCGTGAAAGAGAGAGAGGGAAAAGAGGCTGTAAAAGGATGGCAGCGAATGTTGGAAAAGGACAAGTATGCCAAAAGATGGTAGTTTGGATGTTAGTAAATTGAAAGGTTCTTAAAAGAACAAAGGCTGGTTGCATAATAATGATACGACAGAAATTGCAAGTGGATAGAAAAAAGTTACAGAGGAAGTGACCAGAGGAGGTTATAAAGAAACAGCCATAGGAAATTGTGTGTTGTATGAGTGTTATGATGATGACGGACAAAAACGTTGGACAGACAAAAAAAAAAGACAACATTCAGGAAAAGTTCTACCTCCAAATGGTGGATGAATTGATGTATGGAAACAAAGACCCAGACTGGCGGGAGACATGTGCAGTGTGGCACCTAGACCCAAACCCCACTGGAATATATCCGGTCACGACTAGATTAGAAAAAGTGCAGGCTCTGCACAGAACAAAGACAGAGGGGGTCATTTACTAAGGGTCCGATTCGCGTTTTCCCGACGTGTTACCCGAATATTTCCGATTTGCGCCGATTTCCCCTGAATTGCCCAGGGGTTTTTGGTGCACGCGATCAGATTGTGGCGCATCGGCACTGGCATGCACGCGACGGAAATCGGTGGGCGTGGCCGAACGAAAACCCGACGGATTCAGAAAAACCGCCGCATCTAAAAAAAAAGTGTTGCGGAGCTTGCACTTACCTTCACTAGGAATAGGCCGGTGAACTTGAGTGCGTTCCGATGCTCTTCAGCGCAGCAGCGCCACCTGGTGGACGTCGGAGGAACTGCCTTAATGAACCCCGCCCGTACCCGAATCCACCGCAGAGAACGCGCCGCTGGATCGCGAATGGGCCGAGTAATTAAATCTGCCCCATAGTCTTCAGATGTTTCTCCTGTAGGGCGCATCTCACTTTGATATACTTTAGTAGAAAAGTGGTATGGAGAATGATGCATTGCCTAAAGATCTTTGGATTTGCACCCACAGTCCGCTCAGCTGTATTTAGCTGTATTTGGCTATTGCTGTAACTTTAAAGGACAACTAAGATATAGTACCCAGGGAATAAATGTGGGAGACTGTGCCTTCTTATCTAAGAGTCACCTCTCAGAACTTCAAAGTCCAAAAACCCGGGTAGTAACATATTTGTTATGGATTTTGGTCTTCTGTGGGGAGAACTCCTGGACGGCTGTGCAGTCCCAATTGGATTCCCTGAGGTGACCCTTGCCAGATACTGTAGATGTTCTATGAGTTTATTCCATTATACAGTCCTGCAGATTATGGCAAAGATATAAATATTTGTTTTGTCTATATTATGTATAGTGCTTATGGTATTTCATCAGAGTTACCAGATGTGAGGAAAGTCCAGCACACAATTGTGGACATTGTTCATTGCAGGCTTGGACCTGAGAAATCTTGTGATGTATGTTTAATAAAATCAGAAATGTAGTGTAAAACTTTATAAATACACCTAAAGTTTGAAGGGTGTGGTCAAAAGTATTTGCAATTTGTGTAGGATGATGGAGTGAACTTAGATGTTACAATGGTGTGTTAGATTCCTTCTTTGTTATCCTGGTATGCTGGGACACGTAGTACTACAGACACCACAGGGAGAAAGAGGGGGCTGCCTCCCCCCCTTGTCTCAGTGAACAAAGGAGGGGGAGGAGGGGGAGGAGGGGTACAAGTGATGGAATGTTAAGAGAAGAAAGGAACAATGAGAATGTGTGTTCATTACTGAGGACTGATAACCCTGATGGCCCTAAGCAGATTTTGGGTTTGATTCGCTGCAACTTCTGTAATTGTAATGTTTTAACCAAGAGTAAAACCTCCCTATGATCCCACACTATTAGTCCTATTCAGAAGCTATGACTGAGATTATTATTAGGAGCTTTTTAGGCAGAAGTTATAACACTCCCAGAAGCTTCCAACATCACTGGCTCTAGTGATGCTTCTGCTCAGTAACACTGTCCCTCAGCATGTGCCCCCAGTATGTGCCCCAGTATGTGCTCCCAGCATGACTGTATAGGTTATAGTAAGATCTAAGCAATTTGTATGCTGTATGTCTTCTATTATACAGCATTGATACATCAGCATTGGTCCCAATACTGTGTTTTTCTGGAGTATATTGCTCATTCTCTATTGTTCTCATTTAAGTTTAAGCCAAGTACCTCAGAGGAGAGGAAACAGGCCTGCTGTTGGACCTTGTTGTACACTGATTATATAATATATTTTTTGATATCACCAACTATTTTCCTTGGTCCTGATTAACATCTGTGTGCACTATTTATAATTTTTTGCCTATGTATTGTGTTTATTATGGTTTGTATACCGTTCATGCATGAGGTTGCTCTGGGGAGCTCATGTGATATGTACCCAATCCCTTTGTTTTGGGTTTTTAAGTATGTTTTAAATGTTATACTAATAAAGTTTATATTGTGTCATCTATACGCATCTCGTTTTTCGCTTATTACAATGTAGGAGGAGTAGTGAAAACCCTCATATATACACTCCGAAGCCACTTTACCCCTTCCAGAGGTTGCAGATTGGCTAAGCACAGCTACCAAAGGTAAGTAGCTATGAACATGTGCTTGTGTGTGTGGACCTCTTTTCTGGGTAATCTGAACCCTATCCTGTAACTAAAGCAACTGTAAAGACCACAGCCAGGGATCGAGGAATATGTTAGTCCACTTATTCTAGAGACTATATCGAGGAATAAAGTAAAAATCTCTGTTGGGGTAGTAATATAGTTGACGAGAGCTCTAGGGATTAAAAGGCTTTTCACCTACTGAGGTTGCTTTTAGAATTGCCCCATGGATGAACATATATTTCCCTAAGGTTGTCCAGAGGTGTCATAGAGAATTGGTGGGATGTCCAAAATCTGCAGATACATTTTTTCTTAGGTGCATAACCAAGTATCTGTTTTTAGTTCCAGAACCTGATAAAGTAGCTAGAGCAGAGGACCTGCACCCAGGTGATGAGATGGTCCTGATGTGACACCTGAAAAGTCTTTTGAAGGGTCATCCCAAGTACCTGTGACACGTCAACGTGTATAAACTACAACGAGACTGTGACAGCTGAAGAAGAATGGTGCTGGACCCAGAGACTGTGGAACATGAATCTGTGTATCTTGATGCTGCTATGGACATAGTTACTCTTACCACTTGCAGCATCACTAAGAAAGATTGTGATCATAATGGGCTATGGGCTATGCAAAAGAAAGCTGTGACAGTGTGTGCGCTGTACTATGGTCAGATAAGTCCTGGATGTGTGACTAGCACATGTCAATGTACCACCTGAGCAGTACCTGAAATTATTCACAAAAGGGAGGATTGTGAGGGAATAGAATCCATTTTCTATTGTGTTCACATACCATGTGTTTTACTATACTTAGTACCATCCCCCGCGTACACAGATCATTTTACACTGATACCTCCTGTTGAAGGCTAATGGAATGTGGACATGCTCAGTAGGTTCCTTTGTCCCAAGGACCTATAAAAACTGTCTGCTACCTAAATAAATTGGAATCCTCACAAACAACATGTGAAGGTCTGAGTGGTTCACTGAGCAGCTCGTACTATACAATAATTTGGACCCACACATCACATCAGAGATGGGGATATTTCCCTAACACAGCTTATGATGTCGGAGAAGCCTCAGGCTCCCTTTCCTTCAGGAAACATTTGGGTTTCACAAGCCAAGGCAGCTTCCAAGTGACTGGGATCCTATTGGCTTTCTAACAAAGGCGACTGCAGCTTCTTTGCTTTCTGTAGATTCAAGGATTCATGAATGCTCTATCTGCGATGGGGATCACTCAGCTCTCAGATGCTTTAAAAGGCAGAATCTTCCCTTTAAATCCACTACCAGCAGCAGTGAAGAGGACTCCGGTGCAGGTTCAAAGTATGCGGCCATGGCTCGACAGCTACTATCAAGGCAGGAGGCAAAAGTGCTGCTTGGTGGCTTCACCTTCGGTTTTGTTATCCCTTTTGTGCCACATTCCAGTTTAATGCTAGCAGACAATCTAAAAACAGTGAGGGACAACAAGGATTTGGTTGCAGAAAAGTTGCTGAAAGAGGTTGAGTTAAGCAGAATGTAGGGCTCCTTTGCTGTCCTGCCATTTGAGAATCTTTGGGTTTTTCTGCTGGGTTTAGTCCCAAAGAAAGAGCCAGGTAAGTTTAGGCTGATACACCATCTTTTGTATCCTTTAGGTGACTCTGTTAACGATGATATTCCCTGGAGGAGGTGGCCGTTTCTTAAACATCTTTTGACAAAGCTGTTCTTTTGGTTAATAAAGCTGGTCCCAGGGCCCTTATGGCCAAATCAGACATTAAGTCGGCTTTCTGCCTTCTCCAGGTGCATCCATCTTGCTTTCTCCTTTTGGGTTGAAAACTTAACGATTCTTTCTTTGTCAACATGTGTCTACCGATGGGATGTTCAATCTCTTGCAAATTGTTAGAGATGTTTAGCAGTTTTTTGGAATGGGTTATTCACCTGAAGTCTGGTTCAAATTGGGTCATCCATTACTTAGATGACTTCTTGTTCATAGGTTTCAGGGATTTTCAGGTTTGTTTATGGCTGCTGAATTTAGTTCGTCACTTTGCAGGTTACTTTGGCAGTCCTTTGTTGGCTGAGAAGAATGAGGGACCCTCACAGCGGATGACCGTTTTGGGAATCTTGATTGACTAAAATAATGTGACCCTTAGCCTCCCAGCCAATAAATTGGAACATTTGGTGGGGTGATATCGATTTCTGTCTCTTATCAGACAAAGTGGTGATGCAGCGCTTGCAGTTGGTGCTGGGTCTATTAGCCTTTGCCTGCAAAAT
This sequence comes from Engystomops pustulosus, assembly GCA_019512145.1. Taxonomy (NCBI): domain Eukaryota; kingdom Metazoa; phylum Chordata; class Amphibia; order Anura; family Leptodactylidae; genus Engystomops; species Engystomops pustulosus. The sequence goes on along the minus strand of CM033645.1, from coordinate 116,784,049 downwards.
TTTCCCTAAGGGTCGCTTGTTTTCCAGGCTATCTTTGGCTACAGCCGGTAACTCCAAACCTTATCATCATATATGCTTAACGACAGTACTGAAGGAGGACTTAAGGGTTTGGAGGTCCGTCTTGACTGACTATAGCGGTGTGTTGGCATTCCTGGAACCTGTAGTGGGATCGGTGGGTTACGGTGCTATTTTTGGCAATAAAAATTTCTGCCGAATGCTGGCCCTCAGTGGTTGGAGAGGGGGTTTACAAAGAACCTGACCCTGGTTGAACTTTTTCCAATCGTAGTTGCTGTGGAGCTTTGGGGAAAGGAGATGGAGAGTAAAAAGATTTTTGGCCTGACAATGAAAGTTCAGTTTAATCCTTGAACAATCTCAAATCCAGCTCTTTGCAGGTTTTGGCACTTCTGAGACATCAATTCTGCTTGCAACTGGATATAGTTTTCAGGGCAAGGCATGTTCTTTGTGAAGTTAATGTGGTATCTTCTTTGGCAGAGAGAGCACTTGGAGCAGTCATGGTAAGGCGTGACGCGATAATGGTAATGTTTGCTGACAGTGAAACGGGGGGATTGGGTAACGTCAGCTAAGGCCAATACACCTCGCTACTTTGCCTGCCTGCGCTCGGAGGGCTTGTCTATTGCAGCAGTCAGGAAGCGCCTAGTGGGGGTTGCCTTTTTCCTTAAATTATGGGGCATTCAGGATGTCACCAGGGACTTCTAGGTCCACTTGCTATTGCAAGGATGTGGTGATGAACCAGTCCAATAGGCCTATTTTGTTTTCTTTGCTGCAGCGTATATGTGTTGCCACTGCAGAAGTGTGCACCTCACCATTTGAGCTTTTGTTGCTTCAGAGCAGTTTTGCGTTGGCATTCTTTTGCGCTTTGCGGGTCAGTGAACTGGTTGCTGCTTTTAGCCATGCACTGGCTAGTCTTGGCAATGGGGAAATTCTGTTAGTCAGGGACGTCATTGAGAAATCAAAAACAGACATATATGGCTCTGGGTGTTGGTTGTCAGTTGGAAGGTTGGGAGGCCCCTTTTGCCCGGTTCATTTGCTGGGTAATTCTCAGCGTCCAAAAGACTTTTTTGTGCCAAAAGGATGGATCACCAAATTCCAGTTTACCTCACTTTTTAGGAGAACGCTCTCGATGGCAGGGGTCCCTGCATCTGAATTTGGTACTCATTCTTTCATCAGTGCGCTTCAACAATGGCTGATGCGCTGGACTTTCGAATCCTGGCATTATGCACATTGGCAGGTGGAAGTCAGATTGTTTCAAATGTTATGTTCACTCTAACTTTCTGCTGGACTAATAGTTTTTCTCACAGTTCTTGTGTGGCACGCTGGAGGGTGAATGATATGTGTTTAACACATTTGGCTGAATTGAATTTAGCCTTCTTTACAGACTTGGTGGTTGTTTGGTCAGAGATCATGCCCAGAGTTATTTGGAATGGCGGTTGTAAACCCCGACTCCAGCAGAAGGGCGCGGTGGATGCTGAACAGGCTTGTCACCAAGTTTGTGAGGTCCAGATGTGGCGTAGTCATCCATCACAGACAGCTAGAAGGTAGTCCTTATGAGGGAGGATGCTGTTTACGTCAATGATATTGGCCTCAATATTTTTTTTCAGTGCTTCAGGATGCCATTGAGAGGGCCTTATTCCTTTTGTGTGGGGGTCGGAGCAGAGTGTATGTTTACAGTGTCCTCCTAATGGCCTGTGATGGAGTCTTTGACCCTCTTAGGTTTTAGTGCAAATCCCCTGACAGACCAATTAAGACATGCCCCCACGGAAGCGAGACCTGGCATGCAAGTATAGAGAAAAGGGTCTGGGTTCCCCACAGGTCAGTTAAAGTATGTATAATGTTAACCCCTTCCCGACATTGGACGTAGTACTATGCCACGGGCGGCAAGGATTTGCATGACATAGTACTACGTCTAGCTTCTGGCACAGGCTGCCGAAAGGCATTGCCAAAATTGCCAAAAATTAAAGATTGTATAGCCTTTAAAAAGTGACAATGCATAATCTGCTCAGAATGGCGCAGCTTCCCTTCAATATCCTGCCGCGTGCCTGTACAGCAGGTTACCAGGAGAAATTGGGTATCACATTTTGTGGAACGATTTGGTATTCTATCCACTGAGAATCTATAAATTTTTTGAAAAACACATTTATTTAGCCAAAAAAATGAAAATTTCTACATTGCACATGATTTTGTTTTATACCCTGTAAAACAATTAAAGGGTTAACAAACTTCATGAAAGTTGTTTTACATACGTTATGGGGTGTATCTTCTATAATGGGGTAATTTCTGCAGGAAGGTTTGCTCGCAGCCTGGTAGTAACTTCAGGCTGGGTTGTTTGATATGGAGTACGGACAGTGGACCTCTGCTCTAGCCTAGTCTCCTGACTGGCTATAGCAGGCCTGAGACACTTCTGCTTCCTGGTAGTGGCAGAGTCTGGATGGAGCTCTACAAGAGGTCCACACTGGACTTGCTTCTCGAATGCTGACTAAACCATCTGACCATGTGCTCCATCCCTCAAGGGGTTTTTTATACTCCCCTAGTGAAGTGGAAACACTCTCCAATTAGCTTCCAGCTTTCATTACAAAAAGAACACATCACATCATTGGTTATAGACAATAGATGTTAACTCTTGCCCTGACAGGCAGTGGTTCCAGCTGGAATTACAAAGTTCCCCACTTTTGGAGACCTCCTAGCAAGGTGATCAGTCTCCCTAGGCAGCTCCTAACATGGAGAAGGTGCTATTTGCAACAACTACCTACCCTATGCATCGAAAGGGTTGTTGCATACCCCCTTGGTAATTGAAAAAGCTGCCCACGGCTTGGCTATGGGACCGGCTAATAGTACACAGCCTCCAGAAGGTTAATGCATGCTACAACCTGGAGGTGCGAAAAATCAAGTGCACTTTAGTGCTAGGGCTATGTGAAGTGTAGGCGAGACAAACTGCCCACCGCCCTGGCTATTGGAACCGGGATTGGTATCGGACTAAATACATTACATAGAATACAATACAGTTGGTAGCTATCACCCTTAAACCAACTGTTTTCTTAGGTAAGGCGTGGTGTCATGTCCTGTAATCCACTCCTTGCACCAAGGCCTGAAATTTGTCAGAGAAAACATCACCTAGGTGGCATAATCATAGAGATATGACATATAGTACACCTGCCATCATATAAGATAAGATAAGATAAGATAATCCTTTATTAGTCCCACAGTGGGGAAATTTACCGCGTTACAGCAGCAGAGAGGGTACAGAGAGTGAAGTACAAACTATGACAACAATAATATTAGGGATAAATGAACAAAAAGAAAAGGGGGATAAAAAGACAAAAAAGAGACAAGCAATGATCGGCAGTTTGATGTTTAGTCTGTGGATGGGACTTGCAGGGACTGGTTAGGTGGGGGGCGCTGCTTCCCCAACAGACTATGCCAAAGAAGATGGCTGGTGCCACTACAGAGTTGAAGAAGGTCTTAAGAAGAGCCCCCCGCACTCCGAATGCCCTCAGCCTCCTCAGCAGGTGTAGCCGGCTCTGACCCCTCCTGTGAAGTGCGTTTATGTTCTCTGCCGACTCCAGTTTATTGTTGAGGAGGACACCCAAGTACTTATAGGACTTCACTGCCTCAATGTCTGTGCCCTGGATAACCACAGGTTGTGGTTATGGTTATGGTCTTACCCTTAGCATATGATGTCTAGGTTTCACTGCTTAGACACCCCCGGTCACCTAAAGACCTGCGGATTACAGAGGCCTCACAAGTTCGAAGCTTTGATTTGAGGCTTAAGTTTGCGGTCAGGATTTGACATAAACACAGATATAGACAGTCCAACAGTCTTTTCCACCTGGCTGCAAAGCCTATAAAAGGGTCAATGCATACTAACACATAGTACTTATTATATTATTATATTTATGCAAACTTAAATTGGCATTAATTTGCAATTGGCATTAAGCAGCTCAATGGGTACATGACTTGGGAACGTTACATAACGTTACATATGGCTAGTAGCAACAAAAGCAATGTCCATTTCCTGAAAAAGAAAGGCATAATATGTTGAGCATCAATAATGAATGTGCATTTCACCTGAAAAGGGAAAGCTTAATATTGATGGCAATCAATAATTAATGTCCTTTTTCCTAGAAGAAGACAAATGACTAAAAGTCTCTCAGAGAGCTCAATTATATAGAGTCCATTCTCTGGGCACAGTCCTTGAGGAAGGAGAAAAGGCAAAGGAGGACCTCCTCTTGTGATGAGGGGCACAGTCCTTAGTAGAGGGGTAGTGTCTGCTTTCAGTATAGAGTGGTGCTTTCAAGCAAAACCGGGGTAAGTCCAAGAAAGTCTCTGGCTTATGAACCAGGGATAAAAGTCTTAGGATAGTCTCTGGCTCTGAAGAAATCAAGGGATACTGGGCTCAGCAGTACCTGGAAGTGTACCTTTAATAATCAGGGAATTATTCCTGATCAGGAACATCATCCGTATCCCTTGGCAGAACTGCAGCCAGCTGAGGACGCTCGGTGGTGGTTACTGGAACTGTAGGTTCATCCAGGATATCATCCGCATCAGCAGGGACTGGAACAGCAGCGCTTACCCTAGGATCAATGGTAGCTGCAGCCAGGGCATCCTCAGCAGAGGTCAGCATTGAAGAGGGAGTAGGAGCCAGAAGCGTTGCTGGAACCGTGGTGACAATGACTCCCGCTGAAGATTGGATCCCGGACACGATAACAGGAAACTCTATATTGCTGGACACAGTAACCACCAGATTCGCTGGTGATGCAGGTCATTCTCTGGGATGTACTGCTTCCAAGATGACTTTGGGTTTCTCGTCGTTTCAGCATGGCTTTGGGTTCCAGGCAACATGGGTGCGCTCCACTGCCGCAGCCCAGTAGCCCTGTGAGTCCTGTTGAAGGGAGAAGAGTACTTGCTCGGCAGGTCGAACCTCTTCAGAGACCGGCGGGAAACAAACACACCCCGGCCAGTGTCATCTTCACAAATGAAGCCGAACCCGTGGCGCTTGTCAGAGAAGGTGACAATGCCAGAGGAGCGTTCTCTAGCACCCAATCACCAGTAGTCAACTAGCAAGGAACCAAGAAGCCTCCGCTGCTCCTGGATGCTATGGGGGATGAGTTCCCAGAGGGCAGCGGTTCGGTCCTGCAGTGGTCGACATACATAAACAGCAGACAGTCCCAGCATTATGGCAGACAGAAGCTCGATGAGCACTCAGAGCAAGGTGTTTCTTTAGATGTCGGAGCGCAGGTAGCCGTATCGGGAGTGTCAGAGGCCTGCAGTGAGGAATGGGATGTGCTGGGTGACTCAGACAGTGAGAGTGCCCTTTGGGTCTCTGGTAAGAGTCGCGCAGCATACAGGGAGATGTCCAGGTGACGTACCAAATCCCAGAGAATGAACGGTCTCTAGTTAGCCAGCCCAGGGTGTGCTAGCGGGATGTAGGCAGCTCCGGAGACACCTTCTCGGTGTCAGGTGATTGGGCTACAGAATCCCGGAGTGGGTGTTGTTCCGCCATACTGAAATCACTGTCTCTCTGGCTACGATGTACTGACAAGGTCTCTTCCTGCACTGAGGTGCAGCACAAAGCCTTTGCACCAGAGAGTTTAACTTGAGTCTTTCTTGCAAGGGCTGTGGCGGGCTGAATTTCCTCCTGTGCCACAGAGCTCTGGAGCAAGTTTTGCACCATTCACACACAAGGCAGAGCTTGGTGCATGCAGCCTGTGGGTTCCCTACTAGCAAGCTGGATTTTCTTGCTGCTTAGCACAGAGTTTGTAGACAATAATGCTTTCAGTGCAGCAGCACTGAAAACGGGTATTTAACACCATTGGTGTTGGAGAGGGCGTGATGACATAACACACAGAAGGCGTGTGCTTGGAAGAGGAGATGCCGAGCTGAAGAGACGCCGAGCTGAGATGCAGAGTTGCTGAGCGGCTTTGCTGAGCTGCGCTGAGCCAAGGCACCGTGAGGTGGAGATGGCAACAGATTCTAGTGCTGTGATGCTGTAACGCAGCAATGTCTTGGCTACCCGGCCAGCTGACAGTGACAGCGGGAACTCACCAGAGAAAACAGGTGGCAGAGAGGAGCTGTGGCTGCTGGTCGGCGCAGGATCACGGCAACGTTCCGGGGAAGAGAAGGGCTGCAGCGAACCTCTGTTGGGTGTCCCATGCCAAAGCACCCCATGCTACTTGGTCATCCGGCAGAGAGCGGTGGAATTGTTGAGGACTAACAGGATCAGCCGGCACATGACTGCTACACGGCCCGATTTAGCCTTCCAAAAGCATTGATAACAGCTGCTAGTAGGGCAGATGTCATGTGGTTGAATTATCAACAGGTATCGCTATTCAGCGTGACCCCGAAGAGTACAGTGAACCTGCGTTGATGTGATACGCTGGTGCAGCCATTGACAAGTGTGCCCACTCCCCTAGGAAGAGATTGATATTTATGGAATAATTGTTGAGTTGGAGAGAAAGTTGCAATTGACTTGCTTCGTGGCCTAGGGATGAGGCTAATCCGAAGTTCCAGGAAGAACGAACACAAGAACGAAAACGACAAACAGTGAGTTGCAATTTAGCCAAAACATGAATGATGTATCACACTACTTACATGGATGTATGAAAAGGAATTTGGAAGCCTTGTATTGCATTATAAACTGTGACACTATTTACTAACTATACAGGACACTGTACCATATTGAAATGACTGTTACCTATTACTAACCTTAAGCGAATACAAGTATTAACTCTCTTTAAGGTTAATTACTAACTTTCAGCAAATATTTTCTTTTATTTAAAATTTTCTCTATATAAAACCCAGAATATTATATCTAATTATTAACATCGCTAATAACTACTTATTGAAGAAGTAAGATTCTGTATTAAATAACTAATATTGTTTTTAAATCATCAATTGGGGAATTTGCAAGAGTCTGAATTTCATATGATATACTACATAAATGAACTGTTTGAGTGGTAGGATACCTGTCCCATATGATTTGTAGGTGTATAATCTTCTATAAATTAAGAATAAGGATAGTGATAACTATGAAGCTGGCTTAAAGGAGAGGTGGACTTTCAATGGGAAGATCAAAAAAGAAGTCTCAAACCCCGCCTAAACAAATAGATTATTTTGCCACAAGAAGCTACACGGGAAAAAAGGCGAAAAACACAAAAAAAGTTTAGGTATGGATCCGAGTGTAACTTCTCCACCATTAGTCAGTGGATCAACAGGATAAAGTTATACATTCGGGTGCGCAATGGAGGTTGAGTGGAGTGGATGATAAATCACCATTGTCACTGGATGAAAAACGTATTCAGGCAATGTTTGACAAATTTCAAATGAACATTCAGAGATAAATCAAATCAATGGTTAAGAAAATACAAACAGAATTGCGTCAGTTGGCAGTTCGCACTGGTCAGGTGGAGTTGGCTACCACGGACATTGTTAAGGCTACATTCACACTAACGTATGGGGGACGTATATAAGGCCGACGTATATACGGCCGATATACGTCCCCCATAGGCAGCAATGGGCGCACGGCACCCTACGGGAGCGGTACGGTGCCGCACACGTGCGGCACCGTACTGTTCCGTACCCGGGAAAAAAATAGGACCTGTCCTATCTTTCCCCGTAATACAGCTCCGTGCGCCATAGGTTGCTATGGAGAGGGGCGGGGGTGAGCTGTGCTCACCTCCTCCTCCTCTCCCCGTACACTGCCGTTGCCTGATATGGTACGGTACGGGCGGGCAACGGCAGTGTGAATATAGCCTTAAACATGTAATTCCCTGATTGAGGTTAACAATGGGCTCCTACAGTTGACAAGGTAAACCAGCAGGCGTTAAAAATAATGAATAATTTGCATATAAGAGGAATCCCGGAAACGGTGTTGGATAGGGATTTGTTGCATTTCTTATGGGATTGAGAAATAAGTCCTTCTACCAGAATCATCCGAGATGGATCTGATGATTGATAGAGCCCACAGACTCAGGAAACCGAATGGACTAAATTCAGAAATTCCAAGAGATGAGCTCGTGCATATACATTATTTTCATGTAAAGGAAGCCCTAATTAAAGCTATAAAACAAAAGAAAAAAGGAAGAGAAAAAATGTAAGGAATTACTGATACTGCAAGATTTGTCTACAACCACCCTATCTAAGAGGAGAAACCTGAAAGAATACATGGATAAAAACATTCTGCATAAGTGGGGTTTTCCTTTTAACTGCTTTACTGCTTTCCTGCTATAGTGCATTTAATATCAATAAAAGACCCCTTCGGCAACCTAAGAATTAAGGATAGCATGAAAGGGTTCCCTGAAGACATGAGGAATATGTTTATTAAAAATGCATGTCTTGATACATTTTTGTCTTTTTTTTCTCTCCTTTTTTCTCTCTTTTTTTTAAAGTTTTTTTCTGTATAGGACCTTTCTTCTTAAAGGGGTTATGCCATGAAACTATTTACTACAAAAAGTAGTCAAAGAGGTTAAAATATTTCAAAAATCTATTTGTAATGGTTACCTGGAAGTAAAAATACCTTTCTATTTGTTATTATGATGCTTGTTCAGCCTCTATTCTGCTCCACACAGAAGCAGATGTGGGAGGGGCCTAGTGATCAGCCTTCAGAGTCTCCTTCCACCTGCTGTGCTCAAATAGTCCCTGCATTTACTGATCCCCAGCACAGCAGGAATCTGCTATTGGTGCTGTGTGTCACCTACGAAAGCCCTGACACTGCTTCCTCTTCTTTTAATCATTGTTAATATATACTTGAAAAAGAAAATATATATATATCTGTACATGTACACCTATATATTCAATAACATATTCTGAGCCTCATTTATAAAAATTCTAACACAGTCTATGTTGTACATAGCAATCAGTCACAGCTCAGCTATAATGTTTTCACAGCTGTATAAAAATATAAAGCTCAGTATAATGTGTGTGTGTGTGTGTGTGTGTATATATACTCGAGCATAAGCCCGCCCAAGTATAAGCTGAGGTACCTAATTTTAACACAAAAACAGGCAGAACCTGCTGACTCGCTGACTCAAGTATAAGTCTATGGTGGGAAATGCATTGGTCACAGCCTCCATCCAGTATATATCTAGACAGCACATGCCCCCCAGTATATACCCAGCCTCTACCCTCTAGTATATTGACAGCACCTGCCCCTTGTATACAGCCAATAGCCCCCTGCCCCCAGTATATAGCCAGCAACCTCCAAGTATATAGCCAGCCAGTCCCCAGTATACAGCCAGTGCCTCCCCCCTCGTGTATATTGTAAGTGCCTGCCCCCCTTGTGTATAGCATGTGCCTGCCCCCCTTGTGTATAGCATGTGCCTGTCTCCTCGTATGTAGCAAGTGCCTACCCCCTCGTGTATAGCATGTGCCTGCCCCCTTTTATATAGCAAGTGCCTCCCCCCTCGTATATAGCAAGTGCCTGCCCCCTTGTATATAGCAAGTGCCTGCCCCCTCGTATATAGCAAGTGCCTGTCCCCTCGTATATAGCAAGTGCCTGTTTCTTTCTGTCTTCAGCTCTCGCGCGGTCCTATCGCATACGCCATGATGTCATATGCTGACATCATAGTGTGTGCCGATGGCGGTGTACACACTATGATGTTGCCAAGTGGACTCGAAGAGCATTAGGATTTTCAGCACAAATTAGGTGGCATTCCGGTGCTCAGTCTGACCGTGCGCCAGATTTAACATGCAAAGTCGAATTGAAATGTGTCACACACCCCATGTTAAGAGTGCACTGACAAAAGGTGGTGCACTCTGTCGGAGCAGTGCAAGAGGCACCAGATTCATGAAGAACGTGCAACAGAAATCCTGAATCTGGTGCCCCCTGCAATCCTTAATCTGGTGCCCCCTAAAGAAGTCACTTTGAAGTGAGTTTATGCATGGAGTTTGCCGTCCCTGCATTTTTCTAGACCTCCGACATATTTACACTTTACTATTCGCGTGACCTAATATGATGCTGTGTTTCATTGTTTTGTTCTACTTGTATGCATTGATTGTACAAAATTAGCTGCATTAACATGGACCTTTTTAGTTGTTTTTATGACTTTTACTAATAAACTTTTGTATTTTTGTATGTTACTTTGGGGCCGTTAATTGCATCTCTTTCTGTGTATTTTGTAAGGAATTGCAACTAAATCACTAGATAGATAGATATGAGATAGATAGATAGAAAAAAGAAAAATCCGGAGCAGCACTACTGGTTTAAATGGTAAGGTGGTGCAAAGCCATAAGTTCCGTGGCAAACGGTCTTTTGTAAATAAGTCCAAAAAATAGGCAGCACTCCAAGGTTGTAGTCAAAAACGTGAGGATGAAGCTTTATCAAGCTTGATAAAGGTGGATTAAACCACCGAAACGTTGCCATGGAATAAAGCTTCACCCTCACGTTTTTTGACTACAACCTTGGAGTGCTGCCTATTTTTTAGATAGATAGATAGATAGGTAGATAGACAGCAGTGTAACATGGAGGGACAGTGCATGGTGGAGAGGTTGAGTCTAAATCCTAGTGGTCTAAAGTAGTGATTTTCAACCAGTGTGCCGTGGCACACTAATGTGCCGCGACACATGGTCGGGTGTGCCGCGGGGAAAGTTCCCCAAACTATGGTGCCCCCTTTGTTTTGTTTCGCGATGCGCAGTAACAGCTTCTTACAATGTAGGAGACGTGTACAATAACACATGCGCAACAAAATGACGTCACCGAGGCCGGTGCATCATCCATTTGCCCACCGCCAAGGTAATGCCCACCAATAATGCTGACTATATGAGCTTTTGCCTGAGTATATGAACTGTAGGCAGAATACTCAGCATATGAGCTGGTACTTTTAGTACTCCAGCAGTATACTTCATATAACAATGAGAAATGTAAAATGAGAAATACTATAGTCATGAGGCTGGAGTACTACAAGTACCAGCTCATATGCCGAGTATATGAGCTGGCACTTGTACTCTGGCCTCATGGCCATAGTACCCCTTTATTTTGCAGTATATGAGCCACATAATAATCAGCACCATATACTAAATCCAGGGAGAAACTGAGAACTGTTGAGGAAGAGCTTCGTGTGCATCTTTCCACCATTCCTGCCAGGATATCCCTTTTGTGTTTATCGAAACAGGCCTAGGTTTCACACTGAGTGAGTAAAATAAATTTAGAATCTATATTATTAACTATATGTATAATATGACTGTTTTAGTGTCATTTTGTGCTATTTTGGTTGGTGGTGTGCCCCAGGATTTTCTAAGTATAAAAAGTGTGCCGCGGCTCAAAAAAGGTTGAAAATCACTGGTCTAAAGGACCTGGTCCCTATATCCACTAGGATTTAGCTGTTTCAACATAGAAAAACTAATTTCTAGTTGGCTAAAGGACCTTTATTGTTCAATTGATTATAAAAGCAATTTAAAAGGTTTTTTTTTTATTTCCCTTGCATTTGGAGGCAGTATTATTATTAGTTATTATTATTAGTTGTTATTATTATTATTATTATTAAATTATGGGAGATTTATTCAGACTGGCGCAATGGGGCAGATTTACTTACCCGGCCCATTCGTGATCCAGCGGCACGTTCTCTGCGACGGATTCGGGTCCGGACGGGATTTATTAAGGTAGTTCCTCCGACGTCCACCAGGTGGCGCTGCTGCGCTGAAGAGCATCGGAACGCACTGGAATACACCGAGCCGGCTGAGTGAGGGTAAGTGCAAATTTCGCGACACATTTTTTTTAAAAATGCGGTGGTTTTTCCGAATCCGTTGAGCTTTCGTTCGGCCAGGCCGGAAATATTCGGGTAACACGTCACAAAAACGCGAATCGGGCCCTTAGTAAATGACCCCCATTGTGTTATATAACTGGCATCTGAGTCTGTTGGTTGTTTGCAATAAAAAAAAAAAAAAAAGGTCACGCACTTCTGTTTCAGTGTATATGAAGGGAATCCCCCTTCATATACACTGAAACAGAAGTGCGTGAAGGGGAAGAGGGAAAAGTTGTGAGTGTATCACTTTAAAATGTAACTTTTATTTGTTCTTATATTAAAATAACCAAGACTCGTGTGCGTCTACATAAACCATGAGGTTCTGTGTGGCAATACAAACCACACTTAATCAATGTCACCGTGGCTATATACCAGTGGTGGCGAACCTATGGCACGGGTGCCAGAGTTGGCACTCGGAGCCCTTTCTGTGGGCACCCAGGCCTTCACCCCAACACAGTTTGCCAGATACGACTCAAGGCTTTCTCCTGTGGTCCAGTAAAGCCCAGGACGTGCCATGCTCAGCGCTATTTTAAAGTGACATCCTTGGCTGCCAGGACTACAGGAGGAGCAGGATGGTGTGGACAGAGATGGATTGTCATTTGAGCTCCTGTTCTGGATCCCTTGATTCTTCCTCTTCAGGGGACCCTGGAATTTCTCCATCTTTCTATTGTATTGGTGAACTCGGGACACCAATACGATTAAAACCTGTGATACAGCAGGGAACAATAAGTTACTGCTTAAATTGTCATGATGGCACTTTGCGACATACTAGTGGGTTTTGGTTGTGGCGTGGGCACTCTATCTCCAAAAGGTTCGCCATCACTGCTATATACTGTAAGCCTGGGACAGTAATACAGGAGGAGGTCCCCTTAGTTTGAACAGTCCAAACACCCACGATGTGCACCACCAAAGGATTAAAGTATATATGAAGGGGGATTTTAGGGGAAAAGTTGTGTGTGTATCACTTTAAAATGTAACTTTTATTTGTTCTTATATTAAAATAACCAAGACTCGTGTGCATCTACATACACCATGAGGTTCTGTGTGGCAATACAAACCATACTTAATCAATGTCACCGTGGCTATATTCTGTAAGCCTGGGACAGTAATACAGTCCCCTTAGTTTGAACAGTCCTCCTGTAGTCCAATGTCACGTCCTCTTAATAATTATTATAAGAGGACAAGAGGAGACAGTGGTATATTGTTTGCATCATCCAGTGGCAGGTGCTACTATTCTGCAGGCCACCTGAGAGCACAATGCTTCTATGTGTGAATACAGACACAGTGCCGCGCTGTGTCAGATTCCTTGCTGGTATCGAAGCGCTGCGCCGCATGTGTCAAGACACAGTGCGCCAGCAGCTTGCAGTAGCTAGTCTCCGTGCACACACACGGTATGAATTGTATCAGCCGCAGGAACCCAGCGCTGCACTGGCTCACTATTGGTATGTATGCTAGCACTGTCCCTCAGTTAATTGTCCCTATTCTGTGAGCATTGATTAGTGAAGAGTGTCCCGACACGTGTTTCGCCATGTCACCCTGGCTTCTTCTAGGGGCATTTACTTTAGGTCTGGGGGCATTTACAACTGGGATACACAAGTGACAAAACCAAACGTAGTGAGGAGGAGATTTAGAAGACCACAAGGGAGAGCTAGGGATACCGGCTCAGATTTGAGCGACTCCTTGTGACACTGAAACAGAAGTGGATTTGTCACAAACAAACATAAATCAAGTCAATCCGAACACCATATCAGGGCCAACACCCAATAATCAGCCCAATTCTTTTTTTTTTACGGGACAGACAGAGATGGGGATACGGAACCAGGGGAGGAAAAACCCAAACCTGGAATGCACGAGGGAGGAAGAAATAAAACCAGGACAGCCAGCAGGCTCAATGCAAATCATTAATCTCTCGCATCATTGACAGGAGCCCAGACCTCAATTTTGAAAAAGGGCTTCAATTTCTGTATCACTACACCTGTGAGGAAATTTGAAATTATTAAGGATCTGCGTCTTTTTGGGAGAAAACTGATATACAGAAAAATGTTTCTCAAAAAGGAAACAAATCCCAATAGAGAAGATACAGTGGGATCCACTGGAGACACACAGGATGCAGAAGCCTTATGCATCCTTGAAGAACTATTAGCCGAAAACCAAACAAACCCCACACAGGATCTGTCAGAAATCTCACTACCTGTTAATACCCCTAACCGTAAATTAAGACCTAAGTCAAAAACCGTGCCTTCTTTTGATTCATGCCCCCCAGTGAAGATTTTTATTGATTTGGTATCTCGTGATATTGAAAAATTAGACAACCAGTATCATCCAACCAACATAACGAAGGAGGAACAACATGCTTTAGAAGAACTTAAAAAATGGGAGGATGTAGTCTTTAAGCAATCCGACAAAAGGGGGAATATTGTTATCTGGCCACAAGACGCATATGTCAGGGAAGCCAAGAGACAGCTCTTTGACAAACGATGCTATAGACGTCTATGGAATGATCCGACTGGAGAATTCCTGGCAGAATATCGAGCCCTCCTAGATAGAGGATGGAACAACAGAGCCATTTCCTCTCAGGAAAGGGATTTTCTCTCAGTCAGGCATCCAAAAACCGCAACATTCTATATGTTGCCCAAAGTACACAAGGACCTGCTAAATCCACCAGGCAGACCCATTGTGTCTGGTATTGGATGCTTGACCAATGGCTGGACAATGAACTCAGACATTGGGGCACATTTACTAAGGGCCCGCAGCCGCGAATCCTTCGGGTTTTTCCCAAATATTTCCACTTTGCGCTGTAGTTCACTGGATTGTGGCGCACGCGATCTATTTTTGGCACAATTGCGCCGACTTTCGCGCGACAGAAATCGGGGGGCGTGGTCACCGGCCAACCCGAAGGATTCGGAAAAAACGCGGAATTTAAAAAGCCATTTGTGTCGCAAGATCAAGCACTCACATGCACCGGGAAGTAGCAGGTGAACTCCGGCGGACCTCGGTGCAGCAGCGACACCTGGTGAATATCGGCGCACGGACCTCAGTGAATCCCGGCAGAACCCGAATCAGCGCCGGAGAACCCGCCGCTGGATCGCGACTGGAACGGGTAAGTAAATGTGCCCCATTATGTCTTGGACCTGTCCTCATTCACAAGGGACACAATGCAAATCTTGAAGGATCTGGAGGGGATTCATTTAGAACACGACGAAATTTTAGTTACAGTTGATGTAGAAAGTCTCTATACCAGCATCGCACACCAAATAGGATGTGATGCAGTCAAATATTTTTTAAAACGGTATGGAGACAAAAGTGCCATGAGTCAAGCGTTCATATTGGAGGTGCTATTCTTTGTCCTCCGGCGCAATTATTTCATTTTTGATGCCCGCTTCTTCCTCCAGACCCAGGGAACGGCGATGGGTGCCAATCTGTTCCTTGGGTGGTGGGAGGAAGAGCGGGTTTTTTGTGACGAACTTGAAGAGTATACACAATGCATCATGCTATGGAAAAGATACATAGATGATTTAGTGTTTATTTGGAAGGGTCCGGAAGAACTTACAGAATTCATCTCCCGTCTTAATACCAATGACTATAACATTAGACTTACTCTTTCATATAGCAGGACATCAATTCCCTTCCTAGATATCAACATTGAGGTAGAGAAAGATGGTTCAGTCCAAACCAACATCTATCGGAAGGAAACGGCAACCAATAGCCTTCTCCATGCCACCAGTGCGCATCTCTCACGTACTATTAATGGAATACCTAAGGGAGAGTTTCTAAGGTTGCGGAGGAACTGCTCCACTCTAGCAAGATTTACAGAGGGAGCGATTCTACTTAAAGAGCGACTCCGCCAGAGACATTACTTAAAAGAGCTTATAATGTCGCGCTCCACACTGATAGAACATCTCTTCTGCAGGTCAAAACAAAAACGGTGGATACTCAGATTAGATTCATCACAACCTTGCATGACAAATGGGAAGAGATGAACCGGATTTTGAACCGCCACTGGGAGATCCTCTCCTTGGACCCAGACCTGGCTCAAATTGTGGGCAATAGGGTCTCAAGCGGATATAGAAAGGGTCGCTCAATAGGCAATGCATTGGTAGTAAGCCACTTTACAAAGAGTAAGAGGAACATCCGTCACAAATTTGCAGGCTTCTACCCCTGCGGGGTATGCACAGCATGCCAAGTTCTTGTGAAAACCAAATCCTTTGAAGATAAGGATGGCCTCAAATATGAGATCAAGGAACACATTACCTGCTCTACGCCTGCAGTGGTCTATGCCCTTCAGTGCCCATGTAGCCTGAGATATGTAGGGAAAACCATCCGTGAGATGAGAATCAGAATAAGGGAACATCTTAGTTCCATCAGAAATTATGATAAAACACAGGCAGAAGCCTTGAAGCAGAATAAATGAATTAAATATCCACTTCAAGAATTATGGGCCGATTTTCCTTGGCTCTGTTCATGGGAATAATGCTTATAACAAGGCTACTATACTGTTAAACACAGTACATTTGAACATGTCACTACAAGTACACTAAAACCAGCCATGTGTGTTTTTTAAGCTTTAACATAATTGATGCGAGGATATATTACCTCGTATCCCATATTTGTTACAAGGTATGCAGTCGTTACACAATCCAGAACATAAATAACAACATTCTAACATTTACAAAGCTCCTTAAACTCTGGTTTCATTGTTTACTATTACCATACCAATGGTGACTTCCGATTGGACAATTAACCTATCAATCAAAAAAAAAAAAAAAAATGACATCATAAAAGATGGCCGAACCGGGTCGTCCCCGCCCCTAGAAGAAGCCAGGGTGACCTGGCGAAACACGTATCAAAGCCCCTAGAAGAAGCCAGGGTGACCTGGCGAAACACGTGTCAAAGCCCCTAGAAGAAGCCAGGGTGACCTGGCGAAACACGTGTCGGGACACTCTTCACTAATCAATGCTCAAAGAATAGGGACAATTAACTGAGGGACAGTGCTAGCATACATACCAATAGTGAGCCAGTGCAGCGCTGGGTTCCTGCGCCTGATACAATTCATACCGTGTGTGTGCACGGAGACTAGCTACAGAAAGCTGCTGGCGCACTGTGTCTAGACACATGCGGCGCAGCGCATCGATACCAGCAAGGAATCTGACACAGCGCGGCACTGTGTCTGTATTCACACATAGAAGCATTGTGCTCTCAGGCGGCCTGCAGAATAGTAGCACCTGCCGCTGGATGATGCAAACAATATACCACTGTCTCCTCTTGTCCTCTTATAAAAATTATTAAGAGGACGTGACATTGGACTACAGGAGGACTGTTCAAACTAAGGGGACCTCCTCCTGTATTACTGTCCCAGGCTTACAGTATATAGCCACGGTGACATTGATTAAGTGTGGTTTGTATTGCCACACAGAACCTCATGGTGTATGTAGACGCACACGAGTCTTGGTTATTTTAATATAAGAACAAATAAAAGTTACATTTTAAAGTGATACACTCACAACTTTTCCCTCTTCCCCTAAAATCCCCCTTCATATACACTTTAATCCTTTGGTGGTGCACATCGTGGGTGTTTGCTCTGTATAGTGTGAACACGCTTCTTCTACCCATGCACTTCTGTTTCACAATTTCCATTTTTTCAGGGTTTTTTTTTAATTATTGTAATTTAAACAGATTTCTAGATGGCTACATTAATAATAAAGTATCTTTTTTTTTTATTTTTTATGAATTTCTTTAGCAGACCTAGTTTTTTTGTTAGTGTCAGTTAGTTTCTATTTATCATTATTTTGTAGCCATCCGTTTTATTCCTACTATCTGCTCAAATAAATGAATAATGGAAAGTAAAAAAACGGATACTATTGCAAGTCCAGGGCAATCAACAAATTTTTTATTCATCCAGAAACTGCAAAACAGAAGTCAAAATGCAGATGGGATATGGCCCTTAGATAAATGACCCCCATTTTGCGCAAGTCTTAATAACCTCCAGATGCGACGCTCCATATTTGCTAAGATGTTCTAACCGCTTAGTAATTCTCATGTAACACTTGTGCACCGGAATTGACATCTACACCGCGTCCCACCTGGCAGAGATTTCAGCAATAACCTGCGCTAGTATTTTGATACAGGCTATAGTACTTTTGGCGTACTGTCCTTACTTGCGTCCCACCACATATTTTAAAAAGTGGCTTCCCGGATATAAAACTGGCAAAAAGTCACAATATCATGGCAGTGCGTCAGAAATGCGACTTTTTCATGTCTTGTATACAGAAAACTGTTAGAGGAGAAAAGGACCAGGTCCCTCTGCCCACTGGTATTTAGCCTGTTTTATATTAGCAATCTAAATCCTAGTTGGCTAAAGGACCTAGTGGAGTATAAGATTAGAAGTGTAAGAACAGGTCCTTCTGCCCACTAGGATTTAGCCTGTTTTATATGAGCAATCTAAATCCTAGTTGGCTAAAGGACCTAGTCAGTTCATGTTAGAAGTTAAGAACAGGTCCTTCTGCCCACTAGGATTTAGCCTGTTTTATATGACAAACTAAATCCTAGTTGCTAAGACCCAGTGCAGTGTCAGGTTATAAGTGTGAGACAGGTCCTTCTTCCCACTAGATTTAGCTTACTTATATAAGCAATCTACATCCTAGTGGCTAAAGGACCAGGTCCTTCTCCCACTATAAATTTAACTTACTTGGCAAAAGACCAGGTCCCTCTGCCACTAGGATTTAGCTGAATTTATTGAGCAGGTCTAAATCCTACTTGTCTAAAGGGCGAGTCCCTCTGCCCCACTAGGGCTGTGACTGTTGGGACAAAAGGACCATGTCCCTCTGCCCACTAGGGATACTGTCTTTATATAACAGGCTAAATCCTAGTTGTCTAAAGAACCAGCTCCTTCTTCCAATAGAAATGTGACTGATATGGATAAAAGGACACGTCCTTCTTCGCCCCTAGGATTTGATTACTTTATATGAGCAGGTAAATCATAGTTGGCTAAAGGTCCAGATCTTTCTGCCACTAGGAAACAAGGATATGGGGTTTCACCTGGCTGTTTTTTAAGAACTCCTATAGATGTGAATGGAGAGTTCATTTATTTTCTAATATGTTTTAATCAATTTTTATTTTATGTGCATTATGACATTAGAAGTGAATGGCATTTTGCTCCTCATATGTTATTGTGCCAACCCCTCAATAATATTAGTGCCTCTTGTGAATTATTTTGCCCTCCCCACAAAGTGTCAGTGCTCCATCTCAAATCTAGTAACTGCTTGCCCCCCAGATGAGAACCATTGGTCAGCCTCATCCTGCACCTGCACTCTGATTCCATGCAGGTGATGTCCCGCACACGCTGGTGCTAGCACAGGGACATAGTATCATAGATATAAGGCTGGAAAAAGACCGCAAGTCCATCAAGTCCAACCTTTAAGAATTAATAAATGTTTTATCCCCATAATCGTGATATTTTTTTCTCCCAGAAAGGTATCCAGGCCTCTCTGGGACATGTACATAGAGTCCGCCATAACAATCTCCTGCGGCGAAGTTCCATAGTCTCACTGCTCGTCAGTAAAGAACCTTTGTCAATGTTGATGGTACATCGCCTCTCCCTCAGGCGTAGGGATGCCCCCTTGTTGCTGGTCACAGGCCTAGGTAAAAAAGATCTTGGAGAGATCCTTGTACGTCCGTTCAGGTATTTGTACATTGTAATGAGGTCTCCCCTCATCGTCTTTTTTCTAAACTGAATAATCCAAATTTTGTAATCTGTCAGTGTTTCTAATCCCCCCATTCCCTAATAATCCTGGTTGCTCTCCTCTGCACCCGTTCCAGCTCTACTATATCCTATTATAACACTGTGGCCCAAAACTGTACACATATTCCATGTGTGGTCTGACCAGGGATTTGTATAAGGGCAAAACTAAGTCTTTATCATAAGAATCTATTCCTCTCTTGATACATCCATATTTATTGTGCTTTAGCAGCAGCCGCTGGCTCTGGTCACTAAAATTAAGTTTACCATCCACCAATACCCCCATCTTTTTCACTCCAGTTTTACTAATAATTGACTGTTTAGAACATAATTATACTTTTTGTTTCTATGGCCCAAGTGCAATAACTTTACATTTATCTACATTAACCCATCAACCATTTCTCTGCCCACTCCTCAAGTTTCCACAAATCCCTCTGTAATGCTAAACTATCGACCTCAGTATTTATTACTTTACACAGTTTAGTATCATCTGCAAATATTGAAACTTGACGTGTAAACCCACTACAGGTCATTAAAAAAAATATTAAAAAGATGTTGCCCCAATACGACCCCTGTGGCACTCCACCTGGTTCGTCAACCCATCTGAGATGTGTCAGAAATGATGACCCTCTGTTTTCTATCACTAAGCCAATACTTTACCCAATACACAGATTTTCTCCTATTCCCAGCAGTCTCATTTTATATACCAACCTTTTATGTGGCACGGTGTCAAATGCCTTTGAAAAGTCCAGATATACAACATCCACAGCGTCCCCCAGATTCATCTTAAACTTACCTCCTCGTAGAAACCAATCAGAAACCAATGATGCTGGTTTATAAGGTTGTGCACAGTGAGATACTCGAGGATACATCTCTAACGAACCCCTCAAATATTCTCCCCACACAGAAGTTAGACCACGGGTTTGTAGTTTCCAGGATCGCTATTTGTCCTTTTTTGTATATTGGTACACACATTTGCTATGCGCCAGCCCTGTGGAACATAACCAGTCCTCAGTGAATCTTCAAATATTAACCCCTTATGCTCTGCGCCGTACTCTACGGCGCAGAGGTATAAGGATGTTGAAGAGGGCTCACGGGCTGAGTCCTCTTCATACAGAGGTGGGGTTTTTGCAATTTGCACAAAACCCCCACCGCTAATAACCGCGGTCGGTGCTTGCACCGACGGCTATTAACCCTCTAAACGCTGCCGGCAAAGTCGCCGGCGGCGTTTAAAAGACGGCGCGCGGACGCCGCCCTTCTTTTTTCGATCGTCGCCACGCCCCCGAACTCATCGGGGGGCGGCGATCGGTTTACCATGGTTTATGCAGGTTCGTTACAATGAGCCAGTGGCTCATTGTAAAGTATGACCTGCAAAAATGCCATATATTGCATACTGTATGCAGTATATGGTAGGAGCGATCTTGACCATCTAGGGTTAATGTACCCTAGATGGTCTAAAAAATAGTAAAAAAAAAGAAACAAAAAAAAATTTAAAAATAAAAAAATAATAAATATTAAAATTTCAAATCACCCCCCTTCCCTAGAACGGATATAAACATAACAAACAGTAAAAATCACAGACATATTAGGTATCGCCGCATCCCAAAATGCCCGATCAAATATAAAAACGGTTACAGCCGGCGGTGACCTCCGAGGCGGGAAATGGCGCCCAAATGTCCGAATTGCGCTTTTACACCTTTTTACATACATAAAAAATGAATAAAAAATGATCAAATTGTCGCACACCCTCAAATGTGCAATGAAAACGTTGCCTCATTCGCAAAAAATGACCCCTCACACATCTTCCGTGTGCCAAAGTATGAAAAAGTTATTAGCGTCAGAAGATGGCAAAAAAGTTTTTTTTTTTTGTACACATTCGTTTAATTTTTGAAAATGTTTAAAACACATAAACCTATATAAATTTGGTATCACCGCGATCGCACTAAACCAAAGAATAAGTAGGCTGTTATTTGGTAGCGAAAGAGTGAAAGTCGTAAAAACTGAGCCCACAAAACGTTGACGCACGTCATTTTTTTTTCAATTTTTCCACATTTGGAATTTTTTTTTAGCTTCGCAGTACACGGCATGTTAATAGATAACATCACGGGAAAGTAAAATTTGTTATGCACAAAATAGCCCTCACACAGGTCTGGTCAAACGTAAATGAAACGTTATGGTTTTTTGAAACGTTGGAGAGCGAGAATCAGCCGAAAAACCCTGCGTCTTAAGGGTTAAAATACGGTCCTGTCTTCACCGTCCATAGTTCATTCAGAACCGGGTTGTGTATCCATCTGGCCCCGGTGATTTATCTATCTTAGTGTAGCGAGGCGGTGCCGTACCTCTTTCCTGGTAAAACTGTTTGACATGCCAAAAAGAATTACATTATTCCTTAGTGTCCTTCACCAGGGGATTTTCCTGGGTAGACGTTGAAAAGACGACATTCAGTAGATTGGCCCTTTCCTCATCTCCTTCCCCATGACCCCCATGTTTTTCTAAGGGGACCCACACCTCTGTTTTTAGTTTTCTTTATCATTTATTTACTTGAAAAATAATTTGGGATTTTTTTGCTCTCCCTGGCAATATTTCTCTCATGTCTCTATCTTTGCGGCCTTTATCTGCCTTTTTACAGATTTATTTTCTCTCTATAATCCTGTAATGCCTCATCGCTACCTTCACTTTTTAGCACCTTAAACGCCTTATGTTTTCTCGCTTATTGCTTCCTCACAACTAGTTAGCCACATTGGCTTTTTCTTTTCTTCTTAGACTTTTTCCCATAAGGAATGGGTTTCTCACAGGACTTTTTCAGAATATATGAGAACAGAACACGCGCTTCAGTGTTACTCCACTTCTCCTTGTTTCTCCTGCAGTACTAGGACATATAACTTTAACACTACACATCGATGTTTTTTTTTTTGTATTTTTGCTCCCTCTTTTAAACCCCAGAATGTTTATTATATGTACAGAGCTGTAAGGGCTGTTTTCTGTGGCAATATTTTGTCCTTCCTAGTGACGTAGTTTATATTCCTCCATGTACTAGGAAGTTGAAAAAATGGCCAATGCTGTGAAATGCTGGAGAAAACTTTTGCATTTCAATAGGCTGTTTTTCCTTTTATCGTGCGCCCAAATAACACTCACACTTATCTTGGGTCAATAAGATCACAGGACACCAAATTTCTAGTGTACAAAAAAATGTGCAATTATTCAATTTGCCATGTCTTCGACGCTAATAGGTTTTTCATACTATAGGGCAGTGATGGCGACCCTTTAGCGGACTGAGTGCCCAATTGCAACCCAGACCCACTTATTTATGGCGAGTGGCAACCAAAATTAAGCAGTAACTTATTGCTCCCTGTTTTTCAACAACTTTCGATCATACTGGCCTCCTGAGGACAAAATGGAAAATTTGCATCATTATAAGCTCTTTCCATGTCCCCCTATACAGAGAATCGTGGGGCAGCAGAAGTTCCTCCAAAGATAATTCGTCGGCCCTTCTCCCTCTTCCTAAAGTACCTAAGTAGCAAAGTAGTATCACTTTAAATATGTCCTGTCTGGTGGGCTGGGGCGATGGCCTGGGTGCCCCCAGAAAGGCACTGATTCCACCTCTGGCGCCCGCCCATTCTGTCGACACTCTTTGTTCTGTGCCACAAAAGTGTTGTAAAAGCTTCTTAAACATTTGTGGACACTTTGCTGTGTATTTAAGTGCTTTTCTGACAGTTTACCATTAAAATCTAGGCCACTGTGTTATTATGCAGTAGTTTAAAGGCATCAACATGGCTACAGATGGTAACTGTCCTTCATTGCTATTCGCCAGCAGTTGGTGGAGAAATCGAATATTAGCAATACATTTTCTATACCAGCAGGAATAGCAGAGCAGGGCAAGATAGCTGCATATGCCGTATGTATAGGATGTTATCACTGAAGCAAACAATCTGATCCAAGAGGCAGCAGCTGCCAGGATTTAACAGGTTAACACCTCTGGCACATTCTGAGGCCTGAAACTGCAGAAGAATTCTGGATTTTACACAGCATCTCTCTGGAAACTCGCGCTGATGGATGTCTCCAATGAGATGACAGGTCATCAGCATTACATGGTGAACAGTCCGATGACCTGGCTTTGCAAACATCAGCAGATCTCTCCAGGCACTTGATGCTGCATTTACATTTAGCATTGTTTAGCTCTTTTAAAAACACATGAAAGACTGCGAGAGAGGCCGTACCCATTTCTGTGTACAGTGAAACCCAATGCATCGGGAAATTTTTTTTGTAGATATTTTTTTATATTTCATATATAAAAGCCTAGAAAAACAACAAGTGCCAAAACAAAACACCTCATTAAACACAAAAAAATTAATAAAATAATTTTTATCTTCTTTTCCGTTAGTAACAGTGCTGAACATAATTTTTAAATACTACTGTATATATAGTATAAGCCAAGCACTGGCTTATAAGGCACGGCTATATTACAGGGTGTTGGGTGGTTCAAGGTGGCGGGGGGGGGCATCCACTGGCCATATACTGGGGGTGGGGTGGTTAAGGTGCGGCGGGCATCCACTGGCCAATACTGGACTGGGGTGGGGGCGGGGCATCCTACTGGCCATATACCGGACTGGGGGGGGCAGGCACTGGCCATATACCGGACTGGGGGGGGGGGCAGGCACTGGCCATATGCCGGACTGGGGGGGGGGGCGGCACGGCCATATGCCGGACTGGGGGGGGGGCAGGCACTGGCCATATACCGGACTGGGGGGGGGGCAGGGCGCTGGCCATATACCGGACTGGGGGGGTGGGGGGGCCAGCCACTGCCATATACCAGACTGGGGTGGGCAGCACGCCATACCGACTGGGGGGGGGGCACACTGGCGATATAACCGGACTGGGGGGGGGGCCAGGCACTGGCCATATACCGGACTGGGGGGGGGGCAGGCCTGGCCATATACCCGTACTGGAGGGGGGGGCTGCCATATAGGACTGGGGGGGCATGCACGGTCCATATTAGGGGGCATAGGCGAGGCGGGCTGGCTGACTACTAACGGGGACAGGGCTGCTGGCTTTATACTAGGGTGCAGCTTGGCTATATATGGGGGGGGGCAGATGGTGGCAAATAAATACTGGTGCGCAGGGGGCGTGGATAGACTAAATACTGGTGTGCAGGGGGCTGGACGCTATATACTGGTGCGCAGGGCTGTGACCATACATTTCCCACCACGCTTTTACTTCAGTCAATAGGTTTTTCCTAGTTTTTGTGTTAAAATTAGGGGCTTATACTCGAGTACATACGGTAGATATTTTAAAAAATTTAGATAGTATTCTTAAAGGCTACATGAAAGTGTTTTTTCTGGGATCAGCAATTACAGGTGCACAGGAGCTCCTCTCCCCTCTAGTCACATGCGGCCCCTCCTGTTACCCTCAGAGAACAGGTCCTTCTGCCCACTAGGATTTAGCCTGTTTTATATGAGCAAACTAAATCCTAGTTGTCTAAAGGACCCAGTGCAGTGTCAGGTTATAAGTGTGAGAACAGGTCCTTCTGCCCACTAGGATTTAGCTTACTTTATATAAGCAATCTAAATCCTAGTGGGCTAAAGGACCAGGTCCTTCTGCCCACTATAAATTTAACTTACTTGGACAAAAGGACCAGGTCCCTCTGCCCACTAGGATTTAGCTGAATTTATTGAGCAGGCTAAATCCTACTTGGCTAAAGGGCGAGGTCCCTCTGCCCACTAGGGCTGTGACTGTCTGGGACAAAAGGACCAGGTCCCTCTGCCCACTAGGGTTTAGCTGTCTTTATATAAGCAGGATAAATCCTAGTTGTCTAAAGAACCAGGTCCTTCTTCCCAATAGAAATGTGACTGATATGGATAAAAGGACCAGGTCCTTCTGCCCACTAGGATTTAGATTACTTTATATGAGCAGGGTAAATCATAGTTGGCTAAAGGTCCAGATCTTTCTGCCCACTAGGAAAAACAAGGATATGGGGTTTCACTTGGCTGTTTTTTAAGAACTCCTATAGATGTGAATGGAGAGTTCATTTTTTCTAATATGTTTTAATCAATTTTATTTTATGTGCATTATGACATTAGAAGTGAATAGCATTAGTGCTCCTCATATGTTATGTGCCAACCCCTCAATAATATTAGTGCCTCTTGTGAAGTATTTTGCCCTCCCCACAAAGTGTCAGTGCTCCATCTCATTAATCTAGTAACTGCTTGCCCCCAGATGAGAACCATTGGTCAGGCCTCATCCTGCACCTGCACTCTGAAGTCCATGCAGGTGATGTCCCTGCACAGCTGGTGCTAGCACAGGGACATAGTATCATAGTATATAAGGCTGGAAAAAGACGCAAGTCCATCAAGTCCAACCTTTAAGAATTAAATAAATGTTTTATCCCCATAAATCGTGATATTTTTTCTCTCCAGAAAGGTATCCAGGCCTCTCTGGGACATGTACATAGAGTCCGCCATAACAATCTCCTGCGGCAGAGAGTTCCATAGTCTCATTGCTCGTACAGTAAAGAACCTTTGTCAATGTTGATGGTAAAATCGCCTCTCCTCTAGGCGTAGAGGATGCCCCCTTGTGCTGGTCACAGGCCTAGGTATAAAAAGATCTTTGGAGAGATCCTTGTACTGTCCGTTCAGGTATTTGTACATTGTAATGAGGTCTCCCCTCAGTCGTCTTTTTTCTAAACTGAATAATCCCAAATTTTGTAATCTGTCAGTGTATTCTAATCCCCCCATTCCCCTAATAATCCTGGTTGCTCTCCTCTGCACCCGTTCCAGCTCTACTATATCCTATTTATACACTGGTGCCCAAAACTGTACACAATATTCCATGTGTGGTCTGACCAGGGATTTGTATAAGGGCAAAACTATGTCTTTATCATAAGAATCTATTCCTCTCTTGATACATCCCATAATTTTATTTGCTTTAGCAGCAGCCGCCTGGCTCTGGTCACTAAAATTAAGTTTACCATCCACCAATACCCCCAAGTCTTTTTCAGCTCCAGTTTTACTAAGTAATTGACTGTTTAGAACATAATTATACTTTTTGTTTCTATGGCCCAAGTGCATAACTTTACATTTATCTACATTAAACCTCATCAACCATTTCTCTGCCCACTCCTCAAGTTTCCACAAATCCCTCTGTAATGCTAAACTATCGACCTCAGTATTTATTACTTTACACAGTTTAGTATCATCTGCAAATATTGAAACTTGACTGTGTAAACCCACTACAAGGTCATTAATAAAAATATTAAAAAGATGTGGCCCCAATACTGACCCCTGTGGCACTCCACTGGTATCGTCAACCCAATCTGAGAATGTGTCAGTAATGATGACCCTCTGTTTTCTATCACTAAGCCAATTACTTACCCAAATACACAGATTTTCTCCTATTCCCAGCAGTCTCATTTTATATACCAACCTTTTATGTGGCACGGTGTCAAATGCCTTTGAAAAGTCCAGATATACAACATCCACAGCGTCCCCCAGATTCAGTCTTAAACTTACCTCCTCGTAGAAACCAATCAGAAACCAATGATGCTGGGTTATAAGGTTGTGCACAGTGAGATACTCGAGGATAGCATCTCTAACGAACCCCTCAAATATTCTCCCCACAACAGAAGTTAGACTCACGGGTTTGTAGTTTCCAGGATCGCTATTTGATCCTTTTTTGTATATTGGTACCACATTTGCTATGCGCCAGCCCTGTGGAACATAACCAGTCCTCAGTGAATCTTCAAATATTAACCCCTTAATGCTCTGCGCCGTAGCTCTACGGCGCAGAGGTATAAGGGATGTATGAAGAGGGCTCACGGGCTGAGTCCTCTTCATACAGAGGTGGGGGTTTTTGCAATTTGCACAAAACCCCCACCGCTAATAACCGCGGTCGGTGCTTGCACCGATCGCGGCTATTAACCCTCTAAACGCTGCCGGCAAAGTCGCCGGCGGCGTTTAAAAGATGGCGGCGCAGGCGCCGCCCTTCTTTTTTTCGATCGCCACGCCCCCGAATGTCATCGGGGGGCGGCGATCGGTTACCATGGTTTATGCAGGTTCGTTACAATGAGCCAGTGGCTCATTGTAACTCACACAGGTCTGTACACGTAAAAATGAAAAAGTTATGGATTTTTGAAGTTGGAGAGCGAGAAATCAGCCGAAAAACCCTGCGTCCTTAAGGGGTTAAAAAGGCTATGAAAACCTATTTCCAATCTACTTAAATAATTAACATTACTGCTTCCATTCACTTTTAAAAATGGATAAAGATATTCCTGGCTCACTGCCAGCAAACTTTATCAAATGGCATTCGCTCGATGTGTCATCATCATTATCTCCTCCTTTCTCTGTTAGCTCTCCCTCCCTTCCCCCTTCCTTGTGAAAACACATGCTCAAAGCAAATCTCTTTCAGCTGATGTCCTCAGGAGGAAGGAAGGAGGAGGGAAGAAGAGCTAGCACAGATGAGATAATGACAATCATCACGCAGGGACTTGGATGACCCATGACTCAATGCAGTTTGCTGGCAGGGAGTCATGTATACATTTACCATGAGTAAGGACCACATGTAAAGGCCTGAAATGTGTAGGTTTGCCTACTTTTTAATTTATTATTGGATTTTATCTTTGTACCAGTATGGGTTAAATAAAGGAACCAATATTTTTACCATCTTTTATGTGTGGTGGAGGAGAAAGTTTCTTCCCCTGGATCATACTTTTTTATACTTTTAAAAGTGAGTGGAAGCAGTAATGTCAAAAGATACATGGAGAGATGTATCACATTCTTTTCTATTTTTTTACACTTCTTTTTGCAAACTTTTTGGATGCATTAGAGGATTAGGGACTTTTTTGTGCCCTTTTCACCTGGTCAGAGAAGTATGCTATGACCGAGTTTTCCAGATGATTTATCCAGATGTTTATGAAAAAGACAAAACATTGGTGCAACGATTGCAAAAGTCATAGATTTTTGTGTGAAAAAAAAAACTCCACTTCCTTGCTGGTGTAAGAAAAAGATAAAAATTGGTTACTCAAAAAGTTTGTAGGACTTTTTCAAAAGGTTTTTAAAAACCAACAAACAGATGCCAGATTTAACACCCTTTTACAAACAAGCCCAATAAAAAAGCTCACATTTTGAGACTAAAAGTAAATGACCCATATAGACTAGTTATCATAATAGACTAGTTATCATAGTGCTGCGCTTAAAAGTGAGGTCCTGACCTTCAAGCTCTGGATTCATAATCTTCTATTACGTTGAAAGATGGTGCTTTTTTGCGAGCCTACAGGACAGATGTTTTTGCTCAGGTGGTGTCTTAAACTGGTGCATCCATCCTCATGTGTTTACTTTGTTGTAAAAAATAAAATTTTTTATATCTCCCCTTATTTTCTGTGTTGGGCTCGAGCAGGGCCGGCTCCAGGTTTATGGGCCGCCCTTCAGTAGTCACACTGCCCCCCCCCCCTCGTACACATAACTCCCCTCCCCCTGTATACACTCTGCCCCCCCTCCTTAATGCCTCATCGCTACCTTCACGTTTTAGCACCTTAAACGCCTTATGTTTCTCGCTTATTGCTTTCCTCACAAGACTAGTTAGCCACATTGGCTTTTTCTTGTTCCTCTTAAGCTTTTTCCCATAAGGAATGGGTTTCTCACAGGACTTTTTCAGAATATATGAGAACAGAACAGGCGCTTCAGTGTTACTCCACTTCTCCTTGTTTCTCCTGCAGTACTAGGACATATAACTTTAAACACTACACATCGATGTTTTTTTTTTGTATTTTTTGCTCCCCTCTTTTAAAACCACATCGATGTTTTTTTTTTGTATTTTTTGCTCCCCTCTTTTAAAACCCCATAATGTTTTTATTATGATGTGTACAGAGCTGTATAAGGGCTTGTTTTCTGTGCAATATTTTGTCCTTCCTAGTGACAGTAGTTTATATTCCATGCCATGTACTAGGAAGTTGGAAAAAATGCCAAATGCAGTGAAATTGCTGGAGAAAACATTTTTGCCATTTTCATATAGGCTGTTTTTCCTTTTTTACTGTGCGCCCCAAATAACACCTCACACTTATTCTTTGGGTCAATAAGATCACAGGGACACCAAATTATCTAGTGTACAAAAAAAATGTCAATTAATCAATTTGCCATTTTCTGACGCTAATAAGTTTTTCATACTATAGGGCAGTGATGGCGAACCTTTTAGCGGCTGAGTGCCCAAATTGCAACCCCAGACCCCACTTATTTATGGCGAGGTGGCAACCAAAAATTAAAGCAGTAACTTATTGCTCCCTGTTTTTCAACAACGTTCGATCATACTGGCCTCCTGAGGACAAAATGGAAAATTTGCATCATTATAGCTTCTTTCCAGTGTCCCTCTATACAGAGAATCGTGGGGGCAGCAGAAGGTCCTCCAAAGATAATTCGGCCCTTTCTCCCTCTTCCTAAAGTACTAAGTAGCAAAGTAAGTATCACTTTAAAATATGTCCTGTCTGGTGTGCTGGGGCGATGGCCTGGGTGCCCACAGAAAGGGCACTGAGTTCCACCTCTGGCGCCCGCCCATTCTGTCAGACACTTTTGTGTCTGTGCCACAAAAGTGTTGTAAAAGCTTCTTAAATACATTTGTGGACACTTTGCATGTGTATTTAAGTGCATTTTCTGACAGTTTAGCCCATTAAAAATCTAGGCCACTGTGTTTATTATGCAGTAGTTTAAAGGCATCAACAGTGGCTACAGATGGTAACTGGTCCTTCATTGCTAGTCGCCAGCAGTTGGTGGAGAATCCGGAATATAGCAATACAGTTCTATACCAGCAGGAATAGCAGAGCAGGCAAGATAGCTGCATATGCCGTATGTATAGGATGTTATCACTAGAAGCAACAATCTGATCCAAGATGGCAGCGCTGCCAGGATTTAACAGGTTAACACCTGCTGGCACATTCTGGGAGGCCTGAAACTGCAGGAAGAATTCTGGATTTACACAGCATCTCTCTGGAGAACTCTGCGCTGGAGGATGTCGCCAATGAGATGACAGGTCATCAGCATTTACATGGTGAACAGTCCGATGACCTGGCTTTGCAAACATCAGCAGATCTCTCCAGGCACCTGATGCTGCATTTACATGTAGCATTTGTTTAGCTCTTTTAAAAACACAATGAAAAGACTGCGAGAGAGGCCGATACCAGTTCTGTGTACAGTGAAACACATGCAATCGGGAAATTTTTTTTGTAGAGATATTTATTATTATAATTTCATATATACAGCCTAGAAAAACAACAAGTGCCAAAAAAACCTCATTAAACACAAAATAAATTAATAAAATAATTTTTATATCTTCTTACTTCCTTAGTAACAGTGCTGAACAATAAGATTTTTAAATACTACTGTATATACTAGTATAAGCCAAGGCACTGGCTATATAGGCACCGGCTATATATACAGGGTGTGAGGTGGTTCAAGGTGGCGGGGGGGCATCCACTGGCCATATACTGGGGTGGGGTGGTTAAAGGTGGCGGGCGGGCATCCACTGGCCATATACTGGACTGGGGGTGGGGGCGGGCATCCACTGGCCATATACCGACTGGGGGGGGCAGGCACTGCCATGTGCGCGACTGGGGGGGGGGGGGCAGGCACGGGCCATATGCCGGACTGGGTGGGGGGGGCAGGCACTGGCCATATGCCGACTGGGGGGGGGGCAGCACACTGGCCATATACCGGACTGGTGGGGGCGGCACTGTGCCATATCCCGGACTGGGGGGGGTGGGTGGGGGGGCATGCGGCACTGGCCTATACCAGACAACTGGGGTGGCAGGCACTGGCATATACCGGACTGGGGGGGGGGGCCAAGCACTGCCATATACCACTGGGGGGGGCAGGCACTGGCACATAACCGGGACTGGGGGGGGGGGCAGGCACTGGCCATATACCGACTGGGGGGGGCAGCACGGCCTACGGATGGGGGGTCAGGCTGCATATACTAGGGGCATAGCAGTGCCTGCTGACTATATACGGGCAAGGGCTCTGGCTTTATACTAGGTGCAGCTTGCTATATCTGGGGGGCAGATGGCTGGCAAGCTAAATACTGGTGCGCAGGGGGCTGGATAGCTAAATACTGGTGTGCAGGGGGCTGGACAGCTATATACTGGTGCGCAGGGGGCTGTGACCAATACATTTCCCACCAACGGCTTTTACTTCAGTCAATAGGTTTTCCTAGTTTTTGTGTTAAAATTAGGGGCTTATACTCGAGTACATACGGTAGATATTTTAAAAAATTTAGATAGTATTCTTAAAGGCTACATGAAAGTGTTTTTCTGGGATCAGCAATTACAGGTGCACAGGAGCTCCTCTCCCCTCTAGTCACATGCGGCCCCTCCTGTGACACTCAGAGGTCAGCAGAGACCAGAAACTCCATCCTGACCATTGCCAATAAAACAAAAAAATCCTCATCCTCAACGCAGTCCACTGATCTGAAAGAGAAAAATATAAGAAAGGTTCATAAGAGCAAAGGACCAAAATATTTAAACTACCATAACCCCCATGGCCCCATCCTCTTTACACAGCCTGCACCCCCACAACCCCCCATGTCACACAGAGCCGCACCCAACCCCCATGTTCACCAGCCGCACCCCCATCCCCCCATGTCACACAAGCCGCCCCTGCCCGACAGAGCCTCACCCCACATCCCCCCATGTCACACAGAGCCTGCACCCCCACATCCCCCCATGTCACACAGAGCTGCACCCCCACATCCCCCCATGTCACACAGCCCGCACCCCCACTCCCCCATGTCACACACAGCCTGCACCCCCACATACCCCATGTCACACACAGCCTGCACCCCCCCCCCAAGTCACACACAGCCTGCACCCCCACATGTCACACACAGCCTGCACCCCGATATCCCCCCCCCCCCATGTCACACGCAGCTTGCACTCCCACATCACACACATCCTGCACCCCACACTCCCCATTGTCACACACATCCTGCACCCCCCATCCCCCCATGTCACACACATCCTGGCACCCCCACCTCCCCATGTCACACAACACCTGCACCCCACATCTACAAGCCCCACAGACCATGCACACACAGCTGCACCCCACGCCACCCCACACCATGTCACCCACCTGCAACCCCCACATTCACACACACCGGCACCCCCACATCACACACAGCCTGCACCCCCGCATCCCCCCATGTCACACACATCCTGCACCCCCACATCCTCCCATGTGACACACAGCCTGCACCCCCATGTCACACACATCCTGCACCCCCACATCCCCCCATGTCACACAGCTGCCTCTTCCTTACCTCTCCTCCTTGGCAGCACATGGCTGCTGCCACCTCTCCCCGGATCTCCAGGCTTCCTGTGTATACTCTAAAGTTGCTCCTCCCACACAAGAGCCCGGTCACATGGTCATGACGTCATCAGAGTTCCTTTAAACCACTAGGAAATAGCATCTACCCTGCAGTTACCTTGTATCTGCTGCTGGAAGCACCTGTGAAATTGGTAAGCAGTGGCCATCACAGCACAATCTCTGCCCCTCCTCCTCTCTCACTTGGCTGCAGCTGTCTCAGTGTGGGGAGGAGCTGTGAGCCCGTGGAGTGATCTGTAGTGCAGAGAAGCTGGGGGAATCCTAGTGCACAGACTCGGCCAGATCAGCTGTTGCCCAGGACGGGACACAGCTACCAGCAGGGGGTGCCAGCAACCAGAACAAAAGGAGTTATCTCAGTAAAGCCCCTTTCACACTTGCGTTTTTCAAGCGTGTGCTTTTGACGCGCAGAACTTGCATTGCACTCTGCATTCTGCAATGCAGACTTGCATTCTTTTTCACGCACACATGCGCGTTTTTTTTAACGCGTGTTTAAATCTCGACATGCTCTACTTTTGCAAGTTATGCGCGTGAAAAACACACCATACAAGTCTATGGAGATGCATCAAAAACGCATTGCACTCTGAGACACATGCAAGTGCAATGCGTTTTTCACGCATCAATTGCCATAGGAAAGATAGAGCTCAGTCCTTTTTCTGCGTGTGAAAAACGCATTTAAATTGCATTGAAAACGCACATGAAAAACTGAGACACTGAACAAACACTGACTGAAAACTGATTGCACTCTGATGCAAAATGTGCATTTTTCACTGACCAAACCCTGATCGCACCCTGATCAAACTCTGACGTGATCTGCAACGCAAGTGTGGAAGGGGCCTTAGGGTGCAGATTTTGTAATAAGTGTAAATGGTGAAAGTACTTGTCACAATGCATTGGACCCAATTACAGCCATGTGCTATGGTGACACAACCCCTTTAAGGGAAAACCAACATTAAGATTATTACCACAGTCTGAGACGGGTTATATGGTACATGAATCTAGATGATGCTTGAATGTATTTCTATTGATGTAAAAGGACTGAACTAGCCGGTAAAGCGCCATTTGGCGTGGGGGGAAGTGATGGCATCTCAGAGCCAGATAGCCTTTTGTCAGGAAACACATCTATTGGCAAGGGATACATGGTACATGAGCCATCCGAAATTTCCTTATATAATTCATGCTGCTGTTCCAACTAAAAAGGCAGGAGTTTTTATAGCAGCTCATGAGACAGTGGGGATAATGATAAACGATATTGAGATAGACACAGAAGGAAGATACGTAATTCTGAATAGTATGGTGCGAGGACAGCAATGTATCTTCAGTTAATATTTAGGCCCCAAACATAGTTAATGATCTGTGAAAAACTTAAAAAATATAAACATGATAGTGGAGGGGGATTGATTTTCATGAATGCTGAACTAGATGTCTCTGGGGAAAATAAAAGGGAACTGAGATCTGTGAGAAGAATCATGTTTGAATTCCATCTGCATGATGTTTGGAGATATAAGCACGGAACCAAAAGAGGATACACTTTTTTCTCCAAACCACGTGGCTCATATTCGAGAATCGATTATTTTTCATGGATTCATTGCTGGTTGATATAGAGATACTATGAATTACATCAAGTAATGTGGTAAATCAACGCAAACTGGCTAATGTTATAGAGAAAATATTGAATGAAAGAGGTGAACTGCTTTTTGATCCTCAAGCGATAATGGAGGTTTTTAGACATTATTATTCGTCATTATATAATTTGAGGGATGCAGTAGAATACAAAGAACCCCCTAGGGAAAAGATAAGGAAATTCCTCTCAGCAGCGGCGTTACTTACACTCAATAAACAGATGAACCAAGAATTAAATAGATCTATTAGTATAGAGGAAGTAGATGAAATAATAAAAGCATTGAAAAAAGCCAAATTTCCCAGCCCAGACAGAATAATAAATGAATATTGTGTATTATTTAGCAAGATCTTAATCCTTCATTTAACAGTCTTATTTAATAAATTCCTTAGGGGAGAAGCCATCCCTGAAGAAATGCTAATTATTATGAGCCATAAAAGTGGAAAAGACCCGTTTATGCCATCTAACTATAGGGCAATTTCACTTTAAATTTCTGATCTGAAAATCTTTTCATCTATTTTAGCAAGGAGAATGTCGGACATATTACACAGACTACTTTCTCCCGATAAGGTAGGGTTTATTAGAGGGAAACAGACAAGAGATGCAACAAGAAGGCTACTTAACTTGGTCCAGATAGCAGATGCTTAAGGGGGGGTTCCTCAATGCGTCATTAGAAAACTTTGGATTCAGTGGGTGCTATCTGGATGCAATAATGTTGCTGTATAGTAAGCCTTCTGTTACAGTAACCAATCCAGGGCTTCACTCCATCAAGCTCCATTTACACTCACCGGCCACTTTATTAAGTACACCATGCTAGTAACGGGTTGGACCCCCTTTTGCATTCAGAACTGCCTCAATTCTTCATGGCATAGATTCAACAAGGTGCTGGAAGCATTCCTCAGAGATTTTGGTCCATATTGACATGATGGCATCACACAGCTTGCCGCAGATTTGTCGGCCTGACATCCAGATGCGAATCTCCCGTTCCACCACATCCCAAAGATGTCTCTATTGGATTGAGATACTGGTGACATGTGGAGGCCATTTGAGTAAAGTGAACTCATTGTCATGTTCAAAGAACCAGTCTGAGATGATTCCAGCTTTATGGACATGGCGGCATTATCCTGCTGAAAGTAGCCATCAGATGTTGGGTACATTGTGGTCATAAAGGGATGGACATGGTCAGCAAAACAATACTCAGGTAGGCTGTGGCATTGCAAAAATGCTCAATTAGGTACCAAGGGGCCCAAAGAGATGCAGAAGACAAATATTCCCCAACACCATGACACACACACCACCAGCCTGAACCGTTGTATACAAGGCAGGATGGATCCATGCTTTTTGTTTGACGCCGAAAATTCTGACACCTTGGACCATCGAAGTGCTGCAGAAGAAAATGAAAATCGAGACTCATCAGACCAGGCAACGTTTTTCCAATCTTCTACTGTCCAATTTCGATGAGCTTGTGCAAATTGTAGCCTCAGTTTCCTGTTCTTAGTTGAAAGGAGTGGCACCTGGTGTGGTCTTCTGCTGCTGTAGCCCATCTGCCTCAAAGTTCGACGTACTGTGCGTTCAGAGATGCTCTTCTGCCTACTTGTTTTTAACGGGTGGCGATTTGAGTCACTGTTGCCTTTCTATCAGCTCGAACCAGTCTGCCCATTCTCCTCTGACCTCTGGCATCAACAAGGCATTTCCGCCCACAGAACTGCCGCTCACTGGATGGTTTTTCTTTTTTGGACCATTCTCTGTAAACCCTAGAGATGGTTGTGCGTGAAAATCCCAGTTAACACGTAATTTCTAATCCTCCAATCACATGGCGGCAAACCAGTGCATTAGTAGGCATGTAGACATGGTTCAAGACAATCTCCATCATTGAAACTGAGCACAATATGGGGAAGAAAGGTGATTTGAGTGCCTTGAACGTGGCATTGTTGTTGGTGCCAGAAGGGCTTGGTCTGAGTATTCAGAAATGGCTGATCTACTGGCTTTCAACGCACAACCATCTCTAGGGTTTACAGAGAATGGTCCAAAAAGAAAAACCCATCCGTGGAGCGGCAGTTCTGTGGGCGGAAATGCCTTGTTGATGCCAGAGGTCAGAGGAGAATGGGCAACTGGTTCGAGCTGATAGAAAGGCAACATGACTCAAAATCGCCACCCGTTACAACCAAGTAGGCAGAAGAGCATCCTGAACGCACAGTACGTCGAACTTTGAGGCAGATGGGCTACAAGCGCAAAGACCACAACCAGTGCCACTCCCTTCAACTAGAACAAACTGAGGCTACACTTTGCACAAGCTCATCGAAATTGGACAGTAGAAGATTGGAAAAAACTTTGCCTGGTCTGATGAGTCTCGAATTTCTGCTGCAAGCATTCGATGGTAGGTCAGAATTTGGCGTCAACAAATAAGCATGGATCCATCCTGCCTTTGTATCAACGGTTCAGGCTGGTGGTTGTGGTGTCATGGTGTGGTGGAATAGTTTCTGTTGGCACTCTTGGGCCCCTTGGTACCTAATTGAGCATTTTGCAATGCCACAGCCTACCTGAGTATTGTTTTCTGACCATGTCCATCCCTTTATGACCACAATGTACCCAACATCTGATGGCTACTTTCGCAGGATAATGCGCCATGTCATAAAGCTGGAATCATCTCAGACTGGTTCTTTTCTTGAACATGACAATGAGTTCACTTACTCAAATGGCCTCCACAGTCACCATATCTCAATCCAATAGAGCATCTTTGGGATGTGGTGGAACGGAGATTCGCATCATGGATGTGCAGCCGACAAATCTTCGCGGCAGCTGTGTGATCCATCATGTCAATATGGACCAAAATCCTGAGGAATGCTTCCAGCACCTTGTTGAATCTATCCATGAAATTGAGTCCAGTCTGAATGCAAAGGGGGTCCAACCTCCGTTACTAGCATGGTGTACTTAATAAATGGCCGGTGAGTGTAAATGGAGCTTCGATGGAGTGAAGCCCTGGATTGGTTACTGTAACAGAAGGCTTACTATACAGCAACATTATTGCATCCAGATAGCACCCACTGAATCCAAGTTTTCTAATGACTCATTGAGACCCCCCCTTAAGCATCTGCTATCTGGACCAAGTTTAAGTAGCCTTCTTGGTTGCCTCCCTTGTCTGTTTCCCTCTAATAAACCCTACCTTATCGGGAGAACAGTAGTCTTGTGTAATTATCCTACATTCTCCTTGTCTAAAATAGATGAAAAGATTTTCAGATCAGAAATTTAAAGTGAAATTGCCCTATAGTTAGATGGCATAAACGGGTCTTTTCCACTTTTATGGCTCATATAATTAAGCATTTCTTCAGGGATGGCTTCTTCCCCCTAAGGAATTATTAAATAAGACTGTTAATGAAGGATTAAGATCTTTGCTAAATAATACACCATATTCATTATTATTCTGTCTGGGCTGGGAATTTTGGCTTTTTTCAAATGCTTTGAATTATTTCCTCTCACTTCCTCTATACTAATAGATCTATTTAATTCTGTGTTCATCTGTTTTTGATTGTAGGTAACGCCGCTGCATGAAGGAATTTCCTTATCTTTTCCCTAGGGTTTCTTTGTATTCTACTGCATCCCTCAAATTATTAATGACGAATAATATGTCTAAAAACCGTCCATTATCGCTTGAGTGATCAAAAGCAGTTCACCGTCTTTCATTCACTTTTGTCTCTATAATAACATTAGCCCAGTTTGCGTTGATTACCAACATTACTTGATGAATTCA
Source organism: Engystomops pustulosus (assembly GCA_019512145.1). Taxonomy (NCBI): domain Eukaryota; kingdom Metazoa; phylum Chordata; class Amphibia; order Anura; family Leptodactylidae; genus Engystomops; species Engystomops pustulosus. Next base: position 116,745,840 of record CM033645.1, on the reverse strand, counting down.
TAGTATCTCTATATCACCGCCATAATCCATGAAAATATCGTTCTCGAATATGAGCCACGTGGTTTGGAGAAAAAAGTGTTCCTCTTTGGTTCCGTGCTTATATCTCCAACATCATGCAGATTGAATTCAAACATGATTCTTCTCACAGATCTCATTCCTTTTATTTCCCCAGAGACATCTAGTTCATCATTCCATGAAAATCAATCCCCCCCCACTATCATGTTTTATTTTTTTAAGTATTTTTCACAGATTCTTACCTATTTGGTAGCCTGAAATAGTAAATACAAGGGGAATATTGGGTGAAAGGAAGGATGGTGGAGATGGGGGGAGAGGGATTGGTGGTTGATCAGGGATGGAGGGAAACGATAAAAGGCAAGTGGGACGGGGATGAACTGCGGAATAGGGGTAGAGAATGATAGAAAGTATAAACAAGAAGATGATGATAAAAAGCAAGCAAAAACTGGGCGTGAGTTGAGGTGTACGTGGCAGTTTGTTTTTGTGTTGGGGAGGGTCGGGTGGTCTTTGGGCAGCCTCCTTTTTTCGGTAGCGGATTTCGGTGCACTACTGCGACGAGGCAAATACGCGAGTTCCACACGAGCCGTACCGTGGTGTGAGCTGACTGGAAGAACGGAAAGGTGTGCCGTCACGGGATTCCTCCATCTTCCCTGAAGATAACGTTTCGTGTCTCGCACAATATCTATCAAACTTACGTATTCTTCTTCCTCTGTGTCTATCCTCAATATCGTTTATCATTATCCCACTGTCTCAGTGAGCGATCTATAAAAACTCCTGCCTTTTTAGTTGGAACAGCAGCATGAATTTATATAGAATTCGGATGGCTCATGTACCATGTAGTCCCTTGCAAATGCGATTTGTTTCCTGAAAAAAGGCTATCTGTCTGAATGCCACACCTATTCCCCCACGCAAATGGCGATTTTACGGCTAGTTTCAGTCCGTTTAATAACATAGAAATACATTACAACATCATCAGATTACATGTACCATATAAACCCCGTCTCAGAAGTGGTAACTTTAATGTTGGTTTTTCCCTTAAGGGGTTGTGCTCCCATAGCACATGGCTGTAATTGGTCCATGCTTGTGACAAGTACTTTCACCATTTATAACTTTTACAAATCTGCAACCAAGGCCCCTTCCTACCCCTTGCGTTTCAGAATCACGTCGAGTGTGATCGGGGCGATCAGGGTTTGGTCAGTGAAAATGCACCATTCTGCATCAGAGTGCAAATCCAGTTTCAGTCAGTGTTGTGTGCTTGTCTCAGTTTTTTCATGTGCGTTTTCATGCAATTTAAAATGCGTTTTTTCACACTCAGAAAAGGATGAGCTCTCTTCATCTTTCCTATGGCATTGATGCGTGAAAAAGCATTGCATTGCATGTGTCTTCAGAGTGCACTGCGTTTTGGATGATCTCCATAGACTTTTATGGTGTTTTTTCCACGGATAACTGCAAAAGTAGGCATTCGAATTTAAACACGCGTTAAAAACAACGGCATGTGTGGTGAAAAAGAAATGCAAGTTCTGCATTGCAGAGATGCAGAGTGCATGCAATATCTGGCGTCAAAAAGCACACCCCGCTTGAAAAAGCAAGTGTGACAAGGGGCTTACGAGATAACTCCTTTGTTTGGGTTACTGGCACCCCTGCTGGAGCTGTGTCCCGTTCCTGGGAACAGCTGATCTGGCCGAAGTTCCTGTGTCATAGGATTCCCCCACTTCTCTCACAAGATCACATTACGGGCTACCGCTGCCTCCCCCACTGGGACCATCGCAGCCAAGTGAGAGAGCGAGGAGGGGCAGAGTATTGTGCTGGCTGTGATGGCACATGCTTTACCAATTTCACGGTGCTTCCAGCAGCAGCTATAATGGAACTGCAGGGTAGAGTCTATTCTAGTGTTTAAAGGAACTCTGATGAAGTCATGACCATGTACGCCTCTTGTGTGGGAGGAGCACTTAGAGTATACACAGGAAGCCTGGAGATCCGGGGAGAGGTGGCAGCCACCTTTGCCGCCACAGGAGGAGAGGTTAACGGAAAGGCACTGTGTGACATGGGGGATGTGGGTGTCCAGGAGTGTGTGTGACCATGGGGGTATGTGGGTGGTTCAGGATGTTGTGTGAATGGGGTGCGGTGTGTGTCAATGGAGGATGTGGGTGTTCAGGATGTTGTGACATGGGGGTGCGGGGGTGCCAGGCTGTGTGTTGATGTGGGGGTTGCCGGCTGTGTGTGAAATGGAGAGGGAGGGGGTGCGGTGTTGGGGTGAGCGGGGTGACAGCGGGTTGCTCTGTGTTGGGAGAATGTGGGGTGCAGGTGTTGTGTGAACATGGGGATGTGGGGGTGCCAGGATGTGTGGACATGGGGGGGATGGTGGGGTGCGATGTGTGTGACCAATGGGGAGATGTGGGGGTGAAGATGGGGTGATGTGGGGAAGTGGCAAGTGCGGTGACATGGGGTGGGGAAGGGATATCGGGGGCAGTGTGTGGGGGGACGGGTTGCAGCTGTGTGCTGACCTGGGGGGGGGGGTGCAGGCTGGGGTGACATGGGGTTGGTCAGCTCGGTGGACATGGGGGGATGTGCAGGCTCTGGTGGACATGGGGGGAGGTGGGGGCTGGCAGGCTCCTGTTGTGTGACATGGGGGGATGTGGGGTGCAGGCTCCTGTGTGACATGGGGGGTATAATGTGGGGGTGCGGCTCTCGTGTGACATGGGGTTCCGGGGCTTGGGCTACATGTCGGGCTATGTGGGGGGCCGGCTCTGTGTGACATGGGGGTGGGGGGGGTTGGTGAATGGGGTTGGGTGCAGGCCTCTGTGGACATGGGGTGATGTGGGGGCGGGCTGCCTGTGTAAAGAGGATGGGGCCACTGGGGTTAGGGTTGTGTATATTTTGTCTTTGCTCTTATGAACTTTCTTATATTTTGCTCTTTCAGATACAGTGGACTGCGTTGCGTGATGAGGATTTTTTTTTTTTTTTTGTTTTTAATTAGTGTCATGGTCATAGGATGGAGTTTATGCGGTCTCTGCTTGGACCTCTGAGGTGTACAGGAGGGGCCGACAGCTGCACTAGAGGGGAGAGGAGCTCCTGTGCACACGTAATTGCTGATATTAAGTGTTAACGAGCAGTTGGACAGGTGTACCTAATAAAGTGGCCGGTGAGTGTACCTTACAAATGGTACCCGACAGGGTTGCCCCTTGTCACCTCTCATCTTCAATCTTTATATTTAGTCACTGGCGGAAACTATTAGATTAGATGAGGAAATTAAGGGTATTGCTACTAAGTCAGGTATCTATACTATTGGATTATATGCAGACGATGTAATCGTTACCTATCAAGAACCAATGAGATCTCTATCTAAACTGAGGGTGCTGTATATAACTGAGGAAGAGCCTGGTCCGTATTATTCAGTCTATGAATAAAGATATTCATTTATGAAAAGGAACTATTCTGAGTGATTGACGCCGCTGATAGCCTGGAAAATTGCCATATATTTACTAAACTGAGGGTGGTCTTAGATGAGTATGCTGAGGTCTCCCTTTGTAAATTGAATGAAAAAAAATCTCCGATTATTCTGCTTCATGCTTCCAAGACTGAAAGCCTTGCAATAAAAACTGCATTTAAATTTGTTTGGCCCACGAAGGGATTAGGTATTCTAATCGATAAATCAGTTGAACAGATTATTGAATTAAATATGAAAAAACTTTATTTAAAACTAATAGGGGAGTTGGACAAATTTGCTAAACTAGCTCTTTCATGGGTCGCAAGAATCAATACAGGCGGTCCCCTACTTAAGAACACTCGACTTACATACAAGCCCTAGTTACAAACGGACCACTGGACATTGGTAATTTATTGTACTTTAGTCCTAGGATACAATAAACAGCTGTAACAGTTATCACATGTGTCTGTAATGAAGCTTTATTGTTGATCTTGACTCTTATGATAACCCAACATTTTTAAAATCCAATTGTCACAGCGACCAAAAAAGTTCTGTCTGGGATTACAATGATAAAATATACAGTTCCGACTTACATACAAATTCAACTTAAGAACAAACCTACAGACCCTATCTTGTATGTAACCCGGGGACTGCCTGTATAATAAAAATGTATTTAATACTGCATTTTTTATATTTGGTGAGATACATACCACTTAGATTTCCACAGGAATACTTGAGACCGCCACAAAAATTGTTTTTCAAATTTATATGGGCAGGTAAGGTGTCGCGGATAAAAGAAAAATAATGAACTCCTCAATAGAGAAAGGTGAGATATTATTGAGCAACTGAAGTGTTTTTGGGATAACAAATGTAATAATGCATGGACTAAAATAGAAGATGCAGAAATTGGTCCTATTATGGTAAAAGGGGCCATACAATTAAAATATTTAGTATCATGTAGGGTAGAAACTTTTCTAAGAACAACAAGGGACCTCTTGCATATTTGGAATAAAAAAAAACAAAGAGAATTTGCGAATACATATAAATTATGGAGATATTAAATCGGAATTTTTGAAGGAGATCGGTTTAATCCTTTATCTGCATTTATGGAATAATTTAAGGATCGGAACATTAGAGGGTTTAATTGCTAATGGTGCATTGATCCCTCTTTCTACATTATGCAGGGATTAGTTGTTGTCCAACTAATTTTTTTTGCAATACTTAGGGCTAAAGAACTAGATAAAAAATAAACTATTGAAAAGGGCAATTGCTCCACCAGAATGTTCAAAGTTTAATAAATTCTTATATGGGGCTGACACATGTAAAGGAGGAATCTCTATTGTCTATAACAGTGATGGCGAACCTTTTGGAGACAGAGCGCCCAAACTACAACCAAAATCCACTTATTTTCCCGTGAAGTGCCAATATGGTATTTTAAGCAGTAACTTATTGCTACCTGTTCTTCCACATCTTTCAATTGTATCGCCCCCGCGAGGCAACAAATACGGTTGAAAGAAGGAAGGCAAATTCAGACTCTTGTTGTAGCTTCTCCTCAGGGTCTCTCTGTAGAGGAAGAATGGTTGGTCCAGCAGGAGGATCTCCAAAGACATTGCAGTTCTGTCAACACCTTCTCACTTTTCCCGCAGTTCCAAACAGCCAATGAAGTGTTGCTTTAAAATAGCTCTCAACGCATCTCTTTAGTTGCCTGGGACTTGGTGGATTTGGTCCTATTTGATGAACTCTGTCCTGGGGTGATGGTCTGAGTGCACACAGAAATGGCTCCGAGTGACACCTCTGGCACCCGTGCCATAGGTTCGCCACCACTGGTCTACAAGGATCTTCAAAGCCTTGGGTGTCAAAAAAAATGGGTTATATGATAAACTGGGAGAAGGATCTGGGAATGTCATTCTCATTAATCAGGTGGCAACTAGCTGTGTCACGAGCATATAAGATATTCTACTGTACAAACCATATTGAGACTCTTCGTAAGTTACAAACAAGATGCAAAAATACCACTCCAACTACAACCAGTAGTAACAAGTGAAAAAAGCCAGCTCACCTAACCTTCTAGTCATTCTGGGCTGCACACTTCACGGCCATCTCCTGGTGCACGAACATAGTCCCATCCATAGCCGTCTGGTACAAACGAAGAAAATAGAGAAAAGTGATAAGGCACAACAAAAGAAGGTCACGGCTGTGCTGTGCCAAACTATGCCTGCTTTATTGAGTGACAAAATGCTAAAAACAAACACGAGGAACAATCGGTTAACGCGTTTCGACGAAAAACGTCTTAGTCATAACCTGTATGCATTCACTACATGCTCACCTTTTAAAAGACCTGAACAGCTGAGTGGTATCTAGCTCCCCACCCTCCGGTCATGTGAGTGGGAGGGCCATGGGAGAAACTTCAATCCCAACAATGAATCACCTGATCTCTAGGATCCGGGGAGAAATGGAACACGCCCCCTCCAAGTCACATGATCGGGAGATGTGTCATGCTGTAGCTGGTGAGTATAACCATTACAAGAAACAGTATAAAATCGAAAATAAATATAAAAATGTTCCTTACTGCCACCTGTGGTATATAACAGTAGTCGCATATACATACAAACATGTGTAACAATGGGACAAAATTGAAAGATTGTAAACATTGTAAACATAAAACTTTACATCAACACTTAGATCTCAAGACTACATACTTCGTTAGTTTATTGTTGTATAGATCTATATAGGAATCCATGCAATGTAAACATGACATCCAACCTCATCCATCTATGTATATACTTCTCAGATCATATACTGCTGGATTATGTAAAACAAAGTCTGCAAGTTAATATTGTTATATTCATATCTGTATGAGGGCATGGATGCAACGCATTATGTTATGTATCTATACAATTCTATGTACATACTGTTATAATTACATCACTTATCTACTCAGTATGTAAGTATGAGGTCAAGTCTCTTGTTCAGACCCTGTGGCGCTCTACTTTCTATGACAAAAATCCAATAAGTCTCTCGGTTAAAAAGCTTTCTCTTAATGTCTCCACCCCTTATCGGGCGTGTGACTTTTTCTATTCCTGTCCACTTAAAGTAACGAGTGGATTTGTTGTGGATGTCCCTGAAGTGTTTAGATGCTGCCGAGATACCAAGTCCATCGTTTGTGATGTCCGATAAATGACGTCTCATTCTAACTTTCAAAGGGCCTGTAGTGTGTCCTATATATTGTTTACGGCACTCAGAGCATTCTATCACATAAATTGTGTTAGAGGAATTACAGTTGATATAGGACTTTATCGGGTAAGTAGTATTCGTGACATAAGTGAAGTTGTCACCTATTGATATATATGCGCATGCCTTGCACTGTGAGTGTCCACATTTATAACATCCTACTGTATTAAGCCAAGTTTGTTGAGACGTGTGACTACTGAAAAGGCTTGGTGATATCATGCTTCCCAAAGTACCAGCTTTTTTAGCTACACATTTGACTCCTCCATCTAGAACACTAGAAAGAGATTGGTCCTGTAGTAGGATAGGAATGTATTTATTTACAATTCTAGATATCTCTCTAAACTGTTTACTGTACGCAGTTGAAAACACTATGGGAGGGTGCTTAGTTACAGCACCCTCACAATTGTATCCACTTTTACACATAGTTTCAGCAATTTCCTCTACCAACAAAGCATGTTGTTCTACACCTTTTATTCTATGTTCTGCCTTATATACTACAGATTTTTGATAGCCCCTATTGAATAGTCTCTTTTTGAGGTTTTCCTTCTCTCTCTCAAATTCCATATTGTCCGAACAATTCCTCCTAAGTCTCACCATTTCTCCATAGGGTATGTTATTAATAACGTGTGGGGGATGGCAAGAGGACGCCAATAGTGTGGCATTCCTTGCCATTTCCTTCCTATATGGAACACTTTTAACCCTATCTCCATCCCCAATAAGTGTAACGTCCAAAAATGGAATAGAGTTTCCACCAAAGGAGGAAGTAAATTTCAGATTCATATCGTTGTTATTGAGGTACAAAACAAAATCTTGGAAGGATGATTCTGAACCATTCCAAACCCACACCAGGTCGTCTATATAACGGCCAAACCATACTATAGACGCCTGGTGTGGGTTGGAAGATGAGAAAATGGTAAGTTCCTCCCATTGGGACATGTAGATATTTGCAAGGGAGGGGGAAAACTTTGGGGCCCCCTCCACTTGCAAATAATACCTGCCATCAAATAAGAAAAAATTATTCTCAAGTAAAAATTTTGTGGCTGAGATGATGTATTCTTTGAGTGCCATACTAAAGGTACTGTATCTGTCTAGATGTCTGCGTAGAAAAAAGAGGCCCTTGTCGTGAGGGATAGGTGAATAAAGTGCTGTGACGTCACATGACGCCCAGCTATATTCCTCACACCACCTAAAGTCTCTCATAATTTTCAACACGTGTTTTGTATCCTTTAAATAGGAAGGTGTAACCCTAGTAAGGGGCTGAAGGTAATGGTCCAGCTACTCGCCCAGTCTCTCACCCACTCCCCCAATGCCAGCCACAATGGGTCTCTTGGGGGTGGAAAAATGTTCTTGTGAACTTTGGGGAGCGAATGAAAAACTGGGGTGACTGGATTCTTTACAAAAAGATAATCTTTCATTTTTTGTGTTAAAATGCCTGCAGATACTCCCTCGTCCAAAATTATGGACAGGCGTTTCTGCACATAGACTGTAGGGTTGCATTCAAGACTCCGGTATGTATTCTTGTCATTCAGCATATTATCATTAAGAAGTTTATACAGTGGAGCATCTAAGACCACCAGGGCTCCTCCCTTATCTGCTGGTCTAAAACTTAGATCAGGATCTTGCTTAAGCTGTAGTAAAGCTCGTCTCTGTGATTTAGATAGGTTGTGATGTATCTGCTGTAAGTTTGTGTCTTTGACTCTTCTGTGTAAAGCCACTAGTTCCCTCTCTACTACGGGGCTCATCAGATCCGCAACATACGCATTATGAGTATCTGGGGCAGTCGATACTTCATTAGATGTTAACGCATTGTCAAAATGCCTTCTTATTGTGATGTTACGCCCCAGTCTGTTAACGTCCAGTAGGGTACTAAACAAATCGAAATTGCAACTGGGTGAGAACTTCAGACCTTGTTTTTAGCATTTTGTCACTCAATAAAGCAGGCCGTGGACCTTCTTTTGTTGTGCCGGTTCGCTTTTCTCTATTTACAAACAAGATGTTATATATCACCATCGACTAGCAAAATTTTTTGAGCTAGAAACTGACAGTTGCTGGCATTGTGAAAAGAAGGGAGCGGATCTATTCCACATATGGTGGAACTGTAGAAGCATTAAGGTTTTGTGGGAGGAAGTAGAGAACCGGATTTAAGAGATATGGAGTTTTGAGATAGAGCTGAGTCTGGAACTTGCTCTTCTGAATCTGAATATGGAGGTAATTCCGGTAGATTTTAGATGGTCCATAGGAAGAATGTTAGCAGTAGTAAGAAAGACCATAGCACTTTAGTGGAAAGAACCACAATGTGCAGATCTAAAATTAATTATGAAGAACTTGAAGCAAGTGTACCAATATGAAAAAGTCCTGAATGAGATGGCCATTCTAAAAGCAACTGATTTTGATGGCAAATGGGAAAAACGTGTAATGTACGCATCAAACAATCACATACTTTTGTAAAATATAAGCTTCTTGTGTACCTGGTTTCTGTCTTTCTTTCTTTCCTTTTTCTTTTTCTTTTTTTATCTCTCTCCCTCACCATGTGCCTCTGGGACACATGGGAATCTTACTTAGTCTCATGCGCAAACAAGGAATAGATATATTTATGTCTTTAACAATATAGAACAATACAAAAAATTTATTTATGATGTAGAACTGTGATCTACATAAACTAAATAAATAAAATGCCAAAACACTGTTGGTGCTGGAGCCAGCACAAGGTAGCAATATAACACAGTCTATCTTGCAAAGTCAAATCACAGTAAAACAGTAGGGCCTTAACCCGTATGGCAGAAGGGTTAGGCAGCACAGTTAAATAAAACAACAGTTCAAAGTGCCAGGATAAGGCACAGAGGTAGATAATCCTGTTCGTGACGCCACTTGCAACATCCCCCACCAGGGCCAGACCTTTCTTTGGTGGCTGTAGACAGCTGCAATTACAAACATTTGTTAAATTTGAAATGATCTGCTATTGAGACTGATAGTTTTACTACCCAAATGAGTTACTTACTAACGTTTCCCATATCGCAACTTTATGTTTTCATAATTTTTTTAAAGTCCTTTTATTGTTAAATGATGATAAAATTATTAAAATCTTCCTATGAATCCTCCCATTTTCAAAAGTACAACCTTCAAACTATTAAAATGGATGTTACTTGTTGTATGGGCGCCTAGAGAGCCTCAGAAGAGAAGGAGCACTCTGCATCTGCCAGTTTTATCTTATAGAACTTAGTGGATTTTAGTTTTTTCGTTGGTAGGGCCATATGTGGGCAATTTTATGGGATGCATTTCCCAGTGATACCATTTTGGGGCTGGTGTGCCCTATTGTTGAAAACATAATAACTTTTTTTTAGGGGTGGAGAAGTAGAAAAGCCTCAATTATGTTATTGATTTTTTTTACTGTATTTTTTTTGGTGTTCACCATATAGCCTAATAAACATAAATTTTATTAAATGGGTCAGTATGATGACATGTATACTTTACTTAAATATTTGTACAAAATTTCTCACAATTAACCTTAATATGGGGAAAAATCTAGCATTTTTGCATCGCCGTCTTCAAAATGGCATAAAACTTTTTTTGCATATGGAGCTGGTTGATGGCATGCTTTTTCCGGGACATGTAGTACTTTGCACCAATCTGGAGCAGATATGTTTTTTGATCACTTTTTATTGAATTTTTTGTGATATGAAATCATCAACAATTTTTTAGTGTTTTTTTTTAATACGGTGTTCATTATGTAGGTTCAGTAATGATTTATTTTTATTCTACAGATTATATTGGTGAAAATAATTAACTAAATGAATCTACATGTTCCAAACCCCATTTTAAATTGTTAATGGCAACCTGTCACCAGGAGACCCATTTTTAGCACCCCCTAGTCCCTACAGAGCATAGTACCTACACTGCCAAAGAGTTTTTGTATAAAAAATAGGTTTTACAGAAAAAAAGACTGCTCCTCTATAGCTACTTCCAGGGTACAAGTGTCTAGTCACAGAGCACATGGCATTAAAAGGTACAATATAACATTTTTTTTTCTGTAAAACTTATTTTTTTATACAAAAACTCTTTGGTAGTGTATGTACTATGCTCTGGTGGTGCTAAAAATGGGTCACCTGACAATAGGTTCCCTATAAATGCAGCCACTTGGTCTTGTAAGTAAATTTTAATATAGGTCCTACTGTATATCCTGAGACCTGCATTCATAATGGATAAAACAAATTCAAAGGAGTCAGAGCAAACCAGTACATTTGGTTTGTTAAAGCCAGGTTGCACTACTCCAGCTTCATAGCACATGCTGTGTACCTACAGCACTTCTGGTGTAAAGCCAGGCTGTACTATTCCAACTACATAGTACATGGTGTATACCTACTTGCTTGTGCAGTGAAGCCAGGGTGTACTACTTCGGCTTCACTAGCAGTATCACAGACGCTGAGAGCCACGGACCAAGGAATTTTTTTTTGTAATGGGTTGTAGAAAGGCACAAGGCGTTGTGGTGGATGGTAGATATGTGTCAAAGTGGGGGCAAGGGGCAGACGGCAGCCGCAGCAGTAAGGTAATAACCTTTGATATACTTTTCTAAAATAAGGACCTAGCAATGGACGAATATGACAGAGGTGTAGAGATGAGCGAACACTAAAATGCTCGGGTACTCGTTATTCGAGACGAACTTTTCCCGATGCTCGAGTGCTCGTCTCGAATAACGAACCCCATTGAAGTCAATGGGAGACTCGAGCATTTTTCAAGGGGACCAAGGCTCTGCACAGGGAAGCTTGGCCAAACACCTGGGAACCTCAGAAAAGGATGGAAACACCACGGAAATGGACAGGAAACAGCAGGGGCAGCATGCATGGATGCCTCTGAGGCTGCTTAAACGCACCATTATGCCAAAATTATGGGCAACAGCATGGCCATGACAGAGTGACAGAATGAAGCTAGATAGCATCTAAAACATCCAATAATTGACCCTGACACTATAGGGGACGGCATGCAGAGGCAGCGGCAGCAGGCTAGAGAGTTCATGGGAACATACCCTAAATGGACTCAGGCTTCAAACCAATGGGTGGCAGAGAGGAAACCAAAGGAGGTGAGCAAGAAAGTGCTCAAATAATCGGTACTGATAAAAGTTTGCCAGTATATTTTGTGGATTACACAGCAGGGTGGCGACAAAGTTAACATGGAGCCATGAAAAACAACCCAAAATTCTGCCGACACAAGCTGTTGATAAGGGGAACATGTATGGAGGCAGTGAAACTAGTAGTAGATTAAAGGTGCTGCAGTTAAAAAATATGTTAGTTGGTATTGGCATGGAGCTGGCGCTCCGCTGCCAGGCGAGCTTTCGCCAATCCAAGCCCCTGTCTCTAGGCTACTCCCCAAAAGCACTTCTAAGAACCTTTGTATAAGATCAAGTGTTCGTAGCGTTCTTATAAGTTTAGGATATGCCGGGTGAGGGGAATGTAAACAGATGCGCAAGAAGCGCATGATGCGCATGGAGCTGGCGCTCCGCTGCCAGGCGAGCTTTGCAAATCCAAGCCCCTGTCTCTAGGCTACTCCCCAAACAGCACTTTTGTTATAAGATCAAGTGTAGTAGCGTTTTATAAGTTTAGGATTGGCGGGTGAGGGAAATGTAAACAGATGCGCAAGAAAGCGCTGAAATAAAATCCCTAAATGGTAAAAGTTTGCAAGTATATTTTGTGGATACACAGCAGGGTGGGACAAAGTAACAACTTTGATGTGGAATCCATGAAAACAACCCAAAATTTGCGGACACACCTAGTTTGATAAAGGGACGATGTATGGAGGCAGCTATATGGACGACTTTGGAGGTAGGAATGGAGACAAGTGTGGAGGCTGCTATGGAGACAATTTATTGGATAGTGCGCTGTATTGTGGCAGTCCCAAACATTTTTCAAACCAGAGGAGCAGGTAGGTGGCCCTCCAGTAAAATGGGATAGATTGAGTGCCTGTATGTGGCAGTCCCAAAAATGTTCAAACCAGAGGAGCAGGTAGGTGGCCCTCCAGTAAAATGGAATAGATTGAGTGCCTGTATGTGGCAGCCCAAAAAGTGTTCAAACAGAGGAGCAGGTAGGGTGGCCTGCAGTAAAATGGAATAGATTGAGTGCCTGATGTGGCAGTCCCAAAAATGTTTCAAACCAGAGGAGCAGGTAGGTGGCCCTCCAGTAAAATGGGATAGATTGAGTGCCTATGTGGCAGTCCCAAAAATGTTCAAACCAGAGGAGCAGGTAGGTGGCCCTCCAGTAAAATGGGATAGATTGAGTGCCTGTATGTGGCAGTCCCAAAAATGTTTCAAACCGGGAGCAGGTAGGTGGCCTCCAGTAAAATGGAATAGATTGAGTGCTGTATGTGCCAGTCCCAAAAATTGTTCAAACCAGAGGAGCAGGTAGGTGGCCCTCAGTAAAATGGGATAGATTGAGTGCCTGTAGTGGCGTCCCAAAATGTTTCAAACCGGAGCAGGTAGGTGGCCCCCAGTAAAATGGAATAGATTGAGTGCCTGATTGTGGCAGTCCCAAAAATTCTTCACACCGAGGAGCAGGTAGGTGGCCCTCCAGTAAAATGGAATAGATTGAGTGCCTGTTGGGCAGTCCCAAAAATTGTTCAAACCAGAGGACCGGGTAGGTGGCCCTCCAGAAAAATGGAATGATGAGTGCCTGTATGTGGCACTCACAAAAATTGTTTCAAACAGAGGACCGGGTGGTAGGTGGCCCTCCAGAAAAATTAAATGCATGAAGTATAGCAAGAGCCAGTGGGCCCTGTCAAAAAATAGCCATTTTCCTCTGCTTTAATGTACAAAGAGGAGGAGAAGGAGGAAAATGAGGAGGAGGAGGAGGAGGTGGATCCAATATTTGGTTTGAGCTTCCTTCACCGGTGGAGATGGAGAATTCTGAGAAATCCAGCCTTATTCATTTTAATAAGCGTCAGCCTGTCAGCGCTGTCAGTCGACAGGCGTGTACGCTTATCGGTGATGATGCCACCAGCTGCATGAAAACCCGCTCGGACAAGACGCTAGCGGCAGGGAGGCAAGAACCTCCAAGGAGTACAGCGCCAGTTCGTGCCACATGCAGAGCTTTGAAAACCCAGTAGTTGTAGGGAGCTGTGTGATCATTTTAGGACGATGGTATGGTCAGCTACGTACTCCCTCACCATCTTTCTGTAAAGATCAGCCCTACTCTGCGAGACTGGGGACGGTGACAGTGTCTGCTGGGGTGGGACATAAAGATGGCAAAAGCCTTGTAAAGCGTACCCTTGCACAGGTGGATGAAAGCTGCTGCTCGCCTACTCTCCCTCGCTACTTGTCCCGCAGAAACTACGCACTCTGCCGCTAGCGCTGTCAGAAGGGAAATACTGTTTCAGCTTGTGCACCGGCCTGTGGTATTCATGCATTCTCACATCCTTTCTCTGCAGGGATGAGAGTGGCAAGATTTTGCTTATGTACCGTGGGTCCAGGAGAGTGAACACACCAGTAATCGGTGTGGAATAAATTCTTTGGACGCGAGGGCACGGGATAGGCAGCCTAGCATAAATCTGCCATATGCGCCAGAGTACCAACGCGTAAGGAATTACTCCCTCACTGGCCTGACTGTCCATTTCCTCCTCCCAACTCCTCCAACTCTCTTCTTGACCATACACGCTGAACAGTGAAGGACTCAACAATGGTCCCCTCTGTGTCTCGCCAACATTTCTCCTCCTTCCTCCTCATCCTCCTCACCTCCACATCCTCCAGATTGCGCTGAGAAACAGACCCAGGGTGCTTTGGCTACAACAAGGGATATCTTCTCCCGTCTCTTGTGACGAGCGCAAAGCTTACGACTTCCTGCTGACCAGAGAGTTGTTCAACCAGGCCAAGCAGCGGGATGGTGAGAGATGATGATGGCGGCATCGCCACTGACCATCTGTGTTGACTCCTCAAGTTACTCAGCACCGACAGATATCAGACATCCACGTCCACTCCTCATTGTAGACTTGAGGAGAAGCTGACTGACCTGACTACCAGTTCTGGTGGAAGTTGACACCTGGCAGTCTACAATCGCTCTGCGCTGCTGGTAAACTCGGGATAACATGGTCAGTGTTGAATTCCACCTCGTGGGCACGTCGCACAACAGTCGGTGAGCGGGCAGTTGGAGGGCGGCGTGCGCTGCCCTGAGAGTGGCAGCTCTGGGGCTGGATTCCTGAAATGCGCACAGATGCGGCGCACCTTCGTGAGCAAATCAGACAGATGGGGTAGGTCTTGAGGAAACGCTGCACTATCAGATTTAACACATGGGCAGGCATGGCACATTGTGTCAGTATGCCGAGTTGCAGAGCCGCCACCAGGTTAAGGCCGTTGTCAACACAACCATTCCCGGCTTGAGGTTTCAGCGGTTTGCCAGCCACAGATCAGTATGCGCACGTGATGCCCTGTAATAGCTCTGGGCGGTGTGCCTTGTCGCTAGGTCAGCAGTTTGAGCACACGCCTGCTGTCGCTTAGCGGACGGCACTGCTGCTTGGCCTAGAAGCTACCGACTGATGGCCGAGTGCCACGGATTGGTAGTTCGGAGGAGGAGGTGGAGGAGGGGTGGGGAGGAGGAGGAGGCATAGTAGGCCTGAAACACCTGGACGAGGTAGGCCCCGCAATCCGGCGTCGGCAGTATATGAGCAGCCCAGGGTCAGTCTCGGTGCCAGTCCACCAAGTTAACCCAATGTGCCGTCAGCGATATATAGTGGCCCTGCCCGGCAGCACTGCCACGGTCCTGTGGTCAGGTGGACTTGTCAGAAACGGCGTTGGTGGGCACGGATGATGGTGTCTGACACGTGCTGGTGGCAGGGCTGGGACGGCACATCGGGAAAAGTAGTGGCGGCTGGGGACCGAAATACCGAGGGGCGGCCGGCCATGAGGTTGCGAAAGGCCTCGGTCTCACTGCCTATAGGGCAGTCTCCAGGCTAAGCAATCTGGAGATGTGCACATTAGGGCTTGGCGTGGCGGGTGGGGTGGCACTATATTGCGTTTCCGCTCCAGCGTCTGGGGTATGGAGAGCTGAACGCTGGTGGTGATGCTGTGGAGGATTGGGAGGCGACGATTGGGGTTTTGGGACAGGGTCCTGGGCAGGGGGCTGACTAGGCAGTGACACAGGGGAAGGAGCAGTGGTGTGCACGGCCGGAGGTGAACGGGCTGTTGCCACTGAGTGGGGTGCTTAGCATTCATATGCCTGCGCATACTGGTGGTGGTAGTTAAGCTAGTAGTGGTGGAACCCCTGCGAGCCTGGTTTGGCAAATTTTGCACACACAGTCCGTCGGTCATCCGGTGTTTCTTAAAGACCTCCACACTTCTGAAGATCTAGCCTCGCCGCAAGAGCCCTCACACGGGAGCTTCACTAGTTGACAGTGGCGCTGATGCACCAGCTCTGGCCTGCCTCTCCGTCTGGCCCCACCACTGCCTCTTCCAAACCTGGTTAGGTCGAGGACTCTCTCGTATCAGAAGCACTGTGTTACCGGCTCTCAACCCAGCTTGGGTCTGTCACCTCATCATCCTCGATCCCTCTCGTGCTCCCCCTCGGACTTCCTGCCCTGACAACCAATTCCCCACTGTGACAACCGTGTCTCCTCATCGTCGGACACCTCTTACAACTTCCACTACAGTCAAGAAGGTCATCATCACCCACAGACTGTGATGGTGGAAAACCTGGGCATCGGAAAAATTGCTCAGCAGCAACCGGACAAGTGGTTTGTGACTGTGGGAAGGGTCCAGAAAACCGTTCCTCAGAGTATGCCGGTTCAAATGGCAAATTTTCCTGGGAGGGGGCAGACTGGGGGGGAGGAGGCGGGTGCAGGAGCTGGAGGAGTGGGGATTTGGTGACATGGGTGGATGCGTGGAAAGACTGACTGGTGGTGGACAAATTGCTCGAAGCATTGTGCAGCAATCACGACATCACCTGTTCGCACTGTTCTGGCTCAACAGTGCTCTACCCGAGTCCCAGTAACTTCAGACATGAACCTAGGGAGTGTAGCTCTGGGCGTCCCTGCTCCTCATCAGCAGGTGGTGTCCACCCCGCCAGGACCACGGCCTGACCCCTGCAGTAGTTGGACGCCCCAGTCCCCGCCCTCGTCCTTACCCCTAGCCCTGGGGTTAAACATTTTTAAAATGAGAGTTTATAACTTTTTTTTTTTTACTTTTTTTTTTTTTTTTTGTGTGTTTTTTTCGTGTGTTTTGTTGTTTTTTTTGTGTTTTTTGTTATTTTTAGTATTGCTAGTATCCTCTACAGAACCAAACAATCGCTCTATGCCTATTGCATAATATGGCATATTTTCTAGCAAGAGTATCAAAGAAAGCACACTACTATGCCAGATGAGATGACACTGAGTTATTGCCTAATAGAAATCCAACCCTACTGAATTTTGCCACTTCCGCCTTTGCTATGGATATGTGCGCCACTAAGCGCAGAACACAGCGGTCGCAAGTCTCACTACAAATTGCTCAGAATTGGCAAGTACATGGACTGAGAAACTACAGCCACCAGCGATCAACCAGAAATCAAATATATAGACGCTACTGTAGGCTTCAAGAAGACTATTTGTATCTCCTATGGCTATTTTCTAGCCAAGTATCAAGGAAGCACTACTATGCCAGATGAGTGACACTGAGTTAGTGCCTAATAGAAATCCAACCCTACTGAATTTTGCCACTTCAGCCTTTGCTATGGATATGGGCGCCATACGCGAGAACACAGCGGTCGCCAAGTCTCACACAAATTGCTCAGAATTGGCAAGTACATGCACTGCAGAAACTACAGCCACAGCCAAGATCAACAGAAATCAAATATATAGAACGCTACTGTAGGCTTCAAGAAGCTATTTGTATCTCCTATGGCTATTTTCTAGCCAAGTACAAAGGAAGCACACTACTATGCCAGATGAGTGACACTGAGTTATGCCTAATAGAATCCAAACCCTACTGAATTTTGCCATCCGCCTTTGCTATGGATATGTGCGCCACAAGCGCAGAACAAGCGGTCGCAAGTCTCACTATACAAATTGCTCAGAATTGGCAAGTACATGCACTGCAGAAAACTACAGCCCCAGCAGATCAACCAGAAATCAAATATATAGAACGCTACTGTAGGCTTCAAGAAGCTATTTGTTTCTCCTATGGCTATTTCTAGCCAAGTATCAAAGGAAGCACAATACTATGCCAGATGAGAGTGACATGAGTTATGCCTAATAGAAATCCACCCCTACTGAATTTGCCACTTCAGCCCTTTGCTATGGATATGTGCGCCACTAAGAGCATAACACGCGGTCGCAAGTCTCACTACAAAATGCTCAGAATTGGCAAGTACATGCACTGCAGAAACTACAGCCACAGCAGATCAACCAGAAATCAAATATATAGAACGCTACTGTAGGCTTCAAGAAGCTATTTGTATTCTCTATGGCTATTTTCTAGCCAAGTAACAAGGAAGCACACTACTATGCCAGATGAGTGACACTGAGTTATTGCCTAATAGAAATCCAACCCCTACTGAATTTTGCCACTTCAGCCTTTGCTATGGATATGTGCGCCACTAAGCGCAGAACACAGCGGTCGCAAGTCTCACTACAAAATTGTCAGAATGGCAAGTAATGCACTGCAGAAACTACAGCCACAGCAGATCAACCAGAAATCAAATATATAGAACGCTACTGTAGGCTTCAAGAAGCTATTTGTATTCTCCTATGGCTATTTTCTAGCCAAGTATCAAAGGAGCACCACTACTATGCCAGATGAGATGACACTGAGTTATTGCTAATAGAAATCCAACCCCTACTGAATTTTGCCATTCAGCCTTTGCTATGGATATGTGCGCCACTAAGCGCAGAACACAGCGGTGAAGGTGCAAGTCTCACTACAAATTGCTCAGAATTGGCAAGTACATGCACTGCAGAAATACAGCACCAGCAGATCAACAGAAATCAAATATAGAACGCTACTGTAGGCTTCAAGAAGCTGTTTGTATTCCCCTATGGCTATTTTCTAGCCAAGTATCAAAGGAAGCACACTACTATGCCAGATGAGATGACACTGAGTTATTGCCTAATAGAAATCCAACCCCTACTGAATTTTGCCACTTCAGCCTTTGCTATGGATATGTGCGCCACTAAGCGCAGAAACACAGCGGTCGCAAGTTCACTACAAATTGCTCAGAATTGGCAAGTACATGCACTGCAAGAAAACTACAGCCACCAGCAGATCAACCAGAAATCAAATATATAGAACCGACGTAGTGCTTCAAGAAGCTATTTGTATTCTCCTATGGCTATTTTCTAGCCAAGTATCAAAGGAAGCACACTACTATGCCAGATGAGATGACACTGAGTTATTGCCTAATAGAAATCCAACCCCTACTGAATTTCCCACTTCAGCCTTTGCTATGGATATGTGCGCCACTAAGCGCAGAACACAGCGGTCGCAAGTCTCACTACAAATTGCTCAGAATTGGCAAGTACATGCATGCGAGAAACTACAGCCACCAGCAGATCAACCAGAAATCAAATTATAGAACGCTACTGTAGGCTTCAAGAAGCTATTTGTATTCTCCTATGGCTATTTTCTAGCCAAGTATCAAAGGAAGCACAAACTATGCCAGATGAGATGACACTGAGTTATTGCCTAATAGAAATCCAAACCCTACTGAATTTCCCACTTCAGCCTTTGCTATGGATATGTGCGCACTAAGCGGCAGAACACAGCGGTCGCAAGTCTCACTACAAATTGCTCAGAATTGGCAAGTACATGCACTGCAGAAAACTACAGCCACAGCAGATCAACAAGAAATCAAAATATATAGAACGCTACTGTAGGCTTCAAGAAGGTATTTGTATTCTCCTATGGCTATTTTCAGCCAAGTATCAAAGGAAGCAACTACTATGCCAGAAGAGAATGTACACTGAGTTAGTGCCTAATAGAAATCCAACCCCTACTGAATTTTCCCACTTCAGCCTTTGCTATGGATATGTGCGCCACTAAGCGCAGAACACAGCGGTCGCAAGTCTCACTACAAATTGCTCAGAATTGGCAAGTACATGCACTGCAGAAACTACAGCCACCAGCAGATCAACCAGAAATCAAATATATAGAACGCTACTGTAGGCTTCAAGAAGCTGTTTGTATTCTCCTATGGCTATTTTCTAGCCAAGTATCAAAGGAAGCACAGTACTATGCCAGATGAGATGACACTGAGTTATTGCCTAATAGAAATCCAACCCCTACTGAATTTTCCCACTTCGGTCTTTGCTATGGATATGTGTGCCACTAAGAGCTAAACACAACGGTAGCAAGTCCCCCTGCTAATTCCTCACAAAATGGTAAAAGATGCAAATTAAAATAAAAAAAGTAGAACGTTATTGTAGCCCTAAGAAGGGCTGTTGGGTTCTTTGAGAATCACTCCTGCCTAACAGTAAGCTAATAGAACACCCTAACGCTTTCCCTGACCAGCAGCAGCTCTCTCCCTAGCGGCATCCAGACACAGAATGATCCGAGCAGCGCGGGCAGCGGCTAGTCTATCCCAGGGTCACCTGATCTGGCCAGCCAACCACTGCTATCGACGTGTAAGGGTACCACGTCATGCTGGGTGGAGTGCAGAGTCTCCTGGCTTGTGATTGGCTCTGTTTCTGGCCGCCAAAAAGCAAAACGGCGGGAGCTGCCATTTTCTCGAGCGGGCAAAGTATTCGTCCGAGCAACGAGCAGTTTCGAGTACCCTAATGCTCGACCGAGCATCAAGCTCGGACGAGCATGTTCGCTCATCTCTACAGAGGTGTCGTTATAAATTAAGATCAGAAACATAGGACTTTTTCCAATACTTGTAAAATTGTAATACCAGACTGTTGTTGTTGTTTGTCTTACTCTATTTATACTTGGGATCAATTTTTCTAAGATTATTTGTAAGTGGTTTGTTTTTAAATTTGCTGAAATAAAAAATATTAACTTTTATTATGTAGTTGATGAATTCCCTTTTTTTGTAAAGTGTTTAATGTATGGTTCAGGGGAAGTCATCCCGTGTTCAGGATATCTATAGGGACGCAACAAATTTGGGTTATAATAGGGCACATTTACTTACCCGGTCCTGTCGCAATTCAGCGCCATATTCTCCGTCGAGGATCCGGGTCTTCCTGGGATTCACTAAGGTAGTGCGCCCAATATGCTCTCTTCAGTACGTGGGCTGCACCGCCCGTAAGCTGAAAGATCTTATAAGTGAACACATAACAGGGGCTAACCCCCGCACTATAGCCAGTACACGCAATCTCTCTGATATTTCCAAACATTATAAAGAAATTCACTCTGGATCCATGAACAGAATGTGTGTTACAGCTATAGAACAGGTCTCCAAACCTGAAAGAGGAGGAGACTGGAAGAAAGCACTGTTCTCCCGAGAAGCTTTCTGGATTTTAAACCTTGAAACTCGATCTCCAAAAGGTTTAAACTTCAAACAGGACCTCATGTATTTCTATTAATTTCATTCTTTGTTGAGATTCGTTATTTCATATGCATGTTTCCCCTCCCCCTTTTCCCATTCTTTCCCATGTTGCTACATCCACGCCCGTGGAAGGGGTGTTGCCCATGACCTCACCAGAAACTTGTCCAGGATGACCACTTGGTGTTATTTAAACCATGTAACAAGTTACTTGAGTTAGGTATGAGTAAGGACTAGGTAGCTCAAGTCCGAAACGCTTTACCACAAGCTCTGTTTTTGTGTCATGTCTCGTGTGTACCCATGCCTGTTTTCTTGCCACTGCAAGTTTTTAAACTGAAGATGCAATAAATATTTTTTGAATTTTTTAAACAAAAAAACGAATTATTCTACATTTTATTGCTGGAGTCCGCACCCTGTTTTTGTTCTTGGATAACTACTATAATACTGCCCCCTATGTACAAGAATATAACTACTATAATACTGCCCTCTATGTACAATAATATAACTACTATAATACTGCCCCCTATGTACAAGAATATAACGACTATTACTAGTAGCCAGCCCCCCCCCCCCCCACTACACCCAGCCCCCCCCCCCCACATTACCCCCCCCCCCCCCCCCCCACTATATAGCCAGCCAACCCCCCCAGTATACAGCCAGCGTGCCACCCCAGCATACAGCCAGCCCACTGAAGTATATATCCAGCCCCCAGTATACAACTAGCCATTCCTCCTAGTATATTCAGTCCGCCCAGTATACAGCCACTCAGTCTGCCAGACCCCTAGTATACAGCCAGACTGCCCCTGCCCCAGTATACAGCCAGACTACCCCTGACCCAGTATACAGCCAGACTACCCCTGCCCCAGTATGCAGCCAGACTGCCCCTGCCACAGTATGCAGCCAGACTGCCCCTGCCCCAGTATACAGCCAGACTGCCCCTGCCCCAGTGTACAACCAGACTTCCCCTGCCCCAATGTACAGCCAGACTGCCGCTGCCCCAGTATACAGCCAGACTGCCCCTGCCCCAGTATACAGCTAGACTGCCCCTGCCCCAATATACAGCCTGACTGCCCCTGCCCCAGTATACAGCCAGACTGCCCCTGCCCCAGTGTACAGCCAGACTGCCCCTGCCCCAGTATACAGCCAGACTGCCTCTGCCCCAGTATACAGCCAGACAGCCCATAGCCTCAGTATACAGCCAGACAGACCATAACCCCAGTATACAGGCAGACAGCCCCTGCCCCAGTATACAGGCAGACAGCCCCTGCCCCAGTATACAGGAAGACAGCCCCTGCCCCAGTATACAGTAAGACTGCCCCTGCCCCAGTATACAGCCAGGCTGCCCCTGCCCCAGTATACAGCCAGACAGCCCATAGCCTCAGTATACAGCCAGACAGCCCATAGCCCCAGTATACAGCCAAACAGCCCCTGCCATAGTATACAGTAAGACTGCCCCTGCCCCAGTATATAGCCAGTCACCCTTCTATACAGCCCCATCTGGTTTACAGCCAGTATACACCGCCAGCCCCCGGTATACAGCATCAGCCCCACCAGTACATAAAAATAAAAACAAGTGAAACTCACCTCCGATGCTCCGACACTGCTCCCCTACTTGATCCAGTCCGGCCGCGGCGACAGGTCCGTACGCGCTGGTGCCGCTTGCCGACGTCATAGTCTGTGCGACGTCGGCACGTATGTTGTTGTCACCGCGGCCGGACTGGATCAAGTAGGGGAGCAGCATCGGAGAGGTGAGTTTCATGTGTTTTTTTTTTTTTCCACTGGCCCCACCATTCCCAGACCGGCCCAAAAATAATCGGCCCACCGGGAATTCTCCCAGTGGGTCTTATGGCCAGTCCGCCCCTGGTGGATCCCTACCTGTGTGTGTAGCTCAGTGGAACACAGTGGATATCAGAACCAGAGCTGGGCCCTGCTGTGTGGGAAGGACTGAAAAGGTGCTCCTAACCCAGGAGGGTGAAGTACGGTACTGTGCCTGTTAATGTGTATTGTGCTTAAGGACATGGGCTAAGATCATTCATATGGACTGGATGGCTTTGTTGGTCATGGTTAGTATTTTAAATTCAATTTGCTGTGCAATGTGCAACATCCCCCACCAGGCCTAGCCTTTTCTTGGTGGCCTGGAGGCAGCCAGGGCCCAGAATACCAGAGTGGCTATCTAGTGCGGCCTTGGGCGCACTGTGGTCACTGTGCTTGGTATGGGGACCGGATGACTGACCTACAGCCTGGCAGGTCTCCAGCAGGTTGTGTTCCTGAAGTTAGGATGCTGACTGTGGCAGACAGACCTTGAGGTCTGGTGTTTTCTGCAGACTCTAGCTCTTGCTAGAGTGACTGACTGCTAACAACATGTGCTCACCCAGCAGGTGTTTATATACTCTCCTGATCAGGCGGCACCTCTCTAATCATCTTCCAGCTTGTGTTACAGAAACATCTGCAACACCCCTGCCAATGTATAGGAAAGTGGGTAGTTGCGAATAGGGCCCTCTCTCCCCAGCAGGAGAGCCTGCACAACTCGCCTAAGAAATAGTGCAGTAGGTGTAGGAGGTAATTAACAGCTGTAGATTCTTCCTGAACAATCAACAATGGTTGATTGGCTGTGAGTTCCAACCAATTGTGTTTCACCATGTACACTGGAGTGTAATTGGAGAGGTGCTACCACCTGACCAGAGTAATAGAACCCCTGTGCAGTGGGAGCACAGGCCTCTTGGACCTCATGCTCCTTCCCTGGAACCTGCTCTTTACCACCAGCTCTCCCCAGAGAGCAGATCCTCTTGCCAGCATACAGAGTGAAGAGAGAGAGACAGTGCCAGTCCACCATCAGGGCTGACACTTCGCTAATCCCAGGACCAGAGTGAGGAGACTCAGAGCTGCAGCTTTCACAACTTGGACACGGCTCCATCCCAGCCTGTATCTACTACCAGGCTGGTGAACCATTCCTGAGAATTACTGTCCATGACCACTCCAGTACCAGTTCTGCTGTGAGATCATTTAGGCCTGTTGCCTGCTGTTATTCAATAAAGACCCGTGAGTTATTTTGCACAACGTTGCCTCAGTCTGATCCCTGAATACGGTTGTCACCACCGCGGGCTCCCCATCCATCACACAGGGACATATCTTACAGACACTTAGGGGTTGCACTAGGTAGAACCAGTACTTCAGCCTCTCCCTCCATATTTCTTGCACACACCACCTGCTGAAGACCAACCAGGCTGTAGGACAGCCCTCCAGTCCCCATACCAAGCACCGTGACATCAGCGTGCCTAGGCCACAACCGCCAGCCACTCCGGTATTCTGGGCCCCAGGTGCCTCCAGGCCCCAAGAAAAGGCTAGGCCCCAGTGGGGGATGTTGGAAGTGGCATCACAAACAGGATATCTACTTCTGTGCCTTAAAGGGCACCTACCACCACAAATCTACCTATAGAGGTAGATCGGGTGGTAGGTAAATCAATGGGACGTGAGGATAGCCCTTTTAAGGGCTAATCCTCGCGTCCCCGCACTTTTTTGGAAACGTTTATTACCCTAATATGTAAATTTTGTTATGCGGCTACTGGGGCGTGGGGTAGCCGCATTTGAGGTTACACGAGGCGGCTACTCCACGCCCCGGTAGCCACTTTACCCCTCCTACTCACCATCTTCGAGCAGCTGCGCGCCCCCGTCCGACGATCCTGCCGTATGCGCATGCGCAGAACAGCAGGCCTGCGCCTGTGCAGCCCCGGCTTCGGAGCAGTGACCGCGCAGGCGCGGGCCTGCTGTTCTGCGCAGGCGCTATCCTCACGTCCCATTGATTCACCTACCACCCGATCTACCTTTATAGGTAGATTTGTGGTGGTAGGTTTCCTTTAAACTGGTGCTGTACACTGTAGACTGTCCTTTTGTTGAAAGATTGTGCTGCCTAACCCTGCTTCCATCTGGGTTAAGGCCCAAGTGATTTGTGTTCTACAACATAGACTGGCAACGTAGAATTTGTGTTCTACAACATAGGAGGCTAATCATTGCTAAAGAGCTTTGTCAGCGCCGAAAGTCTTAACTACTGGAAGTCTGTGTGGTGCCGCAAGAAGCTCCTTCCTGGCAAAATCCTCACTAGTGGGAAACCTAGGCGACTCGCTAAACTCCGCCCCTTGCGTGTGTGACACGGGGTACCTTGGAGGAGGAGCCGGCGCCCGTGGCCCGGCAACGAAGAGACTTAATCGGCCATCATGGAGTTTGGCGCAGGCCGCGCCTGAACTTGCCGACCTCGTGCGCATCATCCGGAGTACCGATGCACGTGTCCTGCCACCGGAAGAGAGCATCGTTGATCCTTGCTGAGCACCTTCTGCCTGCCGGACATCGGGAAAGGAGATCATCGTACAACGCAGCTGTCCTGAGTGACATTGTTTAACACCTCAAGCTCAGAAAGACTAGCCCAATCATATCAGCCCAAGAAGAGGAGCAACTCCTGTCACCCAGGTCCTTTTCAGGGTATCGGAGCATGCCAAACACTCCAGAGAGCCCAACTGGTTCTATCAAAGCCAGTGCCAGCACAGTTATGGCCGTGATTATGCCCTACTATCTCAGGGCCCCCTGGTTACCCCACTATGAAGGTAAGCTGCACAATCTCTACAAATTTAGAGCCAAGATGCTAGTTACCTTCACTCTTCACTCAAGAACAGAAACTGGGCATCCTAACTGGCCAGTTAAAGGGACCTGCTCTCAGGGAAGTTAAGTCTTGGAAACGAGCTAAATGCCGGAATGTGTTCAAAAATATCAACAGGTTGTACACCACCTTGGATAAAATTTACTGCCTCTAAGCTGAAGCAGAATTTCTTTGGGAAAAAAATCTCTTAGCGACTTTGCCCTTTTCCTACAGGAGACATGGAAGGCTATCCTTCGCCTTGACCCTAAAGAGGTTGAAAATTCCGGCCTGACCCTGCGGGAACAATTTATTAGTGGGCCTTTTGGATAAACATCATAAATACCATTTAAAAATGCTGTCTCTTCAACATGCCCAGGCTTCTTTACTTGAAATCAAGGAGATTGCCGTCGAAATCCTGGGAGAATGCCTGCCTGCTGAACCACAGGAGGAGTCTGAACCTGTGGATCTGGAAGATGCCGCTCTAGCCTTTCCTCCAGCGCAACTAGGAACACCACCTCCAGTGTCCGCAGAAGTCTCTCTACTAGCAGAACAAGTCACCAGACACAATGAGCAAAAGGCAGACACAATGAGCAAAAGGCTCGAGCGACTGGCGCAGTTGGGGGTAGCGGCCCCATCCAGAAGAAAATAAGCCGCCTGACAGTTCCTTACAGCTAACCGCTCCCAGTGACTCCCGGGCCAAACGGCGTCCAACTATGGCAAAATCCCTGAACACCTGGAGTCAGAGAGTTAACCAAACAGGGCATAGTGGTGACACAATTGCCTGAAGACAGTAACTGCTCCCTGGTACTGGGTACCAATGTCCTTCACAACTGCTATCCTGAAGTGCTGAAGGCTCTCCAGAACTCCCTGCCAACGATGCCCAGTGACGTTCGGATGGTGATTCAAGAGACCATGCAAGTTCTAGTGGCGCAACAGAAGTTTGCTGGCCCCAATGGAGTCCAGATCAAAGATCCTCAACCAGTCCACCTTCAACCTGGGACTTATGAAGGCTTATGAAGACCTACCCATTCTGGCAGCAAGGAGCCTAGTCACAGTATCTTGACTGCTAAATGTCGGAGACTCCCCAGTGGATCTGAGAAGATACCAAACTGTAGCCACTCTCTTCAGGTTCCACCTTGAAGATATAGTGGAAACCTCCCTGTCTGCCTCGCAACAGTTGGAGGTGAAACAAAGTGCTGAAGGTGAGCCTGTAGTGCAATCCTGGTGGCTTGAGCTCAATATTGCAGACAACGATATCACTCCTGCAGACCAAGTACAAGGTGTCCTGGAAGTCGTCATGAAGCACCACCAGGCCTTCAGCAAATACCTGCTGGACTTCGGGCAAACTACCCTGATTCAGCATACCATTCCTACTGGCTTTCATTCTCCTATCAAGGAGAGGTATCGGCCAATTCCTCCAGCCCGTTACCAGGAGGTGAAGAAGCTGGGGCAAGAGATGAAGACAGCCAATGTTAACCAGTAGAGTCATAGGCCGTGGGCTGCCCCGCTGGTCGTTGTGAAGAAGAAGGATGGAACCCTTCGCTTCTGTGTAGACTATAGGAAGATCAACAATATTACCCAAAGGACGCCTATCTGCTTCCTTGAATTGAGGAATGCCTTGCAGCCTTAGGGTCAGCTGCCTTCTTCTCCACCCTTGATCTGACCAGTGGCTACTGGCAAGTGGCCATGGCGCCTGATGATTGGGAGAAGATGACCTTCAACAACATGCCCTTTGGCCTATGCAATGCCCCGGGCACGTTCCAGTGGTTAATGGAGATATGTTTGGGACATCGAAACTTCAAGACCGTCCTACTATAATTGGACGATATCATCATCTACTCCAAGACCTATGAAGATTACCTCCAACATCTGACTGAAGTCTTCTAAATCCTGACCCAGCATGGCTCGAAGGTCAAGCCATCCAAGTGTCATCTGTTACAGCCTAGCGTAAAGTACCAAGGACATGTGGTGAGCGCTGATGGAATCGAGAGACCCAGAGAAGGTTGCAGCTGTCCACGACTGGCCTACCCCGTCTACCATGCCAGCTACTACAGGCGGTTCATCCCGCAGTTTGCCCAGTTGGCTGCCCTCCTGCAAGAACTCCTAAGGGGACTTCCTAAAGACAGTCAACGGTCTTGAGCGCTCATCGAATGGACAACAGAACGAAAAGCTGCGTTTCAAATGCTGAAGCAAAGGCTGACTGTGCTTCCGGTGTTAGGATATCCAGATTATAATCTGCCCTTTACACTCTACACCCAGTTCCTGGCGTTAGTCTGGGCTGTGATTAAAAAGTTCAAAGACTATCTGGCTGCTTCCTTCTTCACCGTCTTCACAGACAACAAAACCTTGGCGCATCTGAACACCACCCGGCTTGGAGCACTGGAGCGACGATGGGCCTCCAGATTACCCAACTTTAACTTCACCATCAAGTACCGGGCTGGCAAGACCAATGACAATGCCAATGCTTTGGTCCCGTCTCCCTGACCAGTGGGAGGGATCCTCCATGGATGCTCAGTGAGAAGACATTGAGATGCCGGTGTTCTAGGCCCGTTTTGTACATCAAGATGCCCAGAAAGTTTACTTCTTAACATTTGAAGCAGTGCCTGCTATGCGACAAGAAAAGTCTGCCCCAGGTGCAGAGAAAGATCTCTGGATAAGTCTCCAGGCTGATACCTGCGCCATAGGAGAAGTGATAGACTATCTCTCTAGTAGGCGAGTGCCTGAAAGAATCCGTCAGCAAAGGACTGACAGGGAATTATCCCAATTGTGGCAGGACACTTTGGTGTTCAGAAGACTGAAGCGACCCTC
Source organism: Engystomops pustulosus (assembly GCA_019512145.1). Lineage (NCBI taxonomy): Eukaryota > Metazoa > Chordata > Amphibia > Anura > Leptodactylidae > Engystomops > Engystomops pustulosus. The sequence continues at coordinate 116,717,303 of CM033645.1, read as the reverse complement.
TAGAAGTGCTTCTACTGGGTGAAAATGAAGCCAGACATCGAGGCCTGGTGTCGGAAGTGCCCAGCGTGTGCCATTGCTCAGGGAGAGTGACACAATCAGAGGGCCCCTTTACATCCCATTGTAAGCCAACATCCTCTGGAGATCTTGGCCCTGGACCATTTGAAGTTGGAGCCCAGCAGGTCCGGTCATACCTACGCAATGACTATAATCGACCACTACACCAAGTTTGTAGTCAGTGCCAGTCAGGACCAACGCAGCAGCCTTGTGGAAGAGCTTCATCCTCCCCTACAGCAGTCTGGATAAAATCCTCACTGACCAGGGGATGGTGTTCCAAGAGCTGTGTGCCTTTTATGGCTGTTAGAAGTTGAGGACCACAGCCTACCACCTGCAGGGTAATGAGAAAATTAACCAGACCCTCATCAACATGTTGAGGACTCTGACCCCTGCAAAAAGGGCTGACTGGCCAAAACTTCTACCGAAGCTAGTGTACCTGTACAACAAGACTACCCATTGCTCCACTGGATACACTCCGTACTACCTCATGTTCGGGAGACATGGCCATCTCCCCACTGAACAAATATTCAGGCCTTGGTGCAAGGAGTGGATTACAGAACCACACATTTCCCTATCAAGCAGTTGGTTTAGGCGCGTTAACTACCAAGTAACTGTATAGCTTTCATTTTGTGTACCCAGTCCGACACCAACCTGTCTCCAGGACAATGGGCGGTTTGTCTTCCCCTACACTGCACATAGCGAACAATTCCCTCAAAGTGCACTTTACCATCTGCCCTATTATTGTACTAACCATCTGCATTATTGTATTAACAGAAAATGTGCAATATGCATTAAAACTAAATTTGACAGGTGCAAAAGTATGGGCGGCACGGTGGCTGAGTGAGTAGCACTTCTGGCTTGCAGTGCTGGGGCCCTGGGTTCGAATCCCACCCAGGTCAACATCTGCAAAGAGTTTGCACGTTCTCTCCGTGTTTGCGTGGGTTTCCTCCAGGTACTCCGGTTTCCTCACACACTCCAAAACATACTGTTAGGTTGTTTAGATTGTGAGCCCCATGGGAACAGGGACCAATATGACATGCTTTGTGCAGCACTGCGTAATCTGTGTGCGCTATATAAAGAATTATTATTATTATTATTGACCCTTATCATTTGCTTGATTTGAATACTCCTAAAGGCTTTTTACTGACTCACTGAAGCACTAAATTGGTTTAATAACCTCTATGAGCTTTGAACATCATATCCAGGTTTATCCAATCATGAGAAAAGGTATTTTAGGTGGCCATTTGAAAGTTGTTCTCCTATTTAAATCCGCTCTGAGGAGTGGCATCAGGGGCTCCTCAAAACAGCTCTCAAATGATCTGAAAACAAAGATTGTTCTACATAGTTGTTCAGGGAAAGGATACAAAAAGTTGTCTCAGAGATTTAACCTGTCAGTTTCCACTGTGAGGAACATAGTAAGGAAATGGAAGACCACGGGATAGAAGTGGCAGGCCAAAAAAAATATCAGAAAGGCAGAGAAGAAGAATGGTGAGAACAGTCAAGGACTATCCACAGACCACCTCAAAAGACCTGTAGCATCATCTTGTACATAGGGGGCTATATTACAGTAGTTATATTCTTGTACATAGGGGGCAGTATTATAGTAGTTATATTCTTGTACATAGGGGGCAGTATTATTGTACTTATATTCTTGTACATAGGGGGCAGTATTATTGTACTTATATTCTTGTGCATAGGGGGCAGTATTAAATTAGTTATATTCTTGTCCATAGGGGCAATAATTATAGGAGAGAGAGAGAGCAACTTCAGTTGCGCATCCCTTGGTTGTGTCTCTTTTCACAGTAGATCAGTGAAAATACAAGCCAATGTGAAAACACCTATAAGACTCAATGGATTTGTGAGAGATTCCTGGGAATCACTGAACCACGGATGTGATAAACAACGCCAATGTGAAATAGCCCTTATAAAGCTGCACTGCAAATTATCCAATTTGGTGTGTAAACATTTCAAGTAATTTCCTAATATTGTCCAACATTCCCATCCTACTTGACAAAATATCCTATTATCCAAATGATTATAACTACCTTATTGTCAACTGTCCAGCCATTAATGAATTATTCTGACTGTGATTACAAAATTTTGGGATTCAAGGCACCAGTGTATAAATAAAATGACACTTTTATTGTTATTCTTATAGGAGAGATGGTAAGTACCTGTGTTTGATGACAGAGGGCATTCCTGAGGGAAGTTGGTGTTATCATTGTGTGGTGCCATCTATCAAACAACGGCAAAACAAATTGCAGACTGATTGATAGGTTAGTTTGAATTTGGCAGCCATTTGAGTAAGACGTGTTTCGTGATGTTCGCTAAGATGGGAAAGGAGCATTATCGTTCGATAATTCGCTTTTTGTTTTTGGATGGGAAAAAATGCAAGGAGAAAAAAGCAAAGTTGGATGCTGTTTATGGGGACTATGACCACTGTTAGATATTGGTTCAACAAATTTAAACATGGGTGAACATCCGTTTTTGATGAGGAGCGACCAGGACGCCCGGCAGACGTGGTTACCGAGGAAATCATTCAATAAGTCCACGACATGATACTCGCTGATCGGCGAACGAAAGTGCGCAAAGTAGCAGAGGCTGTAGGTGTGTCGACGGGAATGGCAATTTATATTTTAGATGATTCGTTGGCAGCCGCAATTGGCGAAAAAAGAAGGCGTTGTTTCAACACGCACCAGGAAATTCATCCGGAGTTTTTGCTGCCAAACTGCATGAATTGCGTTATGAATTGCTGCCACACCCCCAGTATTCACCCGATCTGGGTCCCTGCGACCTTTTCTTGTTACCTAACATGAAGAAATGGCTCACGGGAAAAAAATATAGCTCAAACGATGAAGTCAATGCCGAGACAGACACGTATTTTGGAGAGTTCAACAAATCCTATTTTATGGAGGGGTTAAAAAAATGGCAGGAAAGTTGGGAGAAGGGGACTATGTTGAAAAATAAAATAAAAGGTTTATGTTGTTTTTTTGATACTTCACTCTAATTACATATCTTTGTTGGTATGTGATATAGTTATTAGTTTAGGAAATTTAGGGTGTCACTAGTATATACTTTCATAGGAGCAGCGAAAGCTGTATGTAATATAGTACATGTCATGAGCAGGTCAAAAAGGAATGTGTGAGCTACAAGATAGGATCGTGATGTAATGTGTCTTGGTACAGTGACATTCTCAGCTTCACACCATACATCATCTCTAAGAAAAGCCACAGCTACTTAGTAAATTATGCGATCCGATGCAGCATGCGTTGCCTAAGGCCCCTTCCATACTTGCGTTGCATTTCACGTCAGGGTGCAATGCGTGAAAAACTGACGTTTTTGGCTGCGTTTTTGTTCCATTTTTCCTTGGAGTAATTAGCGTTTTTGCGTTTTTCACGCGCGTGTTGTTAGCGTTTTTTTTGCGTTTTCGGCGCGTTTTTCACGCGCGAGTCAATGGGAGACTCGAGCATTTTTCAAAGGGGCCATGGTTTGGGATTAAAATGTGTTATTTAATTGAAAAATAATGTCTTCTGATAAGTTGCAAACATCTGCGATCTATTCTTCACTGTTCCCCGTGTATATTATCTCCCGACAAGTTAGCAGATGTGAAGAACAGTGAAGAATAGAATAAAAACAGTGAACACCCGGATCATTTAAGAGGAAAAACACAGTGCACAGTGCAAATAGATTACAGATTTTCGGCACATCTGCTTACTTGTCGGGAGATCACGCGCGGAACGGTGCGCCAAATAGCATGTGAGAACAATATATATTGGTGTGGACACATTGCAGATGTATTTAAACATCTGCAATGTGTTCTTCACACATATATATTGTTCTTCACATGCTATTTTGGCCGCACCGTTCCGCGCGTATCTCCCGACAAGTAAGCAGATGTGCCGAACATCTGTAATCTATTCTGCACTGTGTTCTGCACTGTGTTTTTCTCTTAAATGATCCTGTGTTCACTGTGTTCACTGTGTTCACTGTTTTTATTCTATTCTTCACTGTTCTTCATTGTGTTTTTTTAATTAAATGATCGTTCTCGAGCAGGGGAAATACTGTTATTCTGGTCACCTAGCAACCCTTACGTTTAAAACACATTGCACTCGCATTGCACTTGCAATGATTGCGAGTGCAATGCGTTCTTGATGCAACTCCATAGACTTGAATGGGGCGGGAAAAACGCGCGTGACACGCAAAAGTAGAGCATTTTGACGCGCGTGAAAACGAACGCAAGCACGCGCGTGAAAACCAACGCTAATGAAGAAAGACCCATTGAATACAATGGGGCAGAGTGCAATGCAAGTTCTGCGCGTCAAATGCACGCGCAGAACTCGCGCGTGAAAAACGCCAGTGTGGAAGGGGCCTTAGGCCTCTTTCACACTCACGTTGCAGATCACATCAGAGTCTAATCAGAGAGCGATCAGGGTCAGTAAAAAACTGACTTTTTTTTAATCAGAGTTCAATCAGTTTTCAGTCAGAGTTTTTTCAGTGTCTCAGTTTTTCATGCACGTTTCCTGGTGTTTTCAGTGCATTTTCAATGTGGTTTTCACACACAGAAAACGTGCATGAAAAATGTATTGCACTTGAATAGGACTTGCATGTGTCTCGGAGTGCAATGCGCTTTTGATGCATCTTTCACGCATGTAGTAGAGCATGCTGAGATTTAAACGTGCATTTAAAAAAACGTGTGTGTGTGCCTGAAAAATAAAGCTACTGTAAGAGCAGTGAGACTATGGAACTCTCTGCCACAGGAGGTTGTTATGGTGGACTCTATGTTCATGTTCAAGAGATGCCTGGATGCCTTTCTGGAGAGAAAACGCTATTGCATGTGAGGCTATGCCCCTTTTTGCCAAGGACAAGCTCCTCTTTCAGACAAGTCAGTCAAATGGTGTAAACCCTCAATAAATGTGAACCACAGCTTTTCCGGTGCAAGTTGTGCAACATCCCACAGCAGGGCATAGCCTTTTTTGGTGAATGGAGAAAGCTGGGGTCCTGAATACCACAGTGGCCAGCTAGTACAACTTAGTGCATGGCAATGATCATGGGACTTGGTATCAGGAATGGAGGCCTCGTCCACAGCCTGGCAGGTTTCCAGCAGGTGTTGTGTGCAAGAAAATGAAGGGAGACGCTGAAAGCATAGGTTTCTCCAAGGGGGAAACACGATGTATAGATAGGGGTCCCTGGTGATGGAGGATGGGGGACCCTTGGTGGTATACAGCCTGATCCAAGAATCACTCAGAGGCATGTTGATGAAGGATTACTTAGTTCTTTATTTGCAACAGGTAATGGCCACAACAGCAGCAAAACTTCAGCTGTGTGGAGGTAGCTGGTTGGATCTCACTCAGGTCCTCAGAAATGTGTGCACACTTCAGCCTTGGAAAGGAGGGTTGGAGCAGAGCCCAGAGGGTGGACGTCTGCTTTGGCCTGGTATTTGCTCCCAGGCCTGAGTCAGCAAATCTTAGGCCTGGAAGCAAATACTTCATTTTAGGAGGCGGGGAGTAAATGTGTTATCCAGCAACCTTTTAACAGTTGAAATAAACATTACATCTGATTGGTCACAATACTAATATGTGCCTTCCAGGCAGAGATAAACCAGCTGCAATACCGACTATAGCAATACCCTAGAAATATTTAGTACAAACCTTCGGAGTAGGCCGTTGCAATTGATACAATATTCCGGCATCTAGCACTATACTTCCCCTATCCATACATAGTAAATCACATTATATTATTGCACATGCACCTAGACTACTCATCAAAAACAAATAGTGTAATTTAAGGCAAAAAGAATACATGCCACCAGATGGGATAACAACCATCCACTTTTTCTTGCAAATTTGAGTACAAAACATATTTGTTGCCTTTGGAAAAGCTGGATGGAAGTGTGAAAGTGGTGTGAGATCCCACTAATGAGCAGAAATTAGCAGGTAGCTCTAAATGCTCCAAAAATTCCTGGTGCACACATCCCACAGTGGCTCCACTCTGAGGAAGAAACAGGTCAAGCCAAAGACCGGTGGAGCCATAGCATTTGTGGACAATAATCTGTGAAATTTTTGTGTTGAAAGGTAGTAGCCAGCACCTGGTGAGATAGGAGACCACTGTGTGTAGTTAAAGCCAGCAAGGTTTAGGATTTCTTTTTGCTTGTTCTGCTTATTTTACATCCTTCTCAATAAAACTGTCCAAGGTCAGTTTAACCCAAATTGTACAGTGTGGACTGTGTTTGCCCGTCTACACCAGGAGATAAGATCCTGAACCTAATCCCATAGATATGGTGGAGCTGTGTTATGGCACAAAATAGCACATGAACTGTGTCGCTGCAGAATTTTAAGAGCCAGTAGCTCATATGAGAGACTGTCTCAAAAGCTTGTGGTGTGCATGTTTGTGTCTGAGGAGAGAGACACACAGAGAGACTAAAGTTTGCTACTGAATGCAGTGTTGCTGCCTCTTTTACAATTTTTGCCAAGGATATAATGATGGAATTCAAGAAACTATAAGCACAATTAGTCATGTTCAAAGGTCAAAGAATGCAAAGTGCACATGTGGAGGTATCCACTCCAAGTGGGCTTTGCCATGGTCCAAATTGTTTGTGATGTGTCAAGAGGTACAGAGAAATAACTTGTGAGCACAACCAACCTGAGCCAAGATCCAGATGTCTGAGAATGGATAATATGTGGATGTCCAGTGGCCAAATGTGAAAAAGTCTCGACTGCAGTAATAAGAAGTGGTTGCTTACGGAAACCAACAGCAGGGTACTGTGTCATCCCTGTAGGGGAAAGAGCCATGCTAAAGATGCAAAATGGTAGATGCCTTTGCATCTTATTACACCTTATTATCTGGTCAGGAGGCCAAAAAATTTTACACAGATATGTGAGCTGGTGGTGGGTACAATCTCATTCTCCATTGATCTGCACTGTCTGCATGATGTCTCGAGAGCACACCTATTAGGTTTGTGAAGACTTGTGAAGACTGGTGAGACTGTTATAATTTAATTTGAAACGGGTTTTGGGTCTGAAAAGCAAAGACTTGTAAAATGTGATGATTTTGAGGTGGGATTCATCCTGCAAAGAGACTTTGCATATATCTGGCAATTGTGTGAGAGTATTCCAAATGTTGACAAAATTTTGAAAAGCGGTCTGCACCGTGTATTGTCCAGTGCAGAGATGTTGCAGACAAAACTCGGAACGAGTTGTGTTCCCATGAATGGACCTCAGTTGCAGTCATGAAGATGGACGGGAGTCTAGAAGGATTGGCTGGTATGGAGGGAGAGTACACACCCTTGGAGGGGCTTAAAACTTAAATACCCAGCGTCTTCCAGATCCTGGCGCCGCTAATATCAAAGCGGCAGTGAGTACCCACGCTGCTTCCTTATTTTATCAAATACAAATCTATGTTATCTAATGTAAAATCAAAACACTATCGACCCCTGAGGATAGTTGTTGAATACGCACTGGGTCATCTAGGTTATCTTAGGCTGCATTTACACTGACATATGCCCGCATGGCTCCGGACAGCCACTAAGGAGAGGAAGAGGGGTGACTAAATGAAAAATGATGTCCATCGGCAGCAGGCGAAAAAAGTCAGTGGGTGGTAAAAAAAGGCTTTATTGAAAAAACAATGGTTAAAACAAGGATACCATGGTAGCAGGTTACGCGTTTCAGACCCTAGAAGGTGGGTCCTTAGTCATACCTAAGAGGTAAAGCAATGAACTGGTATTTAAAGGAAAAGGAAGTAAACCATTGAGGGTTACGCCTCTTCAATACTCAGTAACAGGTGATGATATTCAAATGAACACAGGCACAGAATATACAAAAGATGCAAAAGATATGTGTGAAAAAACAACCGTGTATAACCACAAAGACCAAAGCACTTATATAGAGAGGCAGAGAAAATAATAAAATTAGTAAATATATAGAAGGTCACTTTGGTAGTTAAGACCAAGAGGATGTCTGGTATCAAGCAGCAAGGTTGTAAGGTTTGTCACCGCCATGTTTCTGTGGAGGGACATGATCGATGGCACACACTTTGAGGGACGTCATATTTCCCAGATGTGTGTCTCGGAAAAAATGCATCGATAGGTCTGTTAAATTGCGGGTGCTGCGGATGGTATTTGGGTTGGCACCAGTGATATGTTCAGAAAGCCTATCTTTAAGCTTCCTGTAAGTGCAGCCTACGTATTGCAGTTTACAGGTGTTAAAGATATTATACTGGACTCAGACGCTATCTTACGTATTGTCGGACATTTTAAAGATTCAGCATTATTTCACATAACTTTGTGAAATAATAACTAAGTTTGGGTGTTTCCCTCCTGTGAACAAAGGCTTAGTGCTCACTAGCAGCACCTAGTGGAAGGTATCCAGGTGCACATCTGGGAAGTTTCAGTATTTGCATGTAGCCAATAGTATCAGACTCCTTTGTGTGCTTACATCCAATAGTGTTACATTTCCTGGGTGAGAACACCCAATTATAGTTGTTGCTTTCCTGATTACACGCCTTATGTAAAGTGTTACATTTCCTGGGTGAGAACACCCAATTATAGTTGTTGCTTTCCTGATTACACGCCTTATGTAAAGTACCTTATGGTTTTCTATAAATGTGTCAGTCCCACAATAAAGTAGCAGTCTTGTTTGCTAACTTCCTGCAAGGACAGGTCTTGTCTTTTCATTCAAGTTAGTCAATTCCAGCGCTGGACACAGACTCATTTAATTTGAAAGTCACCTTACAATGATTAGGGGTTTGAGCCCTAAATCTATAAGACAGGTAACACACTCGGCTAAATAAACGACATGCGAGGTTTCACAATTCATGTGTCTGTTGATGTTGTAATTAGTATTGGTGGACACGGATGTGAAAGTACATGGTTTTTTTTCATATATTTGCAAATATTGCATCGAGAACCCCTGCAGCAAAAACTGCCCTTATACGATAGCCGCATACTGCTCTGGGTAGAAGCAGTGAAAGTGTTTGGAGAGATAATATTGGCCAGAATCGGAGCACGTCTGGATGTATACATGATGCCATCTTGGAGGATTTGATTAAGCGTGGGATCGCATTGTAAGATGGGTAAGTATTTTTTTACAGTATTTACAATTTGAGTGTACATAGGAGAAAAACGAGTGCAAAAAACTGGTTTGGAGATGGCAGTATTACTCTTATTTGGTTTTTCAGTTAAGTAGTGTGAACGAGGTTTTGCGTTCACAATATTTTGGGCTCATAGACAATCAGAATTAGAATAGCCTCTTTGATGTAGGTGAGATGTCATATTAATGGCCTCGGTTTCATAAGAAATATAGTCAGAACACACTTGTTTGGCTCTAATAAACTTTCCTATAGGTAGATTTTTTGTAATGTGAGCTGGATGACAGCTATCTTTTCTGAGGAGTGTGTTACCACTGGTGGGTTTGCGGTAAAGGGCTGTGTGAACTGTACCATCGTCCGGGTTACCAATGAGCATGACGTCCAAGAAGGAAATATAATTGTTGCCAAGTTCAAAAGTAAAAGATAAGCTAAGATCGTTGGCATTGATGTAGGAGATAAAGTCGACGACTGCCTCCCGGTGCCCAGTCCACAACAGGAGGCAGTTGTCGATGTATCTACCATACCATTTTATCATGTGAACAAATGGGTTGTTGGCATTGTATAGGTGTCTTTCCTCCCAAAAAGCTATGTAGAGATTGGCTAAGGATGGGGAGAAACAGGCACCCATAGGGCAGCCGGTGTCCTGCAGATAGAAAACATCATCATAATGGAAAAAGTTATTATGCAACAAAAAAGACAAAACTGATACAATGTAGTCCTGTAGTGATGCAGAATACGTGCTGTATTTTTGTAGATGATAGGCTACAGCATGGCATGCTAGTCTGTGCGGGATGAATGTATAAAGCGATGCGACGTCACAAGATAGCCAGGTATCATTAGGGTTCCATGTGAATTCGTTCATAGCCGATAAGACGGCTTTTGTGTCTCTGCATCTCCCCTCTCCATTACAATGCATTTCATACAGCCCGTAACATGGGGAAAGATAGGACTTGTCCTAACTTTTGCCCATTTACAAAGCGGTGTGGTGCTGCACATATGCAGCAACGTATCTGTGCGGACATTGCTGGTCTATGGGGGACGTATGTATGGCCGTAATCTTGTGAATGCATTCGTGTGAAGGCGGCCATATTGTGTACTAGTGTGAGATAGGGCTATGGCTAGCCTGTCCATGCTAGACGAGCATAGCGACTTATGCAGTTAGTTTTGGGAGTTAGAGCAAGCATTAGCCATCGAACAATCTCCTGTTACACACGTAGTTATATTGGTTTGGGACCATACCAGTATTTTTGACTTGAACATATTAGATATGTTGCTTTTATCTAGTGACCGCAAGACACATTACACTTTGCGTGTTTTTAAAATTAACTTTTTTTAATGCAACTGTGAATAAAAAATAGATTTTAAAACTCTCAGCCATATTTCTTTATTCAGTGAACTCTTTCAAAGCTATAAGAGAGGTGTCATCTTCAAATTATCAGCATTGACAGTGGTGATGGGGGGCAGAGTTTAGTAATATCAAAATAAAAGGAAGACACTGGCACTGCTTATGCAACTCACAATGTAACCCAAAATTTCTTTGACACCTGGCTTATGGGATCGATAGATGCACTGAGCTCCCAAGAGAAGTTGAAGGTGCTTGGCCATACAGTCAGAATTTGTGTGTAGCAGAAGATCAAAACGTGGCAATCACTGATTTCTCTTTAAAACTTCAAAGCTTTGTTCAGTGTTAACAGGATTAACATGGTGTTGACTTGCGGCTGAACTTATGGACCATTTTTGTACCCTGGAGCAGTTTCTGTAGCCTCTTCCATTACCCTATCGGGGCATGCACATACAATTTGACATGCTTTGAGCAGCGCTGTGTAATCTGTGTGCGCTATATAAATAAAGAATTGTTATTATTATTAAGCATTACTCCCGGGATATCACCATGGTGACATGTACACAATGCATAGTAATAAACATCTGAAAGAGTATTGTTCCCGTGAATGATTACATTAAAACACCAATACCATGTTCCATAGTTAAAAGACACAAGGAATAAGTGCAGTTGATCATATACAAAAAGGAGTTCATACCCCATATTAAAAAAAAACACCTAAGTTGTTTCAGTCATTACTAGGTAGACCAATGCGTTAAATCTCAAAATCCATTGTGCATTTTTGGAGTAAGAGATCCTTTGAATGATCTCCACTTCTAGGGTTCTTTTCCACTCTTTGATACTGAGAAGGGAAGAGAAGTAGGGTCAACTGAATGGCACCTTTTCATATGGTCAATTAATCTATGACAGCCATTCTGTGAGGAAATAGAATGAAATTAATTGTTCTCCATAGTTTTTCCAATGGAGAATCTGTGGACAAAAAAATAGCATACTCTACAAAAGAGGTTCTAAAGCTAATAAAATCCTTAATATGTGACACCTCCCATTGATATGCATATTGTATCTGCAAAAATTACAGTGTCCATATTTATGATTCATTTTAGGTATTCCATCACTTAACCAGATATGTCTGGGAGTAGATTATTTACTTTTCACTAGATGTGTCTTCAATGTAGGGCTCCTTCTAAATGAAATTTGAGGTCTATTTGGGGTTATGTCTAGGTTCCTAAGTAGTTTAGGTTCTTAACCCCTTCCCGACATTTGACGTAATATTACTGCATGGCGGGAGGTGCGTTCCCGCAAAATGCAGTAATAGTACGTCAAGCTTCTGCCGCCGGCTCCGTTCAGGACACCTGCCTCTAACACCCGCGATCGGAGATTTCTCAGGGGCATTTAGCTGGAATCGGACCCCCCCGCGGCGCTTACCGGGGTGGTTCGCTGCTCCGATCGCAGCCCCGGGACTGCCGGTGCCCGGGGCTGCGCGATCCTCCTGCCGGGAGCCGGGTCCTGCCTTCTGGCAGGATCCGGCTGTGACACACTGAGCATGCGCAGCATGCTCAGTGTGTCACATAATACAGTGTAATACATCTGTATTACACTGTATTAGGTGAAGAATAGCTTGAACAAGTGATCAATGGATCACTTGTTCAAGCTTACCTGTAGAAGTAAAGAAAAAAGGTAAAAAAAACACTAATAACACACTTTTGAATAAAAATAATTAATTAAATAAAGTTAAAGTCCCCCTAAACACAAACATTCCCTATACACATCTAATGAAGTGAAAAAAACTGAAAATTTCCAAAATACCCCACATATTTGGTATCACCGCGTCCGTAACAATCTGTACAATAAGTCAGAAACATTATTGGACCCGTACGGTTAACAAACAAGGGTTAACAAACTTCATAAAAGTTGTTTTACGTACGTTTAGGGGTATAGTTTCTATAATGGGGTAATTTATGGGGTTTTACTTTTATTTAGGCCTCTCAAAGTGACTTGAAACCTGAGCAGGTCCCTCAATAGCAGGATTTTGCTTTTTTTATGAAAATGTGAAAAATCGCACCTAACGTTCAAAGCCCCATAACAGCTTACAAAAATAAGACTATGTATAAAAAACCACAGAGGTATAAAGTAGACATTTGGTGAATGTTGGTTATTATGTTTTCTGGTGTAATGACTCATGTGTGGAAAAAGTAGAACATTTTGAATTTCGAAAATTGAGAATTTTTCCAAATTTTCACCAAATATCTGATTTTCTCATAAATAAATGCAAAACATACCACCAAAATTTTGTAACTAACATGAAGTACAATGTGTCACGAGAAAACAATTTCAAAATCCCTTGGATATGTTAAAGCGTTTCGAAGTTATAACCACTTATAGTGACACAGGGTAGATTTGTAAAAATGGGCCGTGTCAGGAAGGTGAAAAGTGGCTTCAGCGTTAAGGGGTTAAGAAGATTCAAATGTATATGAAATGAACTGTGGATTGCCCCTTCATGTGGACTATTGTCAAGGAAATAAGACTTTTTTCACTATCATTCTTTCTAGGATCTTTCTTATAGGGCAGGGGCGGCGAACCTATGGCACGGGTGCCAGAGGCGGCACTCTGAGCCCTTTCTGTGGGCACCCAGGCCATCACCCTGCAGAATCTTCCTACAATGATAGATGAATTTGCCCTCCTCCTTTCAACTGTGTTGGTGTCCTTGGGAGGCTGAAGGATTGAAAGTTGTCAATGAACAAGGAGAAATACATTACTGCTTAAATTGCTGCGCTGGCACTTGGTAATAAATAAGTGGCTTTTGGTTGAAGTTTGGGCACTGAGGCTCTAAAAGGTTTGCCATCACTGCTATAGGGTAATGACCTATTCCTAGGGATCTCCATAGCTATTTTCAGAGCTTTTTCTATTACTGAGTTCAGATAACCCCAAATACACAGACATATTTTAGTTCCACAGCTTGGATTTGAAAAGCGGAATTGTCACTATTCAGATGCAAAAATGAAAAAACTGGCTGTAAGGAATCTGTGACATAAGTGGGGTGGAAACTATTGTGTTGCTGTGGGTACACAAACCTCCCTCTTTAACCCTTACATCCAAAAGGTCAAACTCCTTACCTCTAAAAGTAGAGGTAAACTGCATATTTATATAATTGAGGTATGCAATGAAACTCATAAATTCCTCATGTGAACTTCCCCAAATGATAAAGATATACACACATAACAAAAACTGGTACGCAAATGTCTGATGAAGGGGTTGCGCTGAGAGTAGACACAAGCACAGCAAGAAAAATATTGACTAGGTGTATGCCACTGCAGTGCCCTTCACAGTGCAAACTCTATGAACATACCACCTACCATCAAACATGAACGCATAATGGAACAAAATAAATTTAAGAGCATCAAAAACAAAGTCAATGTATTTCTCTTCCTTTGCTTTTACTATATAAAAAGCTTCCACTCCCAGATACTGAGGGATCCGGGTATAAAGACTCTCTACATCTTTTGAAGTAAGTTTTAAATCTTTGTTTCATTGCAGCCAATTTGTAAGCTCAAAATGTTCTTTTTTTCTTATTAATGTATACTCTCCATCCCATCTTGACAGAAAAAAACCTGAAATATATATATTTTTGCCAATTTATTAAACAAGAAACACATAGGTATTAAGACCAACTGTCACTGTCATTTTCCTTCTGACCCTTGTGAGAAAGTGAGAGGTGTTGTGTGGGAAAACCGCTATCTGTCTTACAGGCAGATGAAATGCTGGTGGTAAAAGCCCTGGGTTTGTCTGCAGTAACCCAAGGGTTAATGCAGACATGATAAGCAGGAATAGTCTGTTTTGTCTGTGTTGGCCTAGCTAACACAGACACATTGGTAATGTCCATACTGGGCCTGCTTATTATGGAGTAGGGGTAGGCTGGTAGTGGGACTCCTACTCCACCCGGGCTTCGGTCCTGGGCTTTTGTATAGCCCACAGGTGCAGGTCACAGGCCTCGTTAGGGCCTGATTTAGTCTGCAGGCCAGAAGCAGTAGGAGAGGCCCTACCTGGAGAGCTGAAAGCGAGATTGCATTCTCACAGCAAAGGTAACTGAGGGTCTCCTGTCTTGCTGATGGCCAAGAGCGTGTGCCAGGCAGCCTGGTACCCGGATATCTAGGGTCCGCCAAATGTATTAGACAGCGCCTAGCCGGGCAGGAATTACTTTTATAATGTTTTTGCATGTGCCAAGGCTGAATTTGTGTTCTGTTTTGCAAGTGTGAATAAACACTTAAGTTGGACTTTTAAACCTGCGTGTGTCACTGCTTCCTGCACTGCTACCTGTCAACTACCAGAGCAATTCCCCACACCCTCCACAGGGCATGTCAGAGCACATGAGAATTATGAGGTCTAAGGAACTGCCCAAGCAGCTCAGAGACACAGTTGTGGCAAGGAAAAGATCTGGCTAAGGTTACGAAAAAATTTCTGCAGCACTCAAGGTTCCTAAGACCACAGTGGCCTCCATAATCCTTAAATGGAAGAAGTTTGAGACCACCACAACTCTTCCTCAACCTGGCCATCCAGCCACACTAAGCAATCGTGGGAGACGAGCCTTGGTAAGAGAAATAAGATCACTGTGGCTGAGCTCCAGAGATGCAGTAGGGAGATGGGAGAAAGTTCCACAAAGTCAACTATCATTACAGTCCTCCAACAGTCGGGGATTTAGGGCAGACTATGCCAACGGAAGCCTCTCCTCAGTGCAAGATATATGAAAGCCTGCATACAGTTTGAAAAAAACATATGAATAACTTCCAAACTATGAGAAATAAGATTCTCTGGTCTGATAAGGCGAAGATTGAACTCTTATGTGTAAATTCTATATGATATATGTGTAGAAAACCAGGGACTGTCATCACCTGCCAAATAAAATCCCAACAGTGAAAGATGGAGGTGGTAGCATCATGCATGTTTTTCAGATGCAGGGACAGGATGACTGATAGCAATGGAAGGAAAGATAAATTTGGCCAAGAACAGACATATCTTGAATGAAAACTTTTTCCCGAGTGCTCTGGACCTCAGACTGGGCCAAAACTTCAGCTTCCAACAAGACAATGAGCACACAGCTAAAATAACCAGGCAGTATCTTCAGAACTACTCTGTGACCATTCTTGACTGGTCCAGCCAGATACCAATGTTCACCATCCAACCCGAAGGAACTGGAAAGGATATGCAAGGAAGAATGGCAGAGGATCCCAAAATTCAGGTGTGAAAAACATTGTGCATCATTCCCAAGAAGACTCATGGCTGTGCTAGCTCAAAATGTGCTTCTACTCACTACTATGCAAAGGGGCTAAATACTTATGACCATGTGATATTTAAACTTTTCTTGTTGAATAAATCAGCAAAAATGTCTACATTTTCCGTATAAAGTGTACATTAATGAGAAAGAAATGAACTTTTTTGATTCCAATTGGCAGCAATGAAACAAAGGGTGAAAAATTTAAAGGGGTCTGATTACTTTCTCTACCCACTGTATATTTTAGATACAAGGGGATGGCATTGAACAGAGGTCATAATAGCCAGTCTAAATATTGCAATATAGGTTCTGTAAATAAGCCCATACCTGCCACAATTGTGCGTCCCAATGGGTTGGCAAGCGTTTTGTGGATTTTCTGTAAAAAATACCACACAGGGAAGGTTGGATTTTTGACGAATAATTGTACATAATTGAACACAATTGAACATGTATGACTTCACCTCTATATTTCCACCCTTGATGGTCAGTTCTATCAAAAAATCCCTGTGAATTTTAACAAATTTCAGAGTCCTTTGTTAATTGCCCGCTAAATTATTTGCTGCCTTGGGGTAAACAAAAGCCTTAACATTACTTTGCTGGGCAAAGTTTTCAATAGGGTGACTGGCCGGGTGACTTAAGTGCAAAAAATTGTTGTTTCAGATCCCCCATAGGTATTTTGTATATCATGTAAATTAAACAGCAGATCAATATAACTGTTATCAACATCATGTTAAAACGGCAATGTGCAAAAACCAATGGACCAATCGTACTCTGGATTTCAACAAGTCTCTCTGCCCTGCTATACATTGGGTTATCACAGAAAAATCTATGCAAATTCAATTTACAAAATGCTTTGAACATATCCTGTAAATCCTGAAATCATTTTACTGTCTGGCTGACTGAACTTTGACCAAGATGGCTTAAACCCAAAGAGTGATAAGATGGTACATTATAGCATAGTAAACTTGCAGTATAAAGTTGAATTAACTATGTGATATTAATAACAGATGGTTTGATACAGTCTTTAACCTTAGACTCTTAACCTTAGATCAAACCATCTGTTCAGGTGAACACAGAGTGTGAACATGCTGATAGATGTGCATCCAAAGGTAAAAGGGGTTGAGCTCCAGTGTCCCCCGAGAAGTTGTGGGTTATCAAAGGTAGCAAAACTGGCAGGTAGCAAAACTGATGTGTGTTGTAAATGATGGCGACCCAGATAGTGACGCTGCCATAACAGTTTGCTGTGAAACCAGAAAATGCTTAAGATTGAAAATGGCCTTCCTCCATGGCATAGTAAAGTTAGAACTTATGACCATGATAAGTGTGTACTGAGCCCCAATCATGTTCACATTTTGTAGACATTGCCAACAAGGCCTATAAAAAAGCTGACAACATATTTATTAATACTGTTGAAATACACTCATCGGCCACTTTATTAGGTACACCATGCTAGTAACGGGATGGACCCCCTTTTGCCTTCAGAACTGCCTCAATTCTTCGTGGCATAGATTCAAAAGGTGCTGGAAGCATTCCTCAGAGATTTTGTCCATATTGACATGATGGCACACACAGTTGCCGCAATTTGTCGGCTGCACATCCATGATGCGAATCTCCCGTTCCACCACATCCCAAAGATGCTCTATGGATTGAGATCTGGTGACTGTGGAGGCCATTTGAGTACAGTGAACTCATTGTCATGTTCAAGAGAACCAGTCTGATGATTCCAGCTTTATGACATGGCGCATTATCCTGCTGAAAGTAGCCATCAGATGTTGGGTACATTGTGGTCATAAAGGGATGGACATGTCAGCAACAATACTCAGGGAGGCTGTTGCGCTGCAACGATGCTCAATTGGTACCAAGAGGCCAAAGAGTGCCAGAAAATATTCCCCACACCATGACTCCACCACCACCAGCCTGAACCGTTGATACAAGGCAGGATGGATCATGCTTTCATGTTGTTGACGCCAAATTCTGACCCTACCATCCGAATGTCCAGCAAAATCGAGACTCATACAGACCAGGCAACGTTTTTCCAATCTTCTACTGTCCAATTTCGATGAGCTTGTGCAAATTGTAGCCTCAGTTTCCTGATACTTAACTGAAAGGAGTGGCACCTGGTGTGGTCTTTCTGCTGCTGTAGCCATCTTGCCTCAAAGTTCGACGTACTGTGATTCAGAGATGCTCTTCTGCCTACCTTGGTTGTAAAGGGTGGTGATTTGAGTCACTGTTGCCTTTCTATCAGCTCGAACCAGTCTGCCCATCTCCTCTGACCTCTGGCATCAACAAGGCATTTCCGCCCACAGAACTGCCGCTCACTTGATGTTTTTTCTTTTTCACCATTCTCTGTAAACCCTAGAGATGGTGTGCGTGAAAATCCCAGTAGATCAGCAGTTTCTGAAATACTCAGACCAGCCCTTCTGGCACCAACACCATGCCACGTTCAAAGGCACTCAAATCACTTTCTTCCCATACTGATGCTCGGTTTGAACGCAGGAGATTGTCTTGACATGTTACATGCCTAATGCACTGAGTTGCCGCAGTGATTGGCTGATTAGAAATTAAGTGTTAACGAGCAGTTGGACAGGTGTACCTAATAAAGTGGCGGGTGAGTGTATGTTCCTCTGAATTCCTCCCTAACACAGAACCTGTAGGATGGAAGGAATGCCAATGTCTCCAATTATTGAGAATTTTCCAGTTGGAGATGAAATAATCGCACCTAGTGTGAATTTGTGTGTGAAAAAAGTGGAACCTAATCACTTACACATCCTAAATAAAAGGAAGTTGTAAATGGAGATAAGCTAATTTTTCAAATTATCTATTGGATCAGGAGGTTGTGGAAGTCTTATATAACCTCCTAGAGTCATTTCCGGCAAAGCCTAGTACTTTTTCCCCAATCATGAAAGAATTTCTGCCAAGACCATCTCAAGACGGTTGGATGATTTGCAACAGAGAGGACCTACTTCCCGCAGGCAAAATCAGGGCTACAGAAGAGCCTTAAATTCTGCTGCAACTAGGCTATAATTTTCATCCTGGAAAAGCCTCTGAAGATCAGATAGGGTTTTTACAATCCCTAAGTCTCACCACAGAGTTCAAGATATTTCATAGCATCATCGTATATTAGGTTGGAAAAAGACACAGGTCAATTTTGGCTTGTGGTTCTAAGTGGCTTGTGAGCATAAGTGGAGTTGAAAAAAGCGGATTTTTGTGTGTGCTTATAGTGAATCTGCGGTTTGGGTGATTGTGGACAGAGTATACTCTTAGCACACTCAAAAATCAGCTTTTTTCAACTCCACTTATGCTCACAAGCAACTTAGAACCACAAGCCAATATTGAGCAAGCTCAAAACTGAGTTACTCCCACTTAATTTATCAGGTGTGAACACTAATCCCTCCTCCGAATTAGCAGTTTCCTTTTTGCCCAAGAGGGAGGGACCACAGATGTGTACCCTGATGATTAACGGGACTATTGGGTCACTCTAATCTCTGCCACTCTCCCTCACATGATGGTCGCCAGGAACAATCTGGGTGTCACATGCACGTGGGGACACCGAGGTTTACCCAGTGGCTCAGTTTATGCTGGGGACAGACCAGGGAACTATGTCGCATAATGTGGGGGTTGTTTAGCAACTGATGTATGAGGTAATTGTTGGACGTGATTACCCCCTGTTCTGGGATCTATGGGCCAAGGCAGCTCTGCAAATTTCCCCAGAGAACCCAGTCAACCCTGCTGTTGGGAATCCTGAGGAGACGCCAGGGTTTCCTCTGAATGACCTAATTGGGGAGAATGAGGAAGATTAAACTTCAGAGGAGGCAGCTGTCCCTGACTTAAATGTAAACTCTGGGACATGACCTTAAAAGGGGCGCTAGAGAATGTAAATGGGGTGCCTCAAGGCCGGAAGCAGCATGACGTGAGGTGCTGCGCGCTCTTCCTCCCTGCCCAATGCAGAAATCCTGTGTCCCCAGCCCCAATACTGCCAGCCCCAATAGCGTGCATGCTCATAAGAGGTAGCATTACGGGCAGAAAGTTGCCTTTACTGGCCGACCACCAGACCGCTGGATCTCCCTTCTAGAAAAGGGTACAAGCTGATCTGGAATCGGAGTTGGAGGGCTTCTCGTTGGAGGGTGGAGGAGACGTATGGGATCCTCTTGGATTCTGCTGAGTCTATCCACGGACATGTAGCGCAACAAAACCAACTTGTTGCTACCTATACTAACAAATAATATCCAACCTTCCTTGAGGACTGTGTGTTGCTGGCTAAATATAGCTAATATCATCTGAATTGCGCTTTTTCTCCTCTGCTGGTCTATAGGTCACCCTATGTATTTCCTTGTACAGTGTGAATAATGTTATTAATATAACAATGTGAGATTTTCCATGTTTGTGATTATATAGATTAACATCTGAATTGTTTTTCTTTAAATGCACTTAGAATTGTGGGCTGGAGTGATGGATTGATGTTTTTTTTTTTGCTATCCGTTATCTCACTTTGCCTGATTTGATATAATTATATAAATATATATTATATCTTTATCACTATAAACAATAGTTTAATAGATCTTCTGTGGGAGTTTAACTTGGGAAATAGAGGCGCCCCAATTTTTGCCAATTGTAAAGCATGGCTCCAAAAGGGGATAAAACAGATAAGCGTAAATCCCAAGGAACAACTTTACCCAAAGAAAAAATATCTTGTAAGGGTAAAAATAAATTGGATAAAATGTGGCAATCTCCACAGACCAGAACTAAAGTTAATCAAAAATTGACCGGTGAGACTAAAGGTCCTTCTAAGGTTGGAGCAAAGGAAATTGAAGCAGAGATCTCTTGCCATAGCAACTCAATTGTAGAAGAAGTGGGTGTAGAAACTGGTAGAGAGGAGAATATCTGGTTGTATAAAAGCTCTGTTTCAGCAATATTACCAACAATAAAGGACTAAAGCATCTATCATGGACCTAACCAATAAATGTGATACCGAAATATCGGTGGTAAGGGGTGATCTTAAAAAAATAAGGGAAAAACTGAAAGATAATGACATAATCATAAAGACGTCAACATCTTAAAAGAAGGGAATACTTCGCTGCAGAATAAATTAAATGAGATGGAAGATAGATCATGCAGAGCTAATTTACGTATTATTGGAATGCCAGAGGGGGAGGAGGGAAAGAATCCAGTGTAGTTTATAGAGAATAGGATAAAGGAGGCAATCTACAAAGATTACCTGTCACCGTTCTTTTGTATAGAGAGGGCTCACAGAGTGCCAGCTCCGGCGCAAGACATTTGCTAGTTAAATTATTATCATCTAAATAGAGACACAGTGCTGAGAAGAATGAGAGAAAAAGGGGAATTATTCTAGAGTTGTATTTCCCAGAATACTCCAAAGCAACGCAGGCAAAAAGGGAAAACTTTAATGATATTAAAAAGAGATTACAGAAAGCCGACATTAAATATTCTTTATTGTTCCCCTCTAAGCTTAGAGTCATATATCAAGACAAGTCAATTTTTCTTAATACTCCAGAGGAAGTATGGAGTGGTTAGATTCTAAAGGCTGGTAATTTATCAGGTATTGGTCAGACAAGGTAGAATAAAATCCGTTATGGAAGACCAATGTATATAGTAACTACATTGTTCTAATAACCACTAAGTATTTATTGGAATATAGGAACAAATTAAGTATGTGGGCGATCTGCCTGTGGGTGTTGGGGTATGGAGGAGTGAGGTGGGATGTGTAGAAATTTGCAAGATGACTTGTGGGTCAATTTTGTGGGTCAGCAGAATTTTTTGTTTTTTTTTCTTTGAAGAATGAGGTTTTAAAATTTTGACATGGAATGTCAGAGGACTCGGGGATTCCATTAAAAGAATAGCCATATTCGACTGCATACATAGACATCTACCTGCTATAGTGGTCCTCACTGAATCCCATCTCACCCAGGAAACTCTATGGAGAGTAAAATGCAACTGTATTGGTATTAAGTACCATTCATGTCACACTGCACTGTCCAGAGGGGCTGGTTTACTTGTCCATTAAAGAATTGACCATAACATCTTGAAAACTTGATGAATATGGTTGGTATATTTTTATTGAGGGGATATTGGAGGGACTGCGCTGTTTGCTTTCCTTCATGTATGTCCCCCGCCCTATTCTCCAGACATTATTAATCAACTACTTGTCTTTATTGAAAGATTTTCTCCAAATTGGATCTTCGAGGGGCCTACAATCTCATTCATATCTGCCAGGGAGATGAGTGGAAGACCGCCTTTAATACACGTGATGGACACTTCGAGTACCTGGTAATGCCGTTTGGACTTTGTAACGCACCTGCCGTCTTCCAGGAATTTGTTAACGACATTTTTAGAGACTTGCTTTATGCGTTGTGGTCTATTTGGATGATACCCTGGTTTTCTCTCCGGACCTTGAGACCCACCAAGTTCATGTAGGCAAGTCCTCAGTCGTGTAAGGGCCAATCGCCTCTACGCCAAAATAGAGAAGTGTCTATTCCATCAGCGGAGTATCCCGTTTCTTGGCTATATCATCTCTGACAGAGGCCTCCAGATGGATCCTGCAAAGTTGTCTGCGGTTCTTCAGTGGCCCCGTCAAGTAGGACTACGCGCTCTACAGCGGTTTCTAGGCTTCGCGAATTACTCCCGGCAGTTCATCCCACACTTCTCCTTGGTGGTATCCCCTATTGTGGCGCTCACCAAGAACGGTGCTAACCCCCGACTCTGGCCTTCGTCTGCGGAGGAGGCCCTCACGAACTTAAAGTCCAAGTTTGCTTCAGCCCCAGTACTGGTACGTCCCGACACAGAGAAGCCTTTCCATCTGGAAGTAGATACATCCTCAGTAGGGGCCGGTGCAGTGCTCACGCAGAAGGGTTTCAAAGGTCGAACTGTCACCTGTGGATTTTTCTCTAAGAGTTTCTCCACTGAGAGGAATTATTCCTTAGGAGATCGTGAACTGTTGGCGATTAAGCTCACCTTAGAAGAGTGGCATTACATCTTAGAGGGAGCTCGGTTTCCGGTCAGCATTTATACGGACCACAAGAACCTTCTCTACCTCCAAACTGCTCAGCAACTCAATCCATGTCAAGCCCGCTGGTCACTCTTCTTCGCCCAGTTCGATTTCCTCATTCATTTCCGCCCTGCCGAGAAGAACATCAAGTGTGACGCCCTTTCTCGTGCCTCGGATGTCCTTGGGGAGGAACCGACTCCTCAGCATGTCATTCCTCCTGACCAACTGGTACTGGCTGCGCCTGTGGATCTTCGTCAACTACCCCCTGGCAAGACATACGTACAACCTGCTCTACATAGGAAGATTCTGTCTTGGGGACATTGCTTACGTGTGGCTGTGCACCCTGGAGTGCAGCCTTCTATCGCCCTTATTTCCCGGTTTTACTGGTGGCCAGATCTGGCCAAGGACGTTCAGGACTTTGTGGGCTCCTGTGCTTCCTGTGCCCGGAATAAGCCGCCACGTCTCAAGCCTGCTGGTCTTCTTCTGCCGTTGCCGATACCCAGCTGTCCTTGGACTCATATCGCCATGGACTTCATTACAGACCTACCGCCTTCTTCTGGCAATACCATCATCTGGGTGGTGACTGACCGATTTTCGAAGATGTCCCATTTTTTCTCTTCCAGATTTACCATCTGCTCCACGTCTTGCCAGCCAGTTCTTCCATCACATCTTCAGACTCTATGGACTTCCCCAGCACATCGTCTCTGACCGTGGGGTTCAGTTTGTCTCGAAATTCTGGCGTTCTCTCTGCAACCAACTTCAGGTGAAATTGGAAAGAGTTAATCAGACCTTGGGTTGCTATCTACGCCATTTTGTTTCTGCCCGTCAGGACGATTGGTCCACTCTTTTACCGTGGGCATAGTTCTCTTATAACTCCTTGGACTCTATATCCGCGGGTTCCGCCCCATTTTCTGTTAATTATGGATTGCAGCCCCGCCCTCCTCTACCCCTGCCCGTGCCATCGGAATTTCCTGCTATTGAGGATTTGGTGCAGGACTTTAAGACCATTTGGGAACAGACTTGTCTTTCCTTACTACAGGCTTCGGCTCGAATCAAGTCCCAGGCCGTTAAAAAACGCAGGCCTTCTCCTGTCTTCAATCCTGGTGAGAAAGTCTGGTTGTCCTCCAAGTATGTCCGACTTAAGATTCCTGGCTACAAGCTTCCTGGGTCCCTTCGAGGTGCTGAATTGCATCAATCCAGTCTGCATCTGCATCTCCCTCCCACCATGCGCATCCCGAACTCTTTCCATGTCTCCTTGCTTAAGCCTGTTATCTTGAACCGCTTCTCCCGACAACTCTCCCCTCCTGCTCCTGTGGCCGACTCTTCTGACAACTATGAGATTAAGGAAATCCTGGATATGAAGACATTGAGGGGTAAGTGGTTCTTCTTGGTTGACTGGAAGGGGTTCGGGCCTGAGGAGAGATCTTGGGAGCCCAAGGACAATATCTTGGACCAGGACCTCTTGCAGAGATTCCTTCAGCCCAGGAAGAGGGGGAGGCTGAAGGGGGGGGGTACTGTCACGGGTGGTCCTGCGATCCATATTGCGGACCGCGGGGTCACCAGTGCCTCTCGCCCTTCGCCTGCCTCTTCTGTTCCGGCTGCCGTGGCTCCTTCCTCCTCGGCCGTGCGTGCACGTCCCCGGCTCCTAGGGCGCACGCTCACCAACTTCTGCAGATTTAAAGGGCCAGCGCGCCACTAATTGGCGCTGGCCATTTCAGGTAATCTATTTATTTCTGCCTCTTCCTGTGATCCCTGCCGGATCTTTGTGCCCTAGAGAAAGCTTTGTTTATGCCGTGTGCTGTTTTTGTGAATACCCGTTGTGACCCTGGTTCTGCTTTTGACTTCGCTCCTTGGCCGCCTGCCTGGACCTATTGCTACGTCTCTGACTCCCATCCTGTGCTGCCCGTCCTGACCTCCTGCCTGTCCCCGACTACGAGATTGCCTGTCGTTTCTGTACCTCGACCTTGGCTGCCATTGCGGACAAGTCACGCCTGTGGTACGACCTGGTGGTACCACACCTGCTTTGCGGCGGGCTCTGGTGAAAACCGTGTACCACTTAGACTCCGGTCCCAGGTTGTGGCTTGTGTCATCGTCCGCAGTGGTCCAGAGGATCCACAACCTCGAAGCTTGACAAGAATCATTTAAGAGACGTAAGGGGAATATACACGGTGGTGCTGTTCTGAACTGAGGCATAATTTCATCAGAAGGATCTTTCATTATTAATGCTGGATTTCAACAAATGGATATCTAACACTACAGGAGAAGAATAAGAAGAACTTTGGAGCTCCGGCTAGAGGAAAATTTATTTTCTCAAAAAATTCTTTATCATTGAGACTTTGTGGACCGGTCTTGCTTCGTGAGTAGCTCTGTATTGTGCACCGCAATAACAATTGTTCATCCTTTCGAAAGTATTAAATGATTCCCTGCAGGAGGGTAGATTGACAATTTCTATGAGAAACGCTATCATAGCCTTGATATTAAAAACCAAATAAAAAAGAATTGGAGGTGGAATCTTACCGCCCAATTTCTCGTCAATTATGGCAAAATCAGGACTTGAGAGAATTAGATTACTTTGATGGTAGAAATTTTTGGTAAAACAAAGGTATACATTTAATTTCACAAATTTTCACAGAAGGAAGATTCATCTCCTTTGATACACTAAAGGAACTTTATAATATTAGTAATACAAATTATTTTCACCATTTACAATTATTTCACAGAATAATGGGTTTAGGCGAGAAGAAGAGTTTAAAAGTAGTCAATTATTATATAATGGACTTTCT
This sequence comes from Engystomops pustulosus, assembly GCA_019512145.1. Lineage (NCBI taxonomy): Eukaryota > Metazoa > Chordata > Amphibia > Anura > Leptodactylidae > Engystomops > Engystomops pustulosus. The sequence goes on along the minus strand of CM033645.1, from coordinate 116,691,774 downwards.
TGGGAAAATTTGGGGGGGGGCGGGATTACTATCCAAAATATATAAATTTATCATTAAGCACTTAAGTGATTCATGGCAGCATGGTAGGTGGTTAGATTAATTCAGTTTAAAATTACATATAGATTATATTATACCCCGGGAATCTTAAACCGCTTCAAAAGGACTCAAACAGTAAAATGCCTGAAATGCCAAGAACATGACACTGACTTCCTCCATATGGTGTGGAATTGTAGATGGGTATTGAAATTCTGGGAAGAAGTACAAACAGAGGTGTGCCGTATCTCAGGCTTGATGATCCCTAGGACCTAGCACGTTTTAGTATTAGGGAATACTTGTGATATTATTGGTTCTCTATATTCGATTAAATGGTTAGGGAATAGCTCTGCAAGTGGCTCGATGTACGCTTGCCTATGCCTGGAAGTTCCTGGAAAAGCCATCAATTGAAGAATGTAGGGAAAGATGGAATTTGGTATAAGAGATGATTATGTAACCAAAAGGTGCTCGGCCCGAATGTGTCTTAAATTATTGAACAGCCAAGTATAGAAGCATTTTGGGTTTTTTTTCTCTCTCTGCTGACTGAGGGGGTAAGGGGGTGTTACAAGCAAAAGTACTCAATTATTCCTAGCTGAAGACTGAGTGTTAATTACGGTATGTCCATCAATTAAGTGTTGAAATCTTCTTAGTCACTTATCTGTTGTAGCAGTTTATGGAATACTGTATTCATGTATCATCTTTTGATAATATAAGTTGAATTTATATGCATATTGGATAACAAATAATATAACTGTTTTTGTAATTGAATAAAGAAATGAAAAAAAATATCGGGTGACTACGATAATAGATGAGATAATGGTGCAGCTACTAGTCCCAGTACTATATAGGCGTATGGTTATGGATATGGCCCATTCACACATGTTGGGAGGTCACATAGGGGTGGACAAAACACTTGAGAGGGTACTACAGCGATTCTATTGGCCAGGATGTTACCCGGGAAATTAGTGATTGCTGTCAATCCTGCCCTATCTGCCAGGTCACATCCCCAGTAGCACATTTCCACAGCTCTCTGGTCCCTTTGCCAATTATTGAGGTCCAATTTGAAAGGATAGCAATAGACCTGGTAGGACCCTTAGTGAAGTCAGCTCGGGGGGAACAGTACATCCTGGTCATTGTGGATTATGCAACACGTTCCCCCGAGGCTGTCCCCCTAAGGAACCCCTCCTCCTGAAATATTGCCAGGGAATTATTCTATGTTTTTTCCCACACAGGGATTCCCAAGGAGATCTTAACGGACCAGGGAACCCCGTTCACCTTTGTAAGGTGTTAGAAGTCACGCACACCAGTCTACCACCCCCAGACAGATGGTCTCATGGAGCGATTTGACTAAACCCTGTAGTCCATGCTGAAAAAGGTGGTAGAGAAGGATGGGTGAGACGGGGACTGTCTTTTACCTCATCTTTTGTTTTCAATCAGAGAAGTGCCCCAATCCTCCACCGGATTTTCACCCTTTGAATTACTTTATGGCAGGCACCCCCAGAGGTCTCTTAGATGTAGAAAAAGAAACTTGGGAAAGTGAGGTTATGCCCTATAAGAGTGTGGTTGAGCATGTAGCTCAGATGCAGGGGAGGATGTCCAAGGTGATGCCAACTGTAAAAGAGCATCTTCTTCAGGCCCAAGAGTCACAAGCCAAGGTCTATAATAGATCTACACGTGTGAGACAGTTGAATTCTGGAGATCCCGTACTGGTGTTAGTCCCTACTGTGGAGAGCAAGTTCCTAGCGAAATGGCAGGGGCCCTATGAAATAGTAGAAAAGGTTCCATCAGCCATGGAAGCACTTTTAGATCTACCATGTCAATCTAATCAAACCCTGGAAAGAGAGAGACTTCCCCCAAGGTTTCTTGCCTAGAGACTCAATCAGAGTCATCCATCGAAGTTGTAAAAAATTTCAGAGACCTTATCCCCCTCCCAACATTATAGGGAAATGCTGCAGAGGAACAAGGATCTCTTCACGGAAAGCCCTGGTTGTAACAATATGATAGAACATGAAATCCTCACAGAGCCTCATGTCAAGGTAAACTTAAAGACATACAGGATCCCTGAGGCTAATCTCCAAAGAGGTCCAGAGGATGTTAGAAATGGGAGTGATTGAGAGGTTCAAAAGCGGGTGGTCCAGCCCCATAGGTTAGTGCCAAAACCAAATGGTGAATGGAGATTCTGTAAGGACTACTGCAGACTCAATGAGGTATCTACAGTGGATGCCTACCCCATGCCCAGGGTGGATGAGCTAATTGAGCAATTAAGGCCAGCAAGGTAAATTAGCACCCTAGACCTCACTAAGGGATATCAGCAGTACGTTCGAATGCTATTTGGGTTGCAGGGGGCCCCCGCCACTTTCCAGAGAGCCATGGACCAGTTTCTACGTCCACATAGGAAGTACACAGCAGCTCAATACATAAATACAATGTTATCAGCGATTTTAGTTACTTTTAGACATAATGGAATCTTATAAGGTTAGCTTTTGTTTATACTAGGACGACATGTAGACTGTACCCTCCCTGGCCGGGCATGCGTGTTCAGCTGCCTGTGATCTGCAGCCAGTTCCACACTCCCTGCTCCTGTGTGCGCGCATCTGTGCACCACAGGAGGTAAAGCTTGTTTGTAGCAGCCGACTTAGTATACAGTGCACGTGCCTTCAGTCAGTGCAGCAGTGCAGAGGTCCCGCCCCCGCCTCCTCTACAAGCACAAGCCCACAGCACCAGCAGCCAATCGCTGCTGTGCTGTGTATTCTGTGCACGAGCACACTCTGCTTGGTGGGAGCAAAGCATCATGGGACTTGTAGTCTCAATGCAGAGTGCGACGGCCATCTTGTTTCCTCGGTTCCTGACTGCAGGAATAAAGAGGTAATTCTTTGCAAAAATAGCTAAAAACACAAAATTTAAGTGGAAGTTGTTGTAATAGATGGTGTTTCTTGTAGGATAGCAGCCGAGCATGCTCCAGGCATCCTGGTAGATGTTTTGAAATAAAATGTCGACTGGTGATATTTCACCGTTTCGGGCGTCTGCTAAGGGTCTTGGAGTGTGGGACGTTGTTTTTTTGGGTATTATTAAAACTTATTTGATTCTGACAATTGCAAAAAAATTACTATGAAATGTGTTGCAATGTCTCTGGTACCTGCTTTCTGGCATTTAAGGGGTTAACTAGAGGGAGATCTCAGGGGCTGTGTTGCTGCATTTTGTTTTGTGAAGAACTGACATGTAAGTGGCCTTGACGTCTGAAGTTCTCCAAAAGTCTAGGGCTCTGCATGAGCCGCCTTATCTGTGTGTGAGAAGTGGCCTTGAAGCACACAGAAAGCGATCTGTGTTAAGTGGGGGCAACAGAGCTGACAATCTAAAAAAGACAGTTTGATGTAACGTCCTCCTGTGTACCCCACAAACAGACTAAGCAAGAACAAGCCCCCCAACTGTATTACAGAGCCTATGACTGATTTTTGTTCCTTTTTGATTAAAAACCAACACAAGTGTACTTGACTTTTGTTGAGAAGTTGGAGTCTGGCCAGAACTTTATAGAAAGCACAGAACACTGGGCTGGAGATGTGGCGGAGGGACTCTGACACATTGACGTACAGAGGGAATAGAGTAGTTTCACAGACCACGCCAAAGTGAGACTGAGAGAACGTTGCGGTCCGCTGACAGCCCGACCCAAGTGGGCATTACGGGGAGGAGACATTACTGAAGTGACTTCCCACACTCTAGGAGACAGAGCTCAGGCCCTGTGCACACAGCAGGGCACAGTGACAGCAGCCCTAGGAGCTAGCAACTACTCAGAGCTCAGACTCTAGTGTGCACTACTGATGCCCCGTCACATTGATAAGGTGCACCGCTCTGAATCCTTCATTCTATCACCAATCTTCCAGGATTCAGAGAGGGGGGGATTGACCCAGCTGTTGAGTTTTTTTCTCAAAGGTGGCTCCAGATCTGCAGGATAAGGCAGACAGTTCTATGTTGGATGTACAGTGGTCAGTGGCGCAAATGAGGTAGTACAAGCTACCTCCACTCCCTCCACACAGGTCAGCACAGGAGGTGCAGTGATGGAACTCAGGGAAGTGCTACAGTTGGTGGAAGGTAAAAGGACAAACATCTATACTCTAGGTATAGTTCTGGGGTCTAAACACGACTATGAACCCATATGGAAGGCTAGAGATTTCCTCACCTCTGCAGGGACCCCCTTTAAGCATGGCAGGCTGGTTAAAGAGCTCAAGTATGTGGCTGACGGGATGGCAAAGGCAGCTGCACAGATGGAACCCAGAGACTGTCCTGAAGTTTCAGCGGTGAGTTCTGAGTTGGAAAGTTTGATCCACAGGTGTTCCAGTCCCTGGTGGCCTGAGGTCATGAGAGGTGAAGGAAGTGGAGGAAAGCTTTGCCCAGATGCCGATGGGAGAGAGGGTGTCCTGCCCAATCCCCTGCACCCGACAGTAAGTCAAGTAGCCCTCGGACACACACACACATCCAAAATGGCCATGCTAACGCTCATAAACCATCAGTGGTTTGCCCGGGCATTACTACCCCTGTCACTAGACTAGTGAAAGCCTGTATAGTCTGTGCTCACCACAACCCGGGTAAGGTGGTAAAGACCCCACAGAAGGTGACACCCAAGCTGCTGTATCCCTTCTAAATACTGCAGATGGATTTTATCCAGCTACCAAAAAGTGGTACGTAGGAATACGTGCTTGTGTGCATTGATCTCTTTCCAGGGTGGCCAGAAGCTTCTCCCATGACCAAGGCTACTGCCAGAGCCACAGCCAAGAAGTTGGTGAGTGAGATTTTTCTGCAGGTTTGGACTTCCAGAGACCATAGAGTCCGGTCGCAGAACCCACTTCACTGGACAGGTAAAGACTGAAACCATGTCCCTTCTGTGTGTACAGGCCCTTCACACCCCTTGCCCTTCCCAAGTTAGTGGTGGGATTGGAAAACTAAGCAGCACTCTTAAGTTGGAGATCCAGGAGGCCATGGAAGTAACAGGGAAACCATGGCGTGAGTGCTTTCCTGCTGCCCACCATTCAGTTAGGACCACCCTCAAAAGAAAGATGGGATTGTCCCCTTTGAAGTATTTTCTGGCTGTGCACCCAGACTAGGCCCCTACTTTCTACAGACCCTATAGCTTATGGCAGGAAACCAGGTGGAACATGCCACACAGTTGAGCCAGGCCTAGGAGAAGGTCCGCAAAAGTGTTTCTGATTCCTTTTTCAGATCCATACAGAGACCTCAGGATGCAGACTACGTGGTGATAAAGAGACACCAGAGAGAGAGTCTGGAGCCTCACTATGATGGTCCTTTCCAAGTCCTGCTGACCAGTGCCACGTCTGTGAAGCTAGAGGGAAATCAGTATGCTTCCACGCTTTCTATTGCAAACTTATTCTTCTTGCTAGCTGGTCTCTTCTGACTGACTGTATGCTCAGGGACACTCCAACCATGACTTTCACTGTGTCTATAGGGCTAACAGGATGCCCCCAGGGTAGGAGACTTTACCTACGGTTGGTGCAACAAGACAATGACCTTCTTTAACATTGACAGCACAGGTAACCCTGTATTAGCAGTGTCTGATGTGTACAGGATTTGTGGGGATAGGAGAGTCAGGTCAGCCCTAGAGGCTGGGAAGGTGAGTGTACTGTGATAAAGTTTATGCCTTCCTTCCTCGTGATCCCCAGGGATAAGAAAAGGTAGAGAATCCCAAAGGATTCTGGAGGTCTGAGAGAAGTACCTAGATTATAAAGTTTATACAGATACAGTGGGAGCACCAAGGGGGGTCCCAGATGAGTACAAGGCCCACAATCAGATATGGGCCGGTCTAGAGTCCATTATTCCCCAGATAGCTATGAGCAAAGATGTTGGTTGGGTTAACTGTTTTTATTGTAATCAACAGAGATTTGTGAATTATATCGGAGATGCTTCCCAGAACCGCATGGCTTTGGACATGATCCTTGCTGAGGAGGGAGGAGTCTGTAAGATGGTGGGAGCGGCTTGTTGCATGTACATCCCGGATGACATCGCCCCCTTGGATCCATTGAAAATATTGAAGGACTGTCCAAGGAACTCATGAGAAACTCTGGGGTGGACACTTTGTCCTTCACTTTGTAGTTGGGGGATTGGAAAGGTTTCCTTTAACCCTTTCAGGACCTTGCCCCTTTTTGTTTTTTCATTTTTCACTCCCCTTGATCAAAAATCCATAACTTTTTTATTTTTCCATGTACAGAGCTGTGTGACAACTTGTTTTCTGCATAACAAATTACACTTCATAGAGATGGTATTTATTATTCCACGCCGTGTACTGGGAAGCGGGAAAAAAATTCCAAATGCTGTGAAATTGGTTAAAAAAAAGCATTTGTACCGTGTTCTTGTGGGCTTGGATCTTACGGATTTCACTGTGCGCCCCAAATGACATGTCCACTTTATTCTTTGGGTCAGTGCGATTACGGGGATACCAAATTTACATAGGTTTTATAATGTTTTCATACATTTAAAAAAATTAAAACCTCCTGTACAAAATTTTTTTGGGGGATTTTGCGATCTTCTAGCGCTAATAACTTTTTTATTCTTTGGTGTACGGAGCTGTGGGTGGTGTTGTTTTTTTTGCGGATTTTGATGACGTTTACAATGTTACAGCTGTGTGGCAACTTGTTTTCTGCATAACAAATTACACTTCATAGAGATGGTATTTATTATTCCACGCCGTGTACTGGGAAGCGGGAAAAAAATTCCAAATGCTGTGAAATTGGTTAAAAAAAAGCATTTGTACCGTGTTCTTGTGGGCTTGGATCTTACGGATTTCACTGTGCGCCCCAAATGACATGTCCACTTTATTCTTTGGGTCAGTGCGATTACGGGGATAGCAAATTTACATAGGTTTTATAATGTTTTCATACATTTAAAAAAATTAAAACCTCCTGTACAAATTTTTTTTGGGGGTGAACTGCAGCGAAGATTGTCGTGACCATGTCCTACTGCCTACATGCCATGATTTGCCGCCAATGTGACATTGGCGCTTAAATTAGTGTTACGTCGTCATATTTGGACCGGTTGTACCTGATAACGGTGGCGGAATTTATTGAATGTTCCTCTGATTCCCCCATAACACAGAACCCTGCTAGGTATGGAAAGGAATGCCCAATGTTTCGCCAATTATTTTGAAATTTTCGCAGTTGGGATGAAATAAAATCGCACCTAGATGGTGCATATGTGTGTGTGAAAAAAGTGGAACCATAATCACTAACATATCCTCCAAAATAAACAGGATTATTTGTAAATGGAGATAAGCGAATTTTTCAAATTATATAATTGGATCAGGAGGGTTGGAAGATCCTTCTACAATAATAACCCTCCTAGAGTCTTTACCCGGCAAAGCCTAGTACTTTTTTTCCCTCATGACAAGATTTCTGCAAGGACAGCTCACGACGGTTAGGAATTCATTCTGCACGAGAAGGACCTATATCCGCAAAAGAAGGCAAAATCAGGGCTAACAGAAAGAGCCTTACATTCTGCTGCAAACTAGGCTATAATTTTCATCCTGGAAAAGCCTACTTGAAGATCAGATAGGGTTTTTACAAATTCCCTAAGGCGCACCACAAGAGTTCAAGATAATTTTCATACAATCAAAATCGTATATTAAGGATTGAAACAAGACACGGTCAATTATTGGCAAATTTGTGGATTCTAGTGCTTGTGAGCAAATAAGTGGAGTATGAACAAAGCGGATTTTTGTGTGTGCGAATATAGAATCTGCAGTTTGGGTGATCTTTGGACAGAGTAAAGAACAATACCTTGCCACACACTCAAAATCAGCTTCTTTGTTAACAAACTCCACATAGCTCACAAGCACTTAGACACCACAAGCCAATAATGGGAGGCAAGCTCCAACCTGGTTACTCCCACTTAATTATCAGAGTGCTGCACACTATCCCATAACCCTCCTCCGACAATATAGCAATTTCCTTAATTGACACCAAGACAGTCAAGAGGACACACAAGGTGCTACCCTGATGATTAACAGAGACGATTGGATCACTCTAATCTCATATGCCGACTCTCTCCCTCACATGATGGTCGCCAGGAAACAATCTGGGTGATCACATGCACCATGGGGAAACACCCGAAGTTTACAGTGGACTCATTTATGCTTGAGGAACAAAAACCAAGGGAACTAGTACAGCATAATGTGGGGAGTTGTTTAATACAACTGATGTATGAAAGGTAATTGATTGGACGTGATTACCCACCCCCTGTTCTTGGGATCTATGGGCCAAGGCATCTCTGCAAATTTTCCCCAAGAACCCAGTAACCTGCTTGTTGGGAATCCTGAGGAGACGCCAAGGGTTTTTCCATCTGAATGACCTAAATTGGGGAGAATGAGGAAAGAATTAAACTTCAGAGGAGGCAGCGTCCCTGAACATTAAAATGTAAACTCTGGGACATGAACCTTAAAAGGGCGCTAGCGAATGTAATGGTGTGTCCTCAGCCCGAGAAGGCAGCATGACGTGAGGTGCATAGCTCCGCATCTTCTAACCCTGCCCAATGCATAAAATCCTGTTGTTCCCCAACCCCCAATACTTCCAGCCCCAATTAGCGTGACAATAGCTCACTAAGAAGAGTAGCGTAAACGGGCAGAAATTTACCTTACTCAGGCCCACCACCAGACGCTCGTGGATCTATCCCTTCTAGAAAGGGTAAACAAAGCGATCTGGAATCAGTGGAGTTGAGGGCAATTCTCTTGGAGGGTGGAGGTGAAGACGTAATGTGATCCTCTTGGACATTCTGCTGAGATCTATCCACGTACATTTAAGCAGCAACAAAAACACAACTTGTTGCTACCATATACTACAATAATATCCAAAAACCTTCTTGAGGAACTGGTGTTGCTAGGACTAAATCTAGCTATATTCAAACTGGGAATTGCTTCTTTTTCTTCCTCTGCGGGATCTATAGGTCACCACTATACTTCCTTGTACATTGTGAGAAGGTTATTAATAATATAAAACATGTGAGATTTTCCAATGTTTGTGATTATAATATATTACCTCTGATTTTTTATCTTTAAATGCAACTTAGATTTTGGCGGAGTGATGGATTGATGTTTTTTTATTTGCTATCCGTTTATCAAAGCACATTTGGTGCCTGATTTGATCATAATTAATATAATATAATATTATCTCTTATCACTATAAACAAATAGTTTAATAGATCTTCTGTGGGAGTTTAACTAATGGGAATAGAGGGGACGCCACAATGATTTATTGGCCAATTTAAATCATAAGGCTCACAAAAGGGCATAAAACAGCATAATACGAAAATCCCAAGGAAACACTTTACACAAACAACAAATATCTTGATAAGGGTAAAAAATAATTGGAGAAAAATGTGGCAATCTCCACATACCAAGAACTAAAGTTAAAATCAAAATTGACCGAGTGGAGACTAAAAGGTCCTTCTAATAAGTCTAATGGAGGAAAGGAAAATTGAAGCAAGAGTCTCGTCCATAAAGCACATCAAATGTACGAAGAAGTGGGTGATAAGACACTGGTAAGAGAAGGAGAATTCTGGTTTGTATAAGCTCCCTGTCTTCAGCCAATAATTACCAACAATAAAGGACTAACAAGCCTCTCTCACGTACCTAACCAATAATGATAATACCCAGAAATATCGTGGTAAAGAGGGTGATCTATAAAAAATAAGGGAAAAAACACCCCCCCCTTGAAAGAATACATGACATAATCACAAAAGACGTCAACATCTTAAAAGAGGGATACTTCGCTGCAATGAATAAATTAAATGAGATGGAAGATAGATCAAATGCAAGCTAACTATTACGCTATTATTGAAAACGCCAGAGGGGGAGAGGGAAAAGAATCCAGTGTAGTTATCATAGCCGAATAGGATAAAGGATCAATCTACAAGAATTCCTGTCCCAGTTCTTAGTGTATAGAGCAAGGCAAATCACATAGTGCCAAGCGCGCGCAAGACATTTGGCTAGTTCATTATTATATCTAATAGAGACACAGTGCTTAGAAGAATGAGAGAACAGGGGAATATTCAGAGTTTGGTATTTCCCAGAATACTCCAAAGCCCGCAGGCAAAAAGGAAACTTATAAATGATATTAAAAGAGATACAGAAGCCGACCTTCATATTCTATTATATGTTCCCCTCTATAATCATTACGATCATATACAAAGAACAAGGTCAATTTTTCTTAAATACTCCAGAGGAAAGTATGGAGTGGTTAAATTCTAAAGGCTAGGTAATTTATCAGGTTTTGTGTCAAAACACGTGTAGGCAATAAAATCACGTTATTTGAAGACCAATGTCTATAGTAAACTACACATTGTTTCTAATACCACGAAGATAGTATATTGTGGAATATAGGAACAAATTAAAAGTAATTGTACGATCTGCCCTGTGGTGTTGGGGTATGGATGAAGTGAGGTGGGAAGTCTAATGTTATAGAATTTGCAAGATAGACTTGTGGTATACAATATTTGTAGGGGTCAACAGAATTTATTTTTTTTTTTTTACTTTGAAGACCATGTAGGTATTTAAAATTTTGACCATGGAATGTTCAGAGGACTCGGGGATTCCATTAAAGAATAGCCATATTCGACTGCATACATAGAACAAACTTACCTTGCTAAAAAGTGGTCCCTCACGACCCACTCTCACCCAGAGAAACTCTATTGAGAGTAAACATGCACTGTATGGTATTGCAATACAATTCATGTCAACACGCACTGTCCAGAGGGGCTGGTTTACTGTCACATTAAAGCAATTGACCATAACATCTTGAAACTTATGACTAATGTGTTGGATAAAATTTTTATTGAGGAGATATTGGAGGGACATGCGCTGTGCTTTCCTTCATGTATGTTCCCCTCCCCACGACCCTATCTCTGCCCAGTACATTATTAATCAACTACTGTGATCTTTATTGACCAGATTTTTCTCCTCACAATGTGAGGATCGTCTCGACGCGGCCTACAATCTCTATGTCACTAGATCTGACCTCATGGGAGATGAGTGGAAAGACACGCCTGTTATACACTCGGAGGAACACTATCCCCGAGTAACCCGGTGGCTAATTGCACAAATGTTGCCGGTGAACTTCTGATAACAACAGCACACTCGCCCTTCTCCCAGGAATATTGTTAAACGACAATTTTCTAGGAAACTTGTTTAAATGCGTTGTGGTCGTTTGGATTGATAACCACCTGGTTTTCTCTCCGGCCCTTGAAGACCCACCAATTCATATGTACAGGCAAATCCTCAATGTCGGTAAAGGGCCAAAATCGCCTCTAAACGGTCCAACAATAGAGAAGTGTCACTATTCCATCATGCGAGTATCCCCGTTTCTTGGCTATATCATCCTCTGACAGAGGCTCCAGATGGATCCTGCAAAGTTGTCTGCGTTTCTTCTAGGGCCCGTACAGTAGGAACTACGCGTCTACAGCGGGTTTCTATGGCTTTCGCTAAATTAACTCCCGCCTGTCAAAGTTTTCATGCCCACACTTCTCTCTTGGTTGGTAGCCACCTAATTGTTGGCGCGCACCAGACAGGTCCTCAAGCTACCACCCCCCGCTCTCTTCGTCTGCGCAGGAGGACACCTCACGAACTTACCAGTCCAGTCTGTGCTTCAGCCCCAGGTACGAGTACGATCCGCACAGAGAAGCCTTTTCCATCTGGAAGTAGATACATCCCTCAGTAGGGGGCCGGTGGCAGAGCTCACGCAGAAAGTTTCAAAGTCCAACTTCCCCTTGTGGATTTTTCCTCTATAGCTTCTCCCTAGAGAGGACATTATATCTCTTAGGAGAATCGTGAACATTGTTGGCGATTTAAAGCTCACCTTATAAGATGCATATCATCACTTAGAGGGAGCTCGGTTTCCCGAGTCTAGCACTTTATAAACTGAGTAACCACAAAACCTTCTTACCACCTCCAACTGCTCACAACATCAATCACATGTCACACCCGCGGTCCACTTCTCTTCTTTCCAAGCCCCAGCTGATTCGTATCCTCATTCTTTCCGCTGCCCTGCCGAGCAGAACATCAGGTGAAGGAAGTTGAGCGAGCCTTTCTCTGCACTCGATGATTCCTTGTGGGAGGAACCACAGGCTCCGTCAGCATGATCCCAACCCTCCTGACCAACATGTCTAGATGCCACGCTCGTGTGGATCTACGTCAACTACCAACCCTCGCAGAACTCGTACCCCGCTCATATGTCGTGAAGATTACTGTCTTGGGGACATTGCATTACGTTGTGCTGTGCAACCCTGGATGCGCCTTCTAATCGCCCTTATTTCCCTCCGGTTTATTCGTGTGGCCAGATCTGGCCCAAGGACGTTCAGGATTATTGTGGGCTCTGATGCTTCCTGTGCCCGGAATAAGCGCCAACTCTCTCAAGCCTTCTGGTCTTCTTATGCCGTAGCACGATACCCCAGCCTGTCCTTGGACTCATATCGCCAAGACGTCAATTAACAGACCTACCGACGCCTTCTTCTTCTTACTGGCAATACGCAAAAACCATGCACTTGCTGGTGACTGACCAATTTTCGAAGATGTCACCATTTTTTCTCATCCAATATTACTACATCTGCCTCCACGGTCTTGCCACCAGTTCTGTCTCTTTCCATCACATCTTCAGACTCTATGGACTTCCCCAGCACATCGTCTCTACCGTGGGGTTCAGTTTGTCTCGAAATTCTGGCGTGTCTCTCTGCCAAACCCAACTTCATGGTGAATTGGAAAGAGTTAATCAGACTTGGGCTGCTATCTACGCCATTTTGTTCTTCTGCCCGTCGAACACGATTGGTCCACTCTTTTACACCGTGGGCATTGTTCTCTTATAACTCCTTGGACTCTATTCCTCGGGTTCCGCCCCATTTTTTGCAGGACTTTAAGACCATTGGAACAAAACAGACTTGCTCTTTCCTTACTAACAGGCTTCGGCTCGAATCAAGTCCCAAGGCCGTTAAAAACGCAGGCCTTCTCCTGTCTTCAATCCTGGTGAAGAAGAGTCTGGTTTGTCCTCCAAGTATGTCCGACTGAAGATTCCTGGCTACAAGCTTCTGGGTCCTTCGAAGTGCTGAATCGCATCAATCCAGTCTGTGCGTCTGCATCTCCCTCCCCCATCCATGCGCAGGCCCGAACTCTTTCCATGTCTCCTTGCTTAAGCCTGTTATCTTGAACCCGCTTCTTTCTCCCGACAACTCTCCCTCCTGCTCCTGTGGCCCCGCGTCTTCTGACAACTATGAGATTAAGGAAATCCTGGATGATGACATTTAGGGGTAAGTGGTTCTTCTTGGTTGACTGAAGGGGTTCGGCAGGCCTAGGAGAGATTTGGGTAGCCAAGGACAATATCTTGGACCAGGACCTCTTGCAGAGATTCCTTCAGCCCAGGAAGAGGGGGATGCTGAGGGGGGGGGGGGGTACTGTCACGGGTGGTCCTGCGATCCATATTGCGGACCGCGGGGTCACCAGTGCCTCTCGCCCTTCGCCTGCGCACCGCAAGCGCAACTTGCGGGTCCCGGCTCCTGTCCTGCCTCTTCTGTTCCGGCTGCCGTGGCTCCTTCCCACTCTGCCGTGGAGCACGTCCCACTCTTCCTAGGCGCACCCGCTTCACCAACTTCTCTCGATTTAAGGGCCAGCGCGCTCACAATTGGCGCTGGCCATTTCAGGTAATCTATTTTTCTTTTCTTTCTGCTCTTCCTCTGGTCCCTGCACGGATCTTTTGTGCCCTAGAAGAAGCTTTGTTTATGCCGTTGTGCTTTTTGTGTGAAACCCGTTGTGACCCTGGTTCTGCTTTTGATTTCGCCCTTGGCCGCCTGCCTGGACCTATTGCTACGTCTCTGACTCCCATCCTGTGCTGCGCGCCTCCGTGACCTCCTGCCTGTCCCCGACTACGAGATTGCCTGTCGTTTCTGTACCTCGACCTTGGCTGGCCATTGCGACAAGTCACGCCTGTGGTACGAACCTGGTTGGTACCACACCCTGCCTTTGCGCGGGCTCTGTGAAAACCGTGTACCACTTACTATCCGGTCCCAGGTTGTTGGCTTGTGTCATCGTCCGCAGTGTCCAGAGGATCCACAACCTCGAAGCTTGACAAGAATCATTTAAGAGACGTAAGGGGAATATACACGATAGTGCTGTTCTGAACTGATGGCATAATTTCATCAGAAAGGATCTTTCATTATTAATGCTGGATTTCAACAAATGGATATCTACACCTACAGGAGAAGAATAAGAAGAACTTTGGAGCTCCGGCTAGAGGAAAAATTTATTTTCTCAAAAATTCTTTATCATTGAGAACTTTTGTGGACCGGTCTTTGCTTCGTGATAGCTCTGTATTGTTGCACCGCAATAACAACACGTTCATCCTTTCGAAAGTATTAATGATTCCCTGCACGGAGGGTGGATTGACAATTTCTATGAGAAACGCTATCAATAGCCTTGATATAAAGACCAAATAAAAAGAATTGAGGTGGAATCTTACCGCCCAATTTCTCGTCAATTATGGCAAATCAGACGACATTGAATGAGAATTGATTACTTTTTGATAGTAGAATTTTTGGTAAACAAAAGGTATAATTTAATTTCACAATGTTTCACAGAAGGAAATTCATCTCCTTTGATACACTAAAGGAACTTTATAATATTAGTAATACAATTATTTTCACCATTTTACAATTATTTCACAGTAATGGGTTTAGGCGAGAAGAAGAGTTTATAAAGTAGTCATTATCTATATAATGGACTTCTTCTGGGAAAATTCGGGGGGGGGGGGATTACTATCCAAATATATATAAATTTATCATTAAGGCACTTAGTGATTCATGGCAGCATGTAGGTGGTTAGATTAATTCAGTTAAAAAATTACATATAGATTATATTATACCCCGGAATCTAAACCGCTTCAAAGGGACTCAAACAGTAAAATGCCTGAAATGCCAAGAACATGACACTGACTTCCTCCAATGGTGTGGAATTGTACTGGGGTATTGAAAAGTTCGGGAAGAAGTACAAACATAGGTGTGCCGTATCTCAGCTTGATGATCCCTAGGACCTCAATGCACTTTTAAGTATTAGGGAATACTTGTGATATTATGTCTCTATTTCGATTAATGGTTAGGGATATGCTTTCTGCAAGTGGCTCGAATGTACGCTTGCCTATGCCTGGAAGTTCCTGGAAAAGCCATCAATTGAAGATGTAGGGAAAGATGGAATTTGGTAATAAGAGATGATTAGGTTAACCAAAAGGTGCTCGGACCGAATGTGTCTTAAATTATTGAACAGCCAATTAGAGCATTTTGGTTTTTTTTTCTCTCTCTGTCTGACTGAGGGGGTAAGGGGGTGTTACCAAGCAAAAGTACTCAATTATTCCTAGCTGAAGACTGAGTGTTATTACGGTATGTTCCATCAATTAAGTATTGAAATCTTCTTAGTCACTTATCTGTTTGTGCAGTTTAGGATACTTGTATTCATGTATCATCTTTGTGATAAATAAGTTGAATTTATATGCATATTGGATACAAAATACTAACTGTTTTTGTAATTGAATAAGAAAGATGAAACAAAATATCGGGTGACTACGATAATAGATGAGATAATGGTGCAGCTACTAGTCCCAGTACATATAGGCGTATGGTTATGGATATGGCCCATTCACACATGTTGGGAAGGTCACAGAGGGGTGTGACAAACACTTAGAATGGGTACTACAGCGATTCTTGGCCAGGATGTTACCCCGGGAAATTAGATATTGCTGTCAATCCTCCCAATCTGCCAGGTCACATCCCCAGTAGCACATTTCCACAGCTCTCTGGTCCCTTTGCCAATTATTGAGGTCCAATTTGAAAAGGAGACAATAACGTGTAGGAACCCTTAGTGAAGTCAGCTCGGGGGGAACAGTACATCCTGGTCCATTGTGGGATTATGCACACGTTTCCCCGAGGCTGTCCCCCTAAGGACCCCTCCTCCTGAATTATTGCCAGGAAATTATTCTATTTTTTTTCCCACACAGGGATTCCCAAGATGATCTTAACGGACCAGGAACCCCGTTCACCTTTGTAAGGTGTTAGAAGTCCACGCACAACCAGTCTAACCACCCCCAGACAGATGGTCTCATGAGCGATTTGACAAAACCGTAGTCCATGCCTGAAAAAGGTGTGTAGAGAAGGATGGGTGAGACGGGACTGTCTTTTACCTCATCTTTTGTTTTCAATCAGAGAAGTGCCCCATCCTCAATCCTCACCGGATTTTCACCCTTAATGTAATTCTTTATGGCAGGCACCCCCAGAGGTCTCTTAGATGTAGAAAAGAAACTTGGAAAGTGAGGTTATGCCCTATAAGAGTGTGGTTGAGACAGTAGCTCAGATGCGGGGAGGATGTCCAAGGTGATGCCAACTGTAAAGAGCATCTTCTCAGGCCCAAGAGTCACAAGCCAAGGTCTATATAGATATCTACACGTGTGAGACAGTTGTGAATTCTGGAGATCCCGTACTAGTGTTAGTCCCTACTGTGGAGAGCAGTTCCTAGCGAAATGGCAGGGGCCCATGAAATATAGAAAGGTTCCATCAGCCTGAAGCACTTTTAGATCTACCATGTCAATCTAATCAAACCCTGGAAAGAGAGAGACTTCCCCCAAGGTTTCTTGCCTAGAGACTCAATCAGAGTCATCCATCGAAGTTGTAAAAATTTCAGAGACCTTATCCCCCATCCAACAAACAACATATAGGGAAATGCTGCAGAGGAACAAGGATCTCTTCACGGAAAGCCTTGGTTTAAACAATAGGATAACATGAAACCTCACAGAGCCTCATGTCAAGTAAACTTAAAGACATACGGATCCCTGAGGCTAATCTCCAAAGAGGTCCAAGATGATGTTAGAAATGGAGTGATTGAGAGGTTAAACGGGTGGTCCAGCCCCATAAGGTTAAGTGCCAAACCAAATGGTGAATGGAGATTCTGTAAGGACTACTCAGACTCAATGAGGTATCTACAGTGGATGCCTACCCCATGCCGGGTGGATGAGCTAATTGAGCAATTAAAGGCCAGCAAGGTAAATTAGCACCCTAGACCTCACTAAGGGATATCAGCAGTACTTTCGAATGCATATTGTGGTTGCGGGGGCCCCCGCCATATTCCAGAGAGCCATGGACCAGTTTCTCGTCCACATAGGAGTACAACAGCAGCTCAATCCATAAATACAATGTTATCAGCGATTTATTGTTACTTTTAGACATAATGGAATCTTATAAGGTTAGCTTTTGTTTATAACTACCTGATCTCCTAGGACGACATGTAGCCTGTACCCTCCCGGCCGGCATGCGTGTTCAGCTGCCTGTGATCTGCACCAGTTCCACACTCCTGCTCCTGTGTGCGCGCATCTGTGCACCACAGGAGGTAAAGCTTGTTTGTAGAGACCGACTTAGTATACAGTCACGTGCCTTCAGTCGTGCAGCAGTGCAGCGCCCGCCCCCGCCTCCCCCACAAGCACAAGCCCACAGCACCAGCAGCCATCCTGCTGTGTTGTGTATTCTGTGCACGAGCACACTCTGCTTGGTGGGAGCAAAGCACATAGGGACTTGTAGTCTCAATGCAGAGTCGGCGGCCATCTTGTTTCCTCGGTTCCGGACTGCAGAATAAGAGGTATTCTTTGCAAAAATAGCTAAAACACAAATTTAAGTGGAAGTTGTTGTAATAGATGGTGTTTTCTTGTAGGATAGCAGCCGCGAGCATGCTCCAGGCATCCTGGTAAATGTTTTGCAATAAATGTCAACTGGTGATTATTCACTGTTTCGGGCGTCTGCTAAGGTCTTGGAGTTGGGACGTTGTTTTTTTTTGGGTATTATTAAACTTATTTGATTCTGAGACATATTGCAAAAAATTACTATGAAATGTGTTGCAATGTCTCTGGTACCTGCTTTCTGGCATTTAAGGGGGTTAACTAGAGGGAGATCTCAGGGGCTGTGTGCTGCAATTTTGTTTTGTGAAGAACTGACATGTAAGTGCCTTGACGTCGTAAGTTCTCCAAAAGTCTAGGGCTCTGCATGAGCCGCCTTATCTGTGTGTGAGAAGTGGCCTTGTAGGCACACCAAAAGCGATCTGTGTTAGGTGTGGGGCAACAGAGCTGACAATCTAAAAAAGACAGTTTGATGTAACGTCCTCCTGTGTACCCCACAACAGACAGCAAAGAACAAGCCCCCAACTGTATTACAGAGCCTATGACTGATTTTGTTCCTTTTGATTAAAAACCAACACAAGTGTACTTGACTTTTGTTAGATTTGGAGTCTGGCCAAACTTTATAGAAAGCACAGACACTGGGCTGGAATTGGGGAGGGACTCTGACACATTGACTACAAGGGAATAGAGTAGTTTTCACAGACCACACGCCCAGTGAGACTGAGAGAACGTTGGCGTCCGCTGACAGCCACGACCCAGTGGCATTACTGAGGGAGACATTACTGAAGTGACTTCCCCACATCTGAGACAGAGCACTCAGGCCCTGTGCACACAGCAGGGCCACAGTGACAGCAGCCTAGGACTAGCAACTACTCAGAGCTCAGACTTCAGTGGTGCACTACTTATCCCCGTCACATTGATAAGGTGCACAGCTCTGAATCCTTCATTCTATCACACATCTTCCAGGATTCAGAGAGGGGGGGATTGACCCAGCTTGTTGATGTTTTTTTCTCAAAGGTGGCTCCAGATCTGCAGGATAGGCAGACAGTTTCTAGTTTGATGTACAGTGGTCAGTGGCGCAAATGAGGGTTACAGCTACCTCCACTGCCCTCCACACAGGTCAGCACAGGAGGTGCATGATGGAAACTCAGGAGTTGCTACAGTTGGGTGGAAGGTAAAGGACAAACATCTATACTCTAGGTATAGTTCTGGCGGTCTAAACACGACTATGAACCCATATGGAAGGCTAGAGATTCCTCACCTCTGCAGGACCCCTTTAAGCATGGCAGGCTGTTAAGAGCTCAAGTATGTTGCTGACGGGATGGCAAAGGCAGCTGCACAGATGAACCAGAGACTGTCCTGAGTTTTCAGCGGTGAGTTCTGAGTTGGAAAGTTTGATCCACAGGTGTTCCAGTCCCTGGTGGCCTGAGAGTCATGAGAAGTGAAGGAAGTGTGGAGGAAAGCTGTAGCCCAGATGCCGATGGGAGAGAGGGTGTGCCTGCCCAATGCCCTGCACCCGACAGTAAGTCAAGTAGCCCTCGGACACACACACACACATCCAAAATGGCCCATGCTAACGCTCATAACCATCAGTGGTTTGCCCGGGCATTACACCCCTGTCACAGACTAGTGAAAGCCTGTATAGTCTGTGCTCACCACAACCCGGGTAAGGTGGTAAAGACCCCACAGAAGGTGACACCCAGCTGCTGTATCCCTTCTAAATACTGCAGATGGATTATTTCCAGCTACCAAAAAGTGGTACGTAGGAATACGTGCTTGTGTGCATTGATCTCTTCCAGGGTGGCCAGAAGCTTCTCCCATGACCAAGGCTACTGCCAGAGCCACACCAAGAAGTTGGTGAGATGGATTTTTCTGCAGTTTGGACTTCAGAGACCAAGTCACGGATCCGTCAGAACCCACTTCACTGGACAGGTAAAGACTGAAACCATGTCCCTTCTGTGTGTACACGCCTTCACACCCCTTGCCCTTCCCAGTTAAGTGGTGGGATGTGAAAACTAAGCACACTCTAAGTTGGAGATCCAGAGGCCATGGAAGTAACAGGGAACCATGCGTGAGTGCTTTCCTGCTCCACACATTCAGTTAAGGACCACCCTCAAAAGAAAGATGATTGTCCCCTTTGAGTATTTTTCTGGCTGTGCACCCCAACTAGGCCCCTACTTTCTACAGAGACCCTATAGCTTTTGGCAGGAAACCCAGGGTGGAACCAATGCCACAACATTGTGAGCCAGGCCTAAGGAAGGGCCGCAAAGTGTTTCTGATTCCTTTTTCAGATCCATACAGAGACCATCAGGATGCAGAGTACGTGGTGATAAAAGAGACACCCAAGAGAGAGAGTCTGAGCCTCACTATGATGGTCCTTTCCAAGTCCGCTGACCAGTGCCACGTCTGTGAAGCTAGAGAAATCAGTATGCTTCCACGCTTCTATTATGCAAACTATTCTTCTTGCTAGCTGGTCTCTTCTGACTGACTGTATGCTCAGGGACTCCACCATGACTTTCACTGTCTATAGGGCTGACAGATGCCCCAAGGTGTAGGAGCTTTACCTACGGTTGGTGCAAACAAGACAATGACCTTCTTTAACATTGACACAGCACAGGTAACCCTGTATTGCAGGATTCTGATGAGTACAGGATTTGTGGGGATAGGAGAGTCAGTCAGCCCTAGAGGCTGGAAGGTGAGTTGTACGTGATAAAGTTTATGCCTTCCTTCCTCGTGATCCCCAGGGATAGGTTGATGGACAACAAAGAAAAGGTAGAGACATCCAAAGGATTCTGGAGGTCTGAGAGAAGTACCTAGATTTAATAAAGTTTATACGATACGTGGGAGCACCAAGGGGGTCCCAGATGAGTACAAAGGCCACAATCTCAGATATGGCCGGTTCTAGAGTCCATTATTTCCCACAATAGCTATGAGCAAAGATTTGGTTGGTTTAACTGTTTTATTGTAATCAACAGAGATTTGTGAATTATATATCGGGAGATGCTGCTCCAGAACCGCATGGCTTGGACATAATCCTTGCTGTGAGGAGGGAGGGAGTCTGTAAGATGGTGGGAGCGGCTTGTTGCATGTACATCCCGATGAACATCGCCCCCTTGAATCCATTGAAAATATTGAAGGACTTCAAGGAACTCATAGAAACTCTGGGTGGACACTTTGTCCTTCACTTTGTAGTTGTGGGGATTGGAAAGGTTTCCCTTTAACCCTTTCAGGACCTTGCCCTTTTTGTTTTTTCATTTTTCACTCCCCTTGATCAAAAATCCATAACTTTTTTATTTTTCCATGTACAGAGCTGTGTGACAACTTGATTTTCTGCAAACAAATTACCCTTCTAGAGATGGTATTATTATTCCACGCCGTGTACTGGGAGCGGAAGAAAAAAATTCCAATGCTGTGAAATTGGTTAAAAAGCATTTGTACCGTGTTCTTGTGGCTTGGATCTTACGGATTTCACTGTGCGCCCCAAATGAACTGTCCACTTTATTCTTTGGTCAGTGCGATTACGGTACCAATTTACATAGGTTTTATAATGTTTTTTATAACATTTAAAAAAATTAAAACCTCCTTACAAATTTTTTGGGGGGATTTTGCGATCTTCTGGCGCTAATAACTTTTTATTGCTGTGGTTACGGAGCTGTGGGTGTGTTTTGTTTTTTTGCAGATTTTTGATGACGTTTTCAATGTTATCAATTTTAAGACTGTTCGCCTTGTGATTCACTTTTTATAGAATTTTTTTTTTTTACAATGACAAAAAGATGTCCATTTTCGACTTTGGGTGCGATTTTCCGTTACGGGATTAAACGCAGTGAAAAACCGTTATCATATTTTGATAGATCGGGCATTTTCGGACGCGGCGATACCTAATGTGCTTATGATTTTTACTGTTTATTTATATTTATATCAGTTCTAGGGAAAGGGGGGTGATTTGAGTTTTTAGGGTTTTTTATAATTTTTTTTTTTAAACTTTTTTTTTATTTTTATTGTTACTATTTTTCAGACTCCCTAGGGTACTTTAACCCTAGGTTGTCTGTACGATCCTATCATATACTTACTACTACTTACTATATTTTACTACTCATATATTACAATGTGCTGATAGCACATTGTAATGCATGGGTTAACCCGAAGTAGCCTCGGGTCTTTGTGAGACCCGAGGCTACCATGGCGACGGATCGCTGCTCCCCGATGACGTCACCGATGCTGGCACCGATCGCGGGTGTTACCGGTAAGCCTTTGCTGCAATATGCAGCAAAGACTTACCGGCTATGGAGAGGGCTCAGCGCGTGAGCCCTCTCCATGCACCCGCGGCCGACTCGTGACGTGCTATTGTGATTTTGCTCTCGTCACTTACTGCGTGTTGCGTGGTCCCCCTCATCAAGACCACCATGTCCCAAATGGCCTTCCAGGCGGTAAGAACCATGACTGGAGAAGTGCCGGTGTGGAGGATACCGTCTTGTTGAAGAACCAGCCTGTTAATAAACCCATAAACTATGGAAACACAATTATGTAATTTAAGTATGCACCCTAGGTTGTCTGTACGATCCTATCATATACTGCCATACTACAGCAAAGACTTACCGGCTATGGAGAGGGCTCAGCGCGTGAGCCCTCTCCATGCACCCGCGGCCGACTCGTGACGTGCTATTGTGATTTTGCTCTCGTCACTTACTGCGTGTTGCGTGGTCCCCCTCATCAAGTCCACCATGTCCCAAATGGCCTTCCAGGCGGTAAGAACCATGACTGGAGAAGTGCCAGTGTGGAGGATACCGTCTTGTTGAAGAACCAGCCTGTTAATAAACCCATAAACTATGGAAACACAATTATGTAATTTAAGTATGCAGGCCTGTAACCCCTGAGTGACTGGCCTCCACGGGGTCTGGTGAAGAGTTAACAAGTCCAGCAGGTAAGGGCTTAGCCTACCTGTAGGTACCTGGAGTTTGAGGAGGTCACCCAGGACAAAGTTACAGGCCATGCAAGACTCAAAAGGGGGGAAATGTTAAGGATATCACACTGGTCTTTGAATGCCATCTTACATACTGTCAGAAATTTTAAAGACTCAGCATTCATTTCACATAACTTTGTGTAGTGAAAACTAAAGTTTTCATGTATAAGCTGAGGTGAGGATTTTCAGCACATTTTTTGTGCTGAAAAACTCGGCTTATACACAAGTATATACAGTACATATATACACACATTTCTACAAAAATGTAAATATAAATTTATACACTAACACATAGATGATATATACATTTATAAACTCATACACATATGTGTATATGCTCACTGTGAGGCTGTCTTCTTATCCAAGTACAGGCGGTCCCCAACTTAAGAACACTCGACTTACATACCACCCATAGTTACAAACGGACCTCTGGATATTGGTAATTTATTGTACTTTAGTCCTAGGCTACAATAAACAGCTGAAACAGTTAGCACAGGTGTCTGCAATGAAGCTTTATTGTTAATCCTGGTTCTTATGACAACCCAACATTTTTTAAATCCAATTGTCACAGGAACCAAAAAAGTTCTGGCTGAGATTACAATGATAAAATATACAGTTCCGACTTACATACAAACTCAACTTAAGAACAAACCTACAGACCCTATCTTGTATGTAACCCGGGGACTGCCTGTACACAGTAGTTACTAACCACGTGGGGGTAGTAGACGGCAGGAAGTAGAGATGAGAGATTCCAAGTCCTGCCATCCCGTTCTCCCCTCTGACATTTCTTATCTGTGCTTCCAGCTTGGTTGTGTATTGTGGAAGATGTGCACTGTTATATACATATTATATTGTACAATGTGCAGAATAATATGTATATAAAGGTGCACGTCCTCTATTTTTTAGTGTGTCAGGTCAGGTGACCGGGCCCACTGACACTGCTGACACCCCTGTAGCTACGCCACTGTTATCTCTGAATTGTGATATCTTTGCTTGTTTGTGTTATCCTGTGTTATCAATGCATGCACTTCCCATGTGTTGTGCAATCATAAGTTCTATCTTTCTATTATGCCATCATAGCTTTTCATGGAGCAGATGAGACAACTAGAGATGAGCGAGCACTAAAATGCTCGGGTACTCGTTATTCGAGACGAATTTTTCCCGATGCTCGAGTGCTCGTCTCGAATAACGAGCCCCATTGAAGTCAATGGGAGACTTGAGCATTTTTCAAGGGGACCAAGGCTCTGCACAGGGAAGCTTGGCCAAACACCTGGGAACCTCAGAAAAGGATGGAAACACCACGGAAATGGACAGGAAACAGCAGGGGCAGCATGCATGGATGCCTCTGAGGCTGCTTAAACCATTATGCCAAAATTATGGGCAACAGCATGGCCATGACAGAGTGACAGAATGAAGCTAGATAGCATCTAAAACATCCAATAATTGACCCTGACACTATAGGGGACGGCATGCAGAGGCAGCGGCAGCAGGCTAGAGAGTGTCATGGCGACATACCCTAAATGGACTCAGGCTTCAAACCAATGGGTGGCAGAGAGGAACCAAAGGAGGTGAGCAAGAAGCGCTCAAATAATATCGTGGATGCGGAGTGGATAAAATATTCAAGTTGAGCTTCCTTCACCTGGTGGAGATTGGAATTATGAGAAATCCAGGCTTTATTCATCTTAATAAGCGTGAGCCTGTCAGCGCTGCAGTCGACAGGCGTGTACGCTATCGGTGATGATGCCAACCAGCTGCACTGAAAACCCGCTCGGACAAGACGCTAGCGGCAGGGCAGGCAAGAACCTCCAAGGCGTACGCGCCAGTTCGTGCCACATGTCCAGCTTTGAAACCAGTAGTTGTAGGGAGCTGTGTGATCATTTAGGACGATGGTATGGTCAGCTACGTACTCCCCATCCATTTCTGTAAGATCAGCCCTACTCTGCCGAGACTGGGGACAGGTGACAGGTCTTGCTGGGGTGACATAAGAGGGCAAAAGCCTTGTAAAGCGTACCCTTGCCAGTGCTGGCAAGCTGCCTGCTCGCCTACTCTCCCTCGCTACTTGTCCGCAGAAACTACGCATCTGCCGCTAGGCGTGTCAGAAGGGAAATACTGTTCAGCTTGTGCACCAGGTGCTGGTATCATGCATTCTCACACTCCTTTCCCTCCAGGGATGAGAGTGGAAAGATTTGTTGTACCGTGGGTCCAGGAGAGTGAACACCCAGTAATCGGTGTGGAATAAATTCTTTGAACGCGGGGTCACGGGATAGGCAGCCTAGCATGAAATCTGCCATATGCGCCAGAGTACCAACGCGGTAAGAATTCACTCCCCTCACTGGCCTGACTGTCCATTCTCCTCCTCCAATACTCCAACTCCTCTTTTCTGCCCATACACGCTGAACGTGAAGGACTCAACAGGGTCCCCTCTTGTGGTTCGCAACATTGCTCCTCCTTCCTCCTCATCCTCCTCCACTCCACTCCTCCGATATGCGCTGAGAAACAGACCTAAGGGTGCTTTGGCTATCAACAAGGGAATCTTCTTCCCCCGTCTCTTGTGACGAGCGCAATAGCTTCCGACTTCATGCTGATCAGAGATTTTCAAACAGGCAAGCAGCGGGATGGTGAGGCTGATGATGGCGGCATCGCCACGACCATCTGTGTTGACTCCTCAAAGTTACTCAGCACCTGACAGATATCAGACATCCACGTCCACTCCTCATTGTAGACTTGAGAAGCTGACTGACCTGACTACCAGTTGGTGGAAGTTGACACTGGCAGTTCTACAATCGCTCGGCGCTGCTGGTAAACTCGGATAACATGGTCAGTGTTGAATTCCACCCGTGGGCAGTCGCACAACAGTCGGGTTGAGCGGGCAGTTGGAGGCGGCGCTGCGCTGCCCTGGAGTGGCAGCATCTGTGTGGACCTCCTGAATGCGCACAGATGTCGGCGACCTTGTGAGCAAATCTGACAGATTGGGGGGTCTTGGGAGAACGCTGAACTATCAGATTTAACACATGGGCCAGGCATGGCACATGTGTCGTCCGAGTTGCAGAGCGCCCCAGGTTACGGCCGTTGTCACACACAACCATGCCTGGCTTCAGGTTCAGCGGTGCCAGCCACAGATCAGTCTGCGCCGTGATGCCGTAATAGTCTTGGGCGGTGTGCCTTTTATCGCCTAGGCCAGCAGTTTGAGCACCGCTGCTGCGCTTAGCGACGGCACTGCTGCTGTGCCTAGAGCTACCGACTGATGGCGCCATGCCACGGATGGTAATTCGGGAGGAGGAGGTGGAGGAGGGGTGGAGGAGGAGGAGGCATAGTAGGCCTGAAACCTGGACCGAGTAGGCCCCGCAATCCTCGGCGTCGGCAGTATATGACCAGCCGCAGGGTCAGACTCGGTCCCAGCCTCCACCAAGTTAACCCAAGTGCCGTCAGCGATATATAGTGGCCCTGCCCGGCAGCACTCGTCCACGTGTCCATGGTCAGTGGACCTTGTCAGAAACGGCGTTGGTCAGGGCACGATGATGTTGTCTGACACGTGCTGGTGCAGGGCTGGGACGGCACATCGGGAAAAGTAGTGGGGCTGGGGACCGAATACCGAGGGGCGGCCCCGCATGAGTTGCGAAAGGCCTGGTCTCTCTAGCTATAGGGCAGCACTTCCAGGCTAAGCAATCTGGAGATGTGCACATTAGAGGGCATTGGGCGTGAGAGGTTCCGGGGTGGGCACAGGTTATATTTGACTGTTTCAGATCCAGAGTGCGCAGCGATAAACTAGCGTAATAGCGCCCTAGTTTTTAAGTGTGGTCAGCGCCAAAGTCACGCAGGATATCTTTTTTTTTTTGTTTACACGTAACATTATAACAATCTGCCTCTTACTATCTCCCACATCCGCCTTCGTTGTCTTACACTGCTCTTGAAAATGCTTCGCTTACCCTCCTCCTCCTCCTCATTTTCCTCCTTCTCCTCTTCTTTGTACAGTAAAGCAGAGGAAACTGGCTATTTTTTGACAGGGCCCACTGGCTCTAGCTATAGTACTTTATGCATTTAATTTTTCTGGAGGGCCACCGACCCGGTCCTCTGTTTTAAACAATTTTTGGGAGTGCCACATACAGGCACTCAATCTATTCAATTTTTCTGGAGGGCCACCTACCTGCTCCTCTGGTTTGAAAACTTTTTTGGACTGCCACATACAGGCACTCAATCTATTTCATTTTTCTGGAGGGCCACCTACCTGCTCCTCTGGTTTGAAAACTTTTTTGGACTGCCACATACAGGCACTCAATCTATTTCATATTTCTGGAGGGCCACCTACCTGCTCCTCTGGTTTGAAAACTTTTTTAGACTGCCACATACAGGCACTCAATCTATTCCATTTTTCTGGAGGGCCACCTACCTGCTCCTCTGGTTTGAAAACTTTTTTGGACTGCCACATACAGGCACTATCCAAATTGAATTGTCTCCATAGCAGCCTCCACACGTTGTCTCCATTGCTATTCCATATCAGCTGCCTCATACATCGTCCCTTTATCAAACGAGGTGTGTCAGCAGGAAATTTGGGTTGTTTTCATGGATTCCCATCAAGTTGAACTTTGTCGCCACCCAGTGTGTGTTATCCAAAATATAAGGCAAACTTTATCATTACCTAATTTATTCAATTTTCAGCGCTTCTTGCGCATCTGTTTACATTCCCCTCACCCGCCATATCCTAAACTTATAAGAACGCTACTACACTTGATCTTATACAAAAGGTTCTTAGAAGTGCTGTTTGGGGAGTAGCCTAGAGACAGGGGCTTGGATTGGCGAAAGCTCGCCTGGCAGCGGAGCGCCAGCTCCATCCCAAGATCCAACTAACATAGTTTTAACTGCAGCACCTTTAATCTACTACTAGTTCACTGCCTCCATACATGGTCCCCTTATCAAACGAGCTGTGTCAGGCAGTCATGGCTTCCATATCAAACTTGTTAACTTTGTCGCCACCCTGCTGTGTAATCCACAAAATATACTGGCAAACTTTTATCATTTACCGATATTATTTGAGCGCTTCTTGCTCACCTCCTTTGGTTCCTCTCTGCCACCCATTGGTTTTAAGCCTGAGTCCATTTGGGGTATGTTACCAAGACACTCTCTAGCCTGCCGCTGCTGCCGCTGCCTCTGCATGCCGTCTCCTATAGTGTCAGGGTCAATTATTGGATGTTTTAGATGCTATCTAGCTTCATTCTGTCACTCTGTCATTGCTTGCTCAAGCCCTTACACTGCAATATGCATGTATTGCAGTGTATAATGCGGTATAATTATGAGCATGTTAAGTTAGCCACAGCCAGAAGGTAGAACCCAGCGGGAAGTGGAGCGATTAGGTGGCCAGTCATGCATGGTATGCTATGAGGCTGCATTAATCGCACCATTATGCCAAAAACTATGGGCAACAAGCATGGCCTGAAGAGTGACAGAATGAAGCTAGATAGCATCTATAAACATCCATAATTGACCCTGACACTATAGGAGAACGGCTGCAATGGGCAGCGGCAGCAGCGGCAGCTAGAGAGTGGCATGGCGACATACCCTAAATGGACTCAGGCGTCAAACCAATGGGTGGCAGAGAGGAACCAAAGGAGGTGAGCAAGAAGCGCTCAAATAATATCGGTACATGATAAAAGTTTCCAGTATATTTTGTGGATTACACGCAGGGGGCGACAAAGTTAACATGGAAGCCATGAAAACAACCCCCCAAAATTCTGCCTGACACAGCTCGTTTTGATAAGGGGACCATGTATGGAGGAGGC
This sequence comes from Engystomops pustulosus, assembly GCA_019512145.1. Classification (NCBI taxonomy): domain Eukaryota; kingdom Metazoa; phylum Chordata; class Amphibia; order Anura; family Leptodactylidae; genus Engystomops; species Engystomops pustulosus. The sequence goes on along the minus strand of CM033645.1, from coordinate 116,663,326 downwards.
ATGTGAACTAGTAGTAGATTAAAGGTTTGCTGCAGTTAAAACTATGTTAGTTGGATCTTGGCATGGAGCTGGCGCTCCGCTGCCAGGCGAGAGCTTTCGCCATCCAGCCCCTGTCTCTAGCTACTCCCCAAACAGACGTCTAAGAACCTTTTGTATAAGAATCAAGTGTAGAGCGTTCTTATAAGTTTAGGATATGGCGGGTGAGGGGAATGTAAACAGATGCGCAAGAAGCGCTGAAAAATATTGGAAATGATAAAGGGTCCATATATTTTGTGGTAGACACAGCTGGGTGGCGACAAAGTCAACTTTGATGTGGAATCCATGAAAACAACCCCCAATTTCCTGCCTGACAAACATCGTTTGATAAAGGACGATGTATTGAGGCAGCCTATGATGCGACGAATTTGGAGCCGGATTCGTCGGGTTACTCGTTTACCAGTGTTTTTTTCTTCACACCCCCTCGCGAGGGTTCACCACCTTTTCCCTCCCCCCCTCCTGCTTGTGTCCTCTGCATCGCAGTCTCCAATCTCTTTCCCGCTCCCTGATTAATCCTTCCAACCTCCTTATTCCCACCCCGCTCCTTCTTTTCCCCCCCACGCCAAATCACCCCCGTTTTGCCACTCCCTTAATTTATATTTTGCCGGCCTTTCTTCCTTACCCCCCCACTTCTCAGCCCAACCCCTATCCATACCTCTCCTTTCCGCTCCTATCTTTACTCCTCTGGTCACTCTACATTCTTCCTATACCGCTGTAAATTTCTCCATCCGCATCCCACGTTGCCATTCCACTCCCTCCCCCTTTTACCTGTTGGTTAATCCCCTTCCCTCTTTATACTCTACTCCTGCATACTATTGCTTTGTCTTTTCTTGTCCACCTTGTACTCATTTCCCACTGTCCACTTTCTCCACGTAAACTGCCGCACCTTAGATTTCACCTTTCCACTATCTTGCCTGTGCACCCACTGACCTCATGTCTCCCCGCGCTCTTCTGCCCTCTCCTCTACTGGTTCCCCCTTCACACCCGTGACTGTTCTTCCACCTTTTCTTTTTTCTAATTATCTTTCATCAGTCCCATTTCCTCAACTGCCCATCACCACACGTTTTCGAGCGAAATCCCTCCCTCACAATTTTTAGCGTACTACTTTTTCCGCTCTTTCCTCTCTCTTCCGCCTCGCCCCTGACGGCCCTGTAATTTACCATTGCCCATACCTATCCCCCTTCCCCTTCGTTCTCTATCTTACCTTCCCCCTTCTGCTCCTTCTCCTTGCCCATCACCCCTCTGTTCCCCTTTTACACTCAACCTTTTGCTATCCCCTTACCTTTCGAGCTCCCTCCATTCCTCCCTAGACCCGCCCTCCGTCCTTCGCTGGTGCTTTTTTCTCTAATCATATCTCCACCTTCTCTTTTTTTCACTCCCTGGCATTCTACAGGCGATTGCACCGCCTCTCCCCGTCTCCGTTAAGGCTTGTGACAATGTATGACTTCATTTCCTGCTCCCATTAAGTTCATCTTCTTGCCTCCGCCTCCTCTACATTCCCTCGCTCACCTCCCCGTTCACATCGTCTTGCGCTCTCAATACCCGCTCTTCGCCCACTTGATAGGGCGGCTCCACCTCTCACGTCCCACACTCATATACATGCTTCTTCCCCAGTCCCCTACCACTCTCCTTTCCTACTGCTCCACTCCGTACTCTCAATACCAACCCCCACTCTCCCTTGAATTTCTCTCATAGTTATCGTCCCCCCCCAAAGTGCCTGCAAACCTTTTGTTGGTTATTTCTATTGTTTCCTCCCCCCATACTATAACCGCCCTCCCTTATTCACGCTCTAGTCTACGATCCTTCCCGCTGGTTCGTTCCTTCCCACTCTCTCATCCTTTCACTTTTAAACTTCCCTCCGACGCTCTCCCCCGATCTACATTCCTTCCTTATCTATTCCTTTAGTTTCCCCTCCTCAAAATACTCCTTGCTCCTTTCGGGTTCACCTGTGGTGCCCTTTCCCGACCTGCAAGTCCCTTGCCGTTCCACTTGTCCCCCTCCTTATTGTCCTTATCTTCTACCTTTGCTTTCCACAATCGCCCCAAATACCCTATCCCACTGGCACACATATAAGCTTCCTCACTACTGCTGGTGTGTCTCTCATCTGCGTCTGCCAGCTGTCATCTCCGCGACCACCAGTTTTCATCTTTTTTCTATGGCACTCTGTCCTTGTGCCTGTGCTTCATCTCCTTCTGTTATTATATGTTCGAAGTACCCATTTCCTTTATAAGCCTAGGCCCTTCTCCCCGCCGACCTTCATCTTTCTCCCTCAACTTTTCCTACCACCTCCCCCTACCACGCTCGTCAACGTCCGCCTTGTATCTGGTGACTACCTACCTGCTCTGCCCTCGCTTTCTTTCCACATCCCTCGCCCCTCCGCTCAGTTTAAGACTCCCTCTCTTTTTTGTCAATCCTTTGGTTCTGTCAAACCATGTTATCTCCGCCTCAGATTCGCTTCTCTCCCTTGCCGCGCTCAACTGCACTCCCTGTCTCCACCCTCAATGTCTAGATACTATGTTGGGTTATGCCCCTCCCCATTATTCTCTTTTTCCTCTCCCCCCTTTTTTCCTCTCTCTCCCAGTGCTCCCTCTAGGCACCTCCCCCTTTCCTTCCCTTTCCCGTTCTCCTATATCGGGGTGCCCCCCCTGTTCCCCTTTCGCTCTTTATCCGCCCTGCAACAACATTTCTCTCTTCCGCTCATCTATTCCCTTTTGAGTGATCTTCTCTTTTCCACTATATTCTTCTGCTCCTTCCCTGCCCTCGCCCGTCTCCCCCTTCTTTTTCTCTCCCTTCCCCCCCTTTTTCCTTTTTCCTTCCCCTCTTGCCCTTTTTTTTATGGTTCCCCTTTTCTTTTCTTTTTTCCGTTTTCCCCCATCCTATCCCTCCCCCTTCCTTTCCCCTCCTCCTTCCCCTTTAGCCCTCTTTCCTTCACTTTCACCTCCCCCCTGCCTTTTTCCTCTCTATCCCCCTTTTTTGTCTTCGGTCGGTAGCAATTTGGTATTGACAAATGTTTGTGGGTCGGAGCTCTGGGACAATTTAATTTGGATAGTGCCTGTATGTGGCAGTCCACAAAAAAGTTTTCAACCAGAGGAGCAGGTAGGGGCCCTCCAGTAAAATGAAATAGATTGAGTGCCTGGTTGTGACGAGTCCCAAAAAGTTTTCAAACCAGTAGGAGCAGTAGGTGGCCTCCAGAAAAATGGAACAGATGAGTGCCTGTATTGGCAGTCCAAAAAAGTTTTCAAACCAGAGGAGAAGAGCAGTAGGTGGCCCTCCAGAAAAAGGAATAGATTGAGTGCCTGTATGTGGCAGTCCAAAAAAAGTTTTCCAAACCAGAGGAGCAGGTAGGTGGCCCTCCAGAAAAATGGAATAGATGGAGTGCCTGTTGTGGCACTCCCAAAAATTGTTTAAACAGAGGGACCGGGGGTCGGTGGCCCTCCAGAAAAAATTAAATGCAATAAAGTACTAAGCTAGAGCCAGTGGGCCCTGTCAAAAAATAGCCAGTTTCCTCGCTGTACTGTACAAAGAAGAGGAGAAGGAGGAAAATGAGGAGGAGGATGGAGGGGATGGGAGTGGATAAATTATTCAAGTTGAGCTTCCTTCAACTGGTGGAGATTGGAAATTATGAGAAATCAGGCTTTATTCATCTTAATAAGCGTGAGTTGTAGCATGTCAGCTGCAGCGACAGCGTGTCGCTTAGTGTGATGATGCCACCAGCTGCACTGAAACCGTCCCTCGGACAAGACCGCTAGCGGCAGGGCAGGCAGAAGACAGAACCTCCAAGGCGTTACAGCGCCAGTTCGTGCCACATGTCCAGCTTGATGAAACCCAGTAGTTGTAGGGAGCTGTTGATCATTTAGGACGATGTGGTATGGTCAGCTACGTACTCCCTCACATCTTTCTGTAAAAGATCAGCCCTACTCTGCCGAGATGGGACAGGGTGACAGGTCTTGCTGGGGGGTGACATAAAGCTGGAAAAAGCCTTGTAAAGCGTTACCCTTGCCAGTGGGGACAAGCTGCCGTCGCTACTCTCCCTCGCTATTGTCCGCAGAAACTACGCACTCTGCCGCTAAGGCTGTCTGTCAGAAGGGAAATAATGTTCAGCTTGTGCACCAGGGCTGTGGTACTCATGCATTCTCACACTCCTTTCCGTCTCCAGGGGATGAGAGTGGAAAGATTTGCTTGTACCGTGGGTCCAGAGAGAGTGAACACCCAGAATCGGTGTGGAATAAATTCTTTGAACGCGAGGGTCACGGGATAGGCAAGCCTAGCATGAAATCTGCCTATGCGCCAGAGTACCAACGCGTAAGAATTCACTCCCCTCACTGGCCTGACTGCCATTTCCTCCTCAACTCCAAAAAACTCCTCTTCTCTGCCCATACACGCTGAACAGTGAAGGATCATCAACAATGGTCCCCTCTTGTGTCTCGCCAACATTCTCCTCCTCTTCCTCCTCATCCTCCTCCACTCCCAACTCCATCCGAATGCGCTGAGAAACAGACCTAAGGGTGCTTTGGCTATCAACAAGGGGAATCTTCTTCCCCCGTCTCTTGTGACGAGCGCAAAGCTTCGACTTCATGCTGATCAGAGAGTTTTTCAACAGGCCAGCAGGGTGAGGGAGGCTGATGATGGCGGCATCGCCACGACATCTGTGTTGACTCCTCAAAGTTACTCAGCACCTGACAGATACAGACATCCACGTCCACTCCTCATTGTAGACTTGAGGAAGCTGACTGACCGTACTACCAGTCTGTGGAAGTGACATCTGGCAGTCTACAACGCTCGGCGCTGCTGGTAAAATCTGGATAACATGGTCAGTGTTGAATTCACCTCGTGGGCACGTCGACAACATCGGTGAGCGGGCAGTTGGAGGCGGCGTGCGCCTGCCCTGAAGTGGCAGCATCTGTGCTGGACTTCCAAGAATGCGCACAGATCGGCGCAACCTTCGTGAGCAAATTGACAGATTGGGTATGTTTGGGAAACGCTGAACTATCAGATTTAACACATGGGCCAGGATGGCACATGTGTCACGTCTGCCGAGTTGCAGAGCCGCCACCCAGTTACGGCCGTTGTCACACACAAACCATGCCTGCCTCAGGTTCAGCGGTGCCAGCCACAGATCAGTCTGCGCCGTGATGCCCTGTAATAGATCTTGGGCGGTGTGCCTTTTATCGCCTAGGCTCAGCAGTTTGAGCCCGCTGCTGTGCTTAGCGACGGCACTGCTGCTGTGCTGTAGCTACCGACTGATGGCGCCATGCCACGGATGGTAATTCGGAGGAGGAGGAGGTGGAGGAGGGGTGGGGGAGGAGGAGGAGGCATAGTAGGCCGGAAACACCTGGACCGAGTAGGCCCCGCATCCTCGGCGTCGGCAGTATATGACCAGCCGCCGGGTCAGACTCGGTCCACGCCTCCACCAAGTTAACCAATGTGCGTCAGCGTATATAGTGGCCCTGCCCGGCAGCACTCGTCCACGTGTCTCATGGTCAGTGGACCTTGGCAGAAACGGCGTTGGTAGGGCACGGATGATGTTGTCTGACACGTGTGGTGCAGGGCTGGGACGGCACATCGGGAAAAGTAGTGGCGGCTGGGGACGAATACCGAGGGGCGGCCGCCGCCATGAGGTTGCGAAAGGCCTCGGTCTCTACTAGCCTATAGGGCAGCATCTCCAGGCTAAGCAATCTGGAGATGTGCACATTAAGGGCTGGGCGTGCGGTGGGTTGCACTATATTTGCGTTTCCCGTCCAGGTCTGGGGTATGGAGAGGCTGAACGCTGGTGGATGCTGTGGAGGATCATGGAGGCGACGATGGGTTTTTGTGGCAGGGTCCTGGCAGGGGTGGAAATCAGCGACTCAGGGGAAGGGATTCAGTTTGGTGTGAAACGACGGAGGATGGAGAGTACGATTGTTGCACTGAGAGTGGGTTGTTTAGCAATTCATATGCCTGCGAACAGTACTGGTGGTAGTTAGATAGTAGTGGGTGGAACACCTGTGATTCCGGTTGTTTGGCAAATTTTTACAACCAAGTTCCGCGGTCACCGGTGTGTGTCCTTAAAAACCTCCAGACTTCTGAAAATTACCCCCCTGCCGCGGAGCCCTTCGCTCACGGAAGCTTCACTAGTTGACACATTGGCGCGATGACACACAGCTCTGGCCCGCCTCTCCGTCTGGCCCACCCACCTGGCCTCTTCCAACTGTTTATGGTAGAGGACTCATCCTCTGTCTCAGATAGCACTGTGTTCAATCCCGGACTACGTAACCCATACGCTGGGGTCTGCACCTCATCATCCTTCCGATCCCTCAAGGTCTGCTCCCATCCTGGAATCTTTCATACTGCTGAACAAACTTCCCCACTGTCGACAACCGTCTCTCATCGTCGGAATCCTCTGTTAGACATTTCTTCCAACTACTCAGAAGGTACTCATCATCCAAGACTATACGACTCTGGGTGGAAAACACTGGGCATCGAAAATTGTCTCAGCGCAAACGGACAAGTGGTTTGTGACTGTGGGATAGGGTCCAGAAACAGGTCCTCGCAGATACGTTTCAAATGCCAAATTTCCTTGGAGGGGGCAGACTGGGGGTGAGAAGTGTTGCTATGTTGAGGGAGCGGAGGAGGTACCGATTTACGGTGTGAAATGGGTGGGACGGTGAAGACTGATGGTGACCAAAATTGCTCGAGAACATGTCCGGATGCCCAATAGACGACATCGACCTGTTCGCACTGTTTTTTGTGCCTCACATGTGACTCATACAACTATTCCCATGTATTAGCAACATAGCTGGGAGTGTAGCTTGACGGCCTTCCCCTCACTATAAGGTGGCGCGGTGTCTCACCCCGCCCACGTTGACACAACGTCCCCTGACCCCGCAGTATTTGGACTCCGCATCGTCCCCGCCCGCTCGTCTACCCACGTAGCCTCGGTTTCACACTTTTTCAATTGCCGCTTATAACTTAATGTAGGGTTTACGAGCCGTTGGATATTGAGAGTTTTTATTTTGATTTTTGTTGTTAGTTTTGACACGCAAACGAGGTATCATGATGGCGATTGAGCCAATTATGAAGAAAATTTGCCAGAGAGACGAGTGTAACAGGGTATTTTAAAAAAAAAAAAGTAACCCTCTCCCCCCTTCCTGTCCACAGATCATCTCCCCCCCCTTCACTCCCCCTTTCCCCCTTCCTCCACCTTTTCTTGCAAGGGGTATATGTAATGATTGCTATGTACAGGAGCATTAATAGTACAATGTGAGTCAATGTTATATTTAGAGACACAGTGTGGCACACTACTTGTGGCACTAAGAAGGTTTGGTATGATAACAGTATGAGTCATCGGTCAGTATGAATCAGAGCGTAAGAAAATGTACGACCATGATCCAATTAGAGAAAACCTCAGCCATGAGTCATTCAATCCTGTGTATAAGGCCATGTAATGTGACTTCGTTATGTGTAGGACAAGAATCTCTGCATGGTCCCATTAAAAATCATGGACCAAACAAATATAATGATGTGGTATGCAAAAATCCCCTCATCTGGCAAATTATAAAAGCAGGCCTGGGCTGGTAAAGGAAACCTACCACCTCGGACCAACTCTATACAGAGTGCAGGCGGCGGATGCACGGTCTAGACGTATCCGCGTCTTGAGATTCTTGTAGGAAGACAAATAGCTTACTGGGGCATGGAGAAGCCCACCGCTCATGCCTACAAAGCATGTCTTACCACGCCAGGGGTTTATACCTTAGGATAAACCTGCACCTTTTTACGTAATAGGTAGATCATTGTGGTAGGTTTCATTTAATATTTACAACTCCACATGACATCACATCCCTCTCTAAACATGGGAGAGAACCAAGTTGGATACTCATGGTCATATGGCTCTAAAATAACAAAGGACAATGATATTTAATATCTAAGAATAAGCTCAGCGTAATCACATTTCCATTGAAAGCTAAAACAAAGTATTGCCATTGTTGACGTTATATCGTGGCTAACTGATATTCCTTTTTGAGTTGTCATTACTTGTTCATTTTAGGACTTTTTTTTTTTACACTCATGACTACCAAGAGGTGAGGCGTAACGGCAAAAATAGTATCTGTTTTTTAATCTTTCAAGCTCAAGTTCTGTTCTTGAACATACCTTTTCCCACTCTTTGTCAATCCTAAATACATGTGATGTAAGACGATGGTTGGAATTTGATCTTTTATCCTCTCTCTTGTCCAAGCCTTTGAAGTTTTTCACATGTATGCATGGAACGTTTTGTCAATTTCCCTGTGTAGCATTAGAAACGCGTTCTTCTTATAAGTATAATATTTTTCTTTTTGGTATTCATGCTGCCTAGTTTTAGAGCTGATGGGTGTCTTTCTCTGAATGAGATTTTTTTTTTTTCCAATTACCGTGTATTCGTTTAAGTGTTAAGGATTGTTTAAACCTCTGTGTGTAAATGCCGATATTGGGAATAGTTTTAACATTAACACATTTTCAGTAATCATTCGTATATTTCCTTTTTATCGTTATACACTATAATTTACTAGCATAAGTCAATAAACTTTATGTTATGGTAAGTACTATAGTGTGGGGGTTTACGTTGTGAAGCAAGCTGAAGTGTCATTAATGGACTTCCTTTCTCAGAAAGGCAAATGATTCCCAGTTTTGTTGTAGTCACCTTTGCAGCACTTCCTTATCCCTAAAGTGGGTCTGCTTTAACAATAAAAATTCAGAGGGTACCTCAAATTTGTATATATATTTATTTAATATATATATATTATATATATATATTATTATATTAGTACAGACCAAATGTGGCACCACCTTGCTCATTTACCAGCTCACACTGAAGGCATCAAAACCTATGAATTATCGTGGAATTATCATGTGGAATTATATACATATACAAGTAACTGTGAAACAACTGAAAATATTTCTTATTTTAGGTTCTCAAAGTAGCCATTTTTGGCTTGATATGATTTGCACACTACTGGCATTATCTTAATAGCTTCATGATGGTATTCACTAAAATTGGTGATCAACAGTGCTTGAAGAGTTCCCGAGATGCCTCAGCACTTTTGACCTTTGTCTTCACTATCTGTCAGGACTGTCCATCTTGGGTGGGTTCAGGTCTGGTACTGTGGTAGGCCAGCAAAAACAAAATGTCATCTGACAACAGCAACCCATCACTCTCCTTCTGGTCAAATAGCCCTAACAACAGCCTGAGGTGTGTGGATCATTGTCCTGTTGAAAATCTACTGATGGTCCACACTAACGCAAACTAGATGGATGCTAACCGCTATTGGGACCATCAGACCAAGCATAGATTTCCACTGGTCTAAGTCCTCCTGTGTCTTGTGCCAAAGCAAGTATCTCTGCTGTTTCATGTCGCGTAGTGCTTGCTCACAGGTTTTCCTTAACAGTTTGTGTAGAGATATATATGCTGCTAGAACTCTGTGTGGCATTGACGTGGGGGTTTCTAATTTGAGCTGCGGTTATTCTGCGATTTCTGAGTTAGTGGCTCTAATGAAAATTACCTCCGCGCAGAGGTGACTTTCCTGGGGTGTCTCCTTTTCGCTGGGCAGTTCCTCAGTGAGCCAGTTTCGTTGAGCGCGCTTGATGGTTGTGAAACTGCACTGTGGGACACTTTCAAAAGTTTTCCCAATTTTGGACTAGACTGACCTACATTTCTTAAAGTAATAGATGGCCCCCATTTTTCTTTACAGGCTGTTTTTTTGCTTCGCCATATAAAATTCTAACAGTCTAATTCAGTAGAACTGAGTTAGTTGTGTGTCCAACCTGACTTGACTGCACAACATAACTGATGATCCCAACCCCATTTTATAGGCAATCCGACTTATTAACCGACAGGACACCTTGATGTTAAACCTTACTGGTGTTACTCTGGAAGAATCATCCAGAGAATGCCAAGAGTGGTTTCAAAGCAGTAAGAAGCAAAAGGTGGCATTTGAAGAACCTAGAATATGAGACATTGTTTCATTTGTTTCCACTTTTTGTAAGTATATAATTTCCCATATGTTAATTCATAATTGTGATGGCCTTCAGTTGAATCTACATTTTTTTGATAGTCAGAAAATACAGAAAACTGGAATGAGAAGGTGTGTCCAATTTTTGGTCTTACTGAATGGTCTTGACGGTGACAATTTTTCAGAAACTATCACAGTTTAGAGATTTGCCAGTTTAAAAAAGTGGATGGGGTTATGAAGACCCATATGGACAACCATACATTTTAGTGGTAGATCGGGCATTAGAGATAGCGGAGTATACTGCCGAGCTTGAACGACTCGTTCGAGTAGTAGAATATCGAAACGGCTTGTGCTCGGATGAGTATGCTCCACCGTCTCGAGATCGAGCAATGTACTATAGAAACCAGTGAAGAACAGTGAAGAATACACGTGAAAAAAATGAACAACAGGAACACAGGGTCATTTAAGGGAAAAACACATTGAAGAAACACAGTGAAAACACATTGTTCAGATGTCCGTAATCTGCCTAACTTATCGGAAAGCAAGACAAAGATCTGCAAACATCTGCAATGTGTTCTTCAGTGTTCTTTCAATGTGTTTTTCAGTGAAATGCTCAAGTCTCCCATGTACTTCAAGGGGTTCATAATTCGATATGAGCGCTCAAAGCATCAGGAAAAGTTCGACCCGGTAATAGCACAAGCATTTTAGCTGCTGACTCATCTCTACCGGCATTCTGACAAATGTGGTTATTATGCTGGCACCGAACTTGCAGAAAGATAAGGTTCGAAAAGGATCAAGGATTGCCCTCTCAAGCGAGACAACCACTTAGGAGCAGCGGTTCGGGGCCAGGAAACTGCTATGAGTAAAGGTAACTATGGAGAAAGTGTGAACGCGTGAGTCCAAAGGAAGCTGCCAGAAGACATTGCAGTGACAGGCACATTTGACACATGTGTAGGAGACAATACTCCTGCCACTGTGTGCTGAAACTTCCTTAACTCCACTCTGCATCACGCAGAGTGAGGTGGGAAGTGCTGAGGGAGAAAAGGGGGAGACCACAGATGGCCCCCACTTCCTACAAGGCATAACAATATTTTAAATGGAGGCCATGGAAAAGGAGGGACACTGCATAACAAATACAAGCAAAATTCATCTACTGTCAAGGACCCCAGAAAAGTCATCTTAAAGTGCTTATTCCAAGCTAGGTGGTCAGTGGAGCAGTTCATTATAATATGGTGTGCATATAACTCTACTGTTCTCATGTGTTTTATATAATGCCAACCTGTGAGTCACTTGTAAGTTCATAAAGATCAATGAACCAAAATTTTAAAACCTCTGTTCTCCCGGAACACTCCAAATAACTGCATCATCTTGATTAAAGTGCACATGCATGCAAGAAGAACATTAAAAGACACTCACATTATATTTCTCGTCCTTATATAATGACTGCTTTGCATTGAAAGATAACTGGCCTCTGTATTCCAGAGTTGAATAACATTACGAATTCTGGACAATGAAGTGTTATGTTTGCTGGGTCCACAATACATTTTTAAAAGAGAAATTCACAATGTTATTGGTCACGGCTGCCCCTATGCCATACAATGAGAAAACTGTCATATATATTCAGAATGTTAATAGCCTCCCTATGACCTTTTAAAGGGGCATTGCACACTTTTTAGGGTTACATGTGCAACAGGAGTTCAAATTGACATATTTGATTTAACTCTACATAGGGAAGCATAAAATCAAAATTTTACTTTACATGTCAGAGGTAGGCTTGTGCCTATGTCCCTTTAAGGCTAATTCACATGGATGATGCCCTGCCCCTCTGTAGCTGGCGGGCATACTGGAGAAAGGAAGGGAACCCTCCCCTCTTCATAGAAAATAACGCCATGGCCATTATCCACCGCCAAAGATAGACATCCTCCTCTATTCCTCATCCATCTAAGGGTGACATAATCCAGCCACACAATTGGCCCGATAGGTCCGTGTGGAATGCACCCTGAAGTAGTTTAGATTGATTTCTTTACAACATCCATTGTGACATTTGAAGTAAAACAAATAACAGGTAAAAACAGGCACTAACAAACCAAATACTCTAATAATACTCTAATACATACTCAAAGTTTGAATTAAAGCATATTATTTAGAAGTAGAGTTTTCCAGAAAAAATTTTAAAAAGAAATCTACATCAGTTTAGTGGATGGTAGTTGTGTCCTCCTACTAGAAGTTCCCTGATAAGTGTCTCTTATTCAAATGAATTCCTTAAAGGGTATTTCCCATTTCGAGAAATGTTATTGTTTTATGATAAAAAGTTTAACAATTTCCAATGTATTTTCTATATAACCATTATGGTTTCTAGGTCTCTGCTTGCTGTGATTTCTATGAAAGCTTATATGTTTACTCTAGTGTTAATACTATGTACTACCACAGGTGCACCTTTGTGACCATGTAAACAAAAAAGTACATGGAAACAGTTGTACAACTTTTTATCATAAAAAGAATTACCATTACATTGCTGTAATGGGATCCCTTAAAGGCCCTCAGGGTTTTAAAGAGTCCATCTGCATAATCGGAAAAAATGCTCTTGGCAGTAAAGTCATTCATTCCAGTCGCGTTTTAATCACCGCTTAGGTTTATTGTACATTCACTGCCATCTCAGTTCTTTTCCTCACATACTGTGTTGGTGCCAGATTTAGGTACTACTTTCTCATCTGTTTGGTAATAGAGGACAGCAGGACAGCAACCCTGAGACTATTTTTTATTGTGAGAAGAGGCCATGCCTCTATCTGGGACTATGGCGTGAGAATACCACTATCGGCTTATGATGTCGATCCCAAGTAACTTATAAGTAACTTGGGACGGCATTTGTCCTGCCTTGTATGCACGTAATACATCTTATACAGCATTCTCCTCCCCCATTTAACATTATATCCAGCCCTGGTTCAACGTGTAGCTTTATGTACAGTAAGTTTGGGACTCCGTTGTTTAAAAGGGTTGTCTGAATGTTTATTAAATATTGGAGGTGGGCTGGGGAGAGATTTGTTTTAAAAAAAAATAAACCTGGTGCTCACAGCCTGTCGCTCCCCGCCCTGCCCCCCCCTGGGTGGCCATTTGCCCGCGTTTGTTTCACTGGGGACTGGAATTTTTTGGCTAGCAGCTTCCATAAGCAGTAGGTGGCCGCCCTCAAGAAAAACCAAAGCTAGAAAATCCGCATCGGAAGAAGCTGCTTCCTTCCCCCTTCTCCTCACCGCCCGCCTATATTTCCTTCTTTGAAGCCCTGTAATCTCCAAATACTTTTCACTACCCCATACCCACTACCCCCTTCTAGCTCAACAGCTTCCCGTTCCCCATACCACCCCTTTCCCCCTCCTTCCCCCCCCCCACCCTCCTGATCACTTGCACGCTCCCTTCTCCTTTGCAACTTTTTCCCCCTCTCTCCTTGTTTTCCTTACAACTTCCACGTGTCGCCTTAAACCATTTACTCCCCTGTCCTCTCAGTCTTCCACTCCTCTCAGTATCTTTTTCCTCCTCCCGCTACCTCAGGACTGTTACTTCAACAAATTAAAAAAATAATGCTGATTAATGCTGCCAAAATGTTTAGTCTCTATAAACTGTAGACAAAAACTATGTATGTTTTGGGGAACTCTAAATACAATCTCACAGTGATTAAAGAGATAAAAAATTAATAAATGTACCATCAGTTTATTGATGGTAGAGATGTGTCCTAGTAAGAAGTTCCTGAAGAATATCGTCCCTCAGCGTCTTTGATTATAAATCTATATCCTGCAATTAAGAAAAATAGAGTCTAAAAGTTATGCAAAGGTGCTGGGACACTCAGGACTATGTCACCCGAGGCTCCGGGAGGCTAGTATTTAATGCATCCACACCCCGTAGCCAACTAGTGGTCCTAACCATCACCTAACTATGTGATCAGGGGGCAGAACCAGGCAGGGCGCTAGCGCTACAGGGGATGTAACATACATTAAAATACTAGGCTTCCTGAGGTGCTGACATAGCTGAGCGCCCCAGGCTAATTTGCATAACTTCTTCACTGGTAGCGGGATATAGAGTTATAAGTAAAAGAAGATCCTGGGAACCCACATCTACCATACTAAACTGTGTAGATGTATTTTTATAGTGGCCCTTTAGTCTGTAAATGAACTTTTGCATACACATGTAGATGATATACATAGATCTGATTCTCCATTGCGGCTGACATGCAAGTTTGAATGATTTGCTATACAGTAAATAAACAGTTTATCTATCTCTAAAAGCCATGACCTCTTAGGACAGAAAGTGTACAAGCAAGTCAGTCCACAGTAGATGTTGAAAGTAAAATTTTTAAAGGGTTTAAGATCCCTCAATAAAGTTATTAACAGTCTCTCTTTGGTCAATGAGGACTGTACATACAATTTCCAAATGATTTTTGTATGAAAACATAAAATATACAAACTCATAGATAATTATGATCTCGATTATATGTCTACCTCCTGCTTCACTAATTCCCTAGTCAGCAGGTTACAGCTGCCACAACAGAACTAGGATTAGCATTCACATACAATTGGAGAATCAAATGTATAATACATAGTTAAAGAATTTTACAGCAGTGTATTCTCAGTGCCAATTTCCCTCACTTTTTAACAAATTTGGAACGACTTGGTCATTTTATTATTCAGAGGTACCTCTCACTTTTTAGCACTGCCTCTTAACTGTTGCCCTCCCATTTAAAACTTGATTCGATATGAACCAAATCTACATAAAATGTTAAGGAGCTCCTTCTATCAATTATATTATTACATGAAACATTCTGCTGGAATGTCTTTGTACTTGTTCCTTTGTTTGTATCAATCTTGTTTCAGAATTGGGACTTTTCATCGTTCTACCTGACTGCCTCATTCTAGCTCTGTACCTAGCTCCTAGAACTGTCTTCACTAGCATGATCCTCTCACTTATAGAATGTCAAAACTTGGACGAGCTAGATTCAAGTAGACTATTAACCCCTGTCAAGAGAGTGGATATTCTGTACGAGGGATATCCATGTAGGTACAGAGCCTATGTTCTTATGCAGATATCCCTATTTTCCTGGGTATTTCATATTTAGAATTAATTTATTCAGTAGTACTGAGCTTCCTTAATCGTGAGTCCTGCATCTTCAGTAACTAGCGACATTGTGTTTACCATAAAGATCTGTTTATAGGAAGCTATTGGGAATTCCACAGCTACCAAAATCGGCTGTCTTTTCTCTTCTCTGCTCTTCCTAAAGCAGAGGAAAGCCTGTAGCATTTTACAGAGAAAAAAATTACTTTAGTTGCTCTAGTTTTCAACACAACCCGGGGTTTTCAAGTAATAATGGATACGCTTTTCTTCCACTTGCGTTCGGAAATATCTATTAATTTTCAACTTTCAAATCGCAGGAATCTCAGTACGGTACGTCTGGTTGTATGATGTTGCCAGAAACCTTTCAGCCGAAAGATCGCACATTAGAGCATTATGATTTATGTTGATCCTGTTGCGGGGCCTAATTGCAGTAAAACGTAAGTGTGCTTACATGATGAGATCAGGTGGCTATATCATTCCCAGCATTCTCTACCAATACAGCATCACGTTATTCCTATTAAAGGGGCGAAATGGATGAATGTTATGTTACTTTTGACCTTTGATATTTGAAAACACTGCATAATCCATCATAGAGTTTTTAGCAGTAACACTGCCCAACTTTATTTCTCCAGAAAATAATTTATGCTCTTCTCTGATTTAGGAGTCATGATTCCACGATTGAAGAACCACGATTGTAGAGTAATTAAGGTGGTGTAATTGCCCATCTTAATGGTATCATATGTATTGTGCTGGCAAGAATTGCTATGAAATTAGTTACAGGGAATGTCCCCGCTGCTAGATTGTACTCACAGTGGTACCTCATCTCCACGGCTAGTTTTACAGCGGAGGATTTTCTCGCCACAAGGCAGTCATTATGAAATGGACCGTGAAGACAGCGTGCTGTTGTCCATGGACAATCTTGATTGGTGTATTATAATTTAGCATATTTGTCTGCAGCAACGCCTTGTACATGATGCATAGTGGTGTATCTCAAATTATAAATGTAAGTCACTTTTTGGGATGTAATAAGTATATGTGGATAATTGTCAACTATCAATAGTCAGACATTTACATTGGCATCAGTGCATGTAATCATTTGAGTAGTTAATGCATGTCTCACAAAATGATACTGTTTCGGTTGTATTACAAACTGCGAGTATCATGAGTGAAACCTGAACAACCAAGTAATCTATAGAGTAGAGATTCAAGGGGTTTTCAATACTAAAATTACAACAGATTCATAGGGGTCCCATGACCAGATCACACCCCTCCCCCTACTGACATGCAGCTGATGAAGACGATAAACGAACAGGAAGCAGACGGATTTGTCACGGGAAAAACTGATGTGCATTTTTTATTGGTATATATTGTGTTCCCAGTTGCCCCAAGTTCGAGGCTGCCCCCAACTCGGAAAACACCCAACCTTTCTGTCCACTAGATCTGATAATAATTAGTGTCCCCTGTTCACAGCAACGGCAATTGTCCAAGGCAACAAAATCTTCTTGTAACCCATGATTAGTTGCATATTGCATAAATTTTAAATAGCTGACGGTAGAAAATAAAACTGGCCACCCGCAGATAAACAATCACTGATAGTTAAATAGATTTACAGCATCGGGTAATTCAGAGCTGTCCATATCACTGTTTCAGATAGTTTTCCAATTACGAAATTCAACATTCCTTGGAGTAGACAACGCTTATTGATCTGATTAAAGATCTGAGGATGAGAGTAAGTTTTAAAAGCACATGAGGATGCCCTTATGGATTTTTAAGATGCATATTTACATAAACCTTAATAGTCAAAATGTTGAATTACGATATATAAAAAATACGTTCCAAATTGATAACCAGATACAGATACTAGAACGATTCCCACTGATTTCTACTGGGACCAGGATTATGTCGAGATATAATATGGCAAATGTGGTTCTCCTAATTTGCAAAATAAGATTCCTCTAACGGTTGCTTTGTGCATATATTTAATAATCTTTTGTAGTAGGTATGTATAAGTTGTCACTGGTCACAGTAGGTGCAGTGTCATAAAAAACAGACACTGGAGTGATGCATGGCCTCACATTGGCCCAAGCTAAGTTTGTGCTGTAATTTAGCCATAAACTGGTGGCCTTAAAAGAAATATTAACCCATGGATAATGTATGGCTCTGAATTTATATGTCATTATTTTATGAAAATGTAGGGTAAGTGAAGGTTGGAGCAGAAGTGCGTAGTGGAGAAATTATGTATGTGGATGCCACATAAAATACCCTAAGGGTGGTGAAGATGATAAAGAAAGCCTGCTGCAATGCACGATAACTAGTATCAAATACCTATCCAGTAATGTGATGGTGTAATAAAATAACCCAATGGCATTATGGATAGAGTTTTAATTGAGTCTTTATTTTGTGGACAAGAAATACAACCAATTAAACTCATTCTTTAGTAATCATACCATCATACAGAAATCAATAAGACATACTTTAATGTGTGTCTTTGTGATTATGCCATTTGTGTGTTTTATTGTATTCCCTACTTTGTGCCACTTGCCATTTATAGATGTCCATCATATGGCTTTGTTCCTTCAAGCCAAAATTTAAGCATGCTCATTATTTACCTTATTTACTGTTGCAACTTTTCAAATGTTCAATTCTGGATGTAAATATATATCAGGCGCAACACTGAAAAAATTCTATGCAGCTATCTTTGCTAGCACCGTGAAAATTCATTTATGAGAAATATATCAAGGTGTCCAAAAAATCACAAAATAAGAGAAAAAAGAGAGTAAAAAATAATTACCCTAATGTGTGTTAATCACCATATCACTCTGTTTTGTGTACATTTGGCTTGTAAGTTCAAAACTCAAGGTGCTGTGCCCTAATGTAGCAGGTTAACATTCACCTCTCACTATCTAACTGCACTAAACTTCCAATATATCAGCCATATGAATTCAAAGAGCATCACACCCAACATCAAAATACTAAAACACTACTATGACACTCCCCTTATGTAATTTGTTCACCAGCACCCAATTCATAGGGCAGACTTGGCTCACTGACACTAAACAAAGCTTTTTATTTAATACAGTACTTAAAATCAAAACAGAGAGAGAGAGCTACTAACAGTCACGGTGACATTTCTCTTACCATTGGGTCAAGACTAGAGCCATTGAGGCGAGCACTAAACTGCTCGGGTACTGTATTCGAGATGAACTTTTCACCGATGCTCGAGTGCTCTTCTCGATAACGAACCCCATTGACAGCAATGGAGACTCAAGACATTTTCCAAGGGACCAAGGCTCTGCACAGTGAAGCTTGGCCAAACACCTGGAAACCTCAGAACAAGGATGGAAACACCCGGCAAATGGACAGGAAAACAGCAGGGGCGAGCATCATGGATGCCTCTGAGGCGCGTAAAACGCACCATTATCCAAAATTATGGGCAACAGTCATGGCCATGACAAGTGGACAGAATGAAGCAGACCCACTAAAACATCCAATAATGACCTGACCACTATGGGACGGCATTGGCACGAGCACGGCAGCGACGGCAGTGCCTAGAGAGTGGGACATGGCGACATACCCTAATGGACTCAGGCTCAAACACCATGTGGTGGCAGAAGGAACCAAAGGAGAGTGGAGCAAGAAGCGCTCAATAATATCTGGTACATGATAAAAAGTTTGCCAGTATATTTTGTGCATTACACAGCAGGTGGCGACAGAAAATTTAAATGGAAGCCATGAAAACATCCAAAATTCTGCCTGACACAGACTCGTTTGATAAGGGGACCATATATGGAGGCAGTGAACTAGTAGTAGATTAAAGGTTCTGCAGTAATATATGTTAGTTGGATATTGGGATGGAGCTGGCGCTCCGCTGCCAGAACGAGCTTTCGCCAATCCGAGCCCCTGTCTCTAGGCTACTCCCCAAACAGCACTTCTAAGAACCTTTTGTATAAGATCAAGTGTAGTAGCGTTCTTATAGTTTGGGATATGGCGGTGAGGGGAATGTAAACAATCGCAAGTAGCGGCTGAATATATCGTAATGATAAATTCTGGAATAAATCTTTGAACGCGAGGGCCACGGGATAGGGCAGCCTAGCATGAAATCTGCCATATGCGCCAGAGTACCAACGCGCAAGAATTCACATCCCCTCACTGGCCTGACTGTCCATCTTCCTCCTCCTCCAACTCCTCCAACTCTCTTCTTCTGCCCATACACGCTGAACAGTGAGGACTGAACAATGGTCCCCTCTTGTGTCTCGCCAACATTCTCCTCCTCTTCCTCCTCATCCTCCTCCACCTCCACCTCCTCCGATATGCGCTGAGAAACAGACCTAAGGGTGCTTGGCTATCAACAAGGGAATCTTCTTCCCCCGTCTCTTGTGACGAGCGCAAAGCTTCCGACTTCATGCTGATCAGAGAGTTTTCAACAGGCCAAGCAGCGGGATGGTGAGGCTGATGATGGCGGCATCGCCACTGACCATCTGTGTTGACTCTCGAAGTTACTCAGCACCTGACAGATATCAGACATCCACGTCCACTCCTCATTGAGACTTGAGGAAGCTGACTGACACTGACTACCAGTTCTGGTGGAAGTTGACATCTGGCAGTCTACAATCGCTCTGCGCTGCTGGTAAACTCTGGATAACATGGTTAATGTTAATTCCACCTCGTGGGGCACGTCGCACAACAGTCGGTTGAGCGGGCAGTTGGAGGCGGCGCTGCGCTGCCCTGAGAGTGGCAGCATCTGGCTGGACTTTCCTGAAAAGCGCACAGATGCGGCGCACCTTCGTGAGCAAATCAGACAGATTGGGGTATGTCTGAGGAAACGCTGAACTATGAGATTTAACAATGGGCCAGCATGGCACATTGTCAGTCTGCCGAGTTGCAGAGCCGCCACCAGGTTACGGCCGTGTCACACACAACCATGCCTGGCTTCAGGTTCACAGGGGCCAGCCACAGATCAGTCTGCGCCGTGATGCCCTGTAATAGTTCTTGGGCGGTGTGCCTTTTTATCGCCTAGGCTCAGCAGTTGAGCACCGCTCATGTCGCTTAGCGACGGCACTGCTGGTGCCTAGAGCTAGCGATGATGGCGCCATGCCCACGATGGTAGTTCGGAGGAGGAGGTGGAGGAGGGGTGGGAGGAGGAGGGGCATAGTAGGCCTAAAGACCTGGCCCGAGGTAGGCCCCAATCCTCGGCGTCGGCAGTTATGACCAGCCGCAGGGTCAGAGTCGGTCCCATGCCTCCACCAAGTTAACCCAATGTGCCGTCAGCGATATATAGTGGCCCTGCCCGGCAGCACTCGTCCACGTGTCCGTGGTCAGCGGTGGACCTTGTCAGAAACGCGTTGGTCAGGGCACGGATTATGTTGTCTGACACGCGCTGGTGCAGGGCTGGGACGGCACATCGGTGAAAGTATGGCGGCTGGGGACCGAATACCGAGGGGCACGGCCGCCATGATGTTGCGAAAGGCCTCGGTCTCACTAGCCTATAGGGTAGATCTCCAGGCCTAAGCAATCTGGAGATGTGGACATAAGGGCTTGGGCATCGGGTGGGTTGCCAACTATATTTCCGTTTCGCGCTCCAGTCTGGGGTATGGAGAGCTGAACGCTGGTGGATGCTGTGGAGAGACGTGGAGGCGACGATGGGGTTTTTGTGCCAGGGTCCTGGGCAGGGGGCTGACAGTCAGCTGCACAGGGGAAGGAGAGTGGTGTGCACGGCCGGAGGTGAACGGGTTGGTGCACTGAGTGGGGTGTTTAGCTTCATATGCCTGCGCATACTGGTGTAGTTAAGCTAGTGGTGGAACCCCTGCTGATCTGGTTTGGCAAAGGTTGCACACCACAGTCCTCGTCATCCGGGTGTCCTAAAAGAACTCCAGACTTCTGAAAAATCTAGCCCTCGCCGCGGGAGCCCTCGCCACGGGAGCTTCACTACGTGCTACATTTACCGCTGATGCGCCTGCTCTGGCCCTGCCTCTCCCGTCTGGGCCCCACCATGCCTCTCTCCAACCTGTTTCTGGCAAGGACTCTCCTCCGTCTCAGAAGCACTGTGTTCACCCGGCCTCTACCCAGCTTGGCTCTGTCACCTCATCACATCCGATCCCTCAGTCTGCTCCCCCACGGACTTCCTGCCCTGACAACAACTTCACACTGTCTGACAACCGTGTCTCCTCATCGTGGACAACTCTTTACACACTTCTTCCACTACGTCAAGAAGGTTCATCATCCCCACAGACTGCGACTGGTGGAAAACCTGGGCATCGGAAAATTGCTCAGCAGCAACCGGACAAGTGGTTTGGACTGTGGGAAGGGTCCAGAAAACAGTTCCTCAGAGTATGCCGGTTCAAATGCCAAATTTCTGGGAGGGGCAGACTGGGGGGGAGAAGGCCTGAGGTGCAGGAGGGAGGAGTGCCGATTTCGGTGACATGGGTGACTGCGTGGAAGACTGATGGTGGAACAAATTGCTCGAAGCATTGTCGGCAATCCACGACATACCTGTTCGCACTGTTCTGGCTCAACAGTGTCTACCACGAGTCCCAGTAACTTCAACATGAACCTAGGGAGTGTCGCTCTGCGGCGTCCCGCTCCCCTCATCAGCAGGTGGTCTCACCCCGCCCAGGACCACGGCCTTACGCTGCAGTTAGTTGGACGCCCACGTCCCGCCCTCGTCCTCTACCCCTAGCCCTCGGGTTAAACCATTTTGAAAATGAAAGTTATAATTTTAATTTTTTTTAAAACTTTTTTTTTGTGTTTTTTTTGTGTTTTGTTTTGTGTTTTTAGTTTAAAACCAAACGATGCGAATCACTATTGCTATGGCTATTTTCTAGCCAAGTAGAAGCACACTGCTATGCCAGATGAGATGACGCTGAGTACGAAAAAATAAACGTAAAATAAAAAGTAAATGGCAGACTGTGCCTAATTGAATCAAACCCCAATAATTTTTCCCACTTCGGTCTTGCGTAGGATATGTGCGTCACTAAGCGCTAACACAACGTCGCAAGTCTCTCACTACAAATTCCTCAACATATGGTAGTAGATGCACTGCAGCAAGGACAGCCACCAGCAGATCAACCAGAAATAAATTATATAACGCTATGTAGCCTAAGTAGCCTTTGGATCTCCTTTGCTATTTCTCCTAGCCAAGTAGAAGCACACTGCTAGTCCAGATGAGATACGAGAGTTATGAAAAAATTAAGTAAATAAAAAGTAAATGGCAGACTGTGCCTAATTGAAATCAAACCCCTAATAAATTTTCCCACTTTGGTGTTTGAGGTGGATATGTGTGTCACTAAGAGCTAAACACAACGGTAGCAAGTCCCCCTGCAAATTTCTCACAATATGGTACTAGCTGCAAATAAAAAAAAAAAAATGTATAACGTTATTGTAGCCGTAAGAAGGGCTGTTGGGTTCTTGTAGAATCACTCCTGCCTAACACTATTCTAATAGAACAGCCTAACGCTTTCCCTGACCAGCAGCAGCTCTCTCCCTAGCGGCATCCAGACACAGAATGATCCGAGCAGCGCAGGCAGGGGCTAGTCTATTCCAGGGTCACCTAATCTGGCCAGCCAACCACTGCTATCGACGTGTAAGGGTGGTCATGCTGGGTGGAGTGCAGAGTCTCCTGGCTTGTGATTGGCTCTGTTTCTGGCCGCCAAAAAGCAAAACAGCGGGAGATGGGGCGAAGTATTCGTCCGAGCAACGAGCAGTTTCGAGTACGCTAATGCTCGAACGAGCATCAAGCTCGGACGAGTATGTTCGCTCATCTCTAGTCAAGACCTTCATGGCAACTTATCCTAGCAGTGACTTTTTGTTGCAGTATATTCCACCCAAATTTTTTTGGTTCTTGATCACATTTCATATACACCTGAAAATAACACAATTACAGTATACAGTCGAAGGGACAGATGCGGCGCACCTTCATGAGCAAATCAGACAGATTGGGGTATGTCTTGAGGAAACGCTGAACTATCAGATTTAACACATGGGCCAGGCATGGCACATGTGTCAGTCTGCCGAGTTGCAGAGCCGCCACCAGGTTACGGCCGTTGTCACACACAACCATGCCTGGCTTCAGGTTCAGCGGTGCCAGCCACAGATCAGTCTGCGCCGTGATGCCCTGTAATAGTTCTTGGGCGGTGTGCCTTTTATCGCCTAGGCTCAGCAGTTTCAGCAAGAATGCTGTCGCTTAGCGACGGCACTGCTGCTGTGCCTAGAGCTACCGACTGATGGCGCCATGCCACGGATGGTGTTCGGAGGAGGAGGTGGAGGAGGGGTGGGAGGAGGAGGAGGCATAGTAGGCCTGAAAAACCTGGACCGAGGTAGGCCCCGCAATCCTCGGCGTCGGCAGTATATGACCAGCCGCAGGGTCAGACTCGGTCCCAGCCTCCACCAAGTTAACCCAATGTGCCGTCAGCGATATATAGTGGCCCTGCCGGCAGCACTCGTCCACGTGTCCGTGGTCAGGGGACCTTGTCAGAAACGCGTGGTCAGGCGCAGGATGATGTTGTCTGACACGTGCTGGTGCAGGGCTGGGACGGACATCGGGAAAAGTAGTGGCGGCTGGGGACCGAATACCGAGGGCGGCCGCCGCCATGAGGTTGCGAAAGGCCTCGGTCTCTATAGCCTATAGGGCGCATCTCCAGGTCTAGCAATCTGGAGATGTGCACATTAAGGGCTTGGGCGTGCGGGTGGGTTGCACTATATTTGCGTTTCCGCTCCAGCGTCTGGGGTATGGAGAGCTGAACGCTGGTGGATGCTGTGGAGGATCGTGGAGGCGACGATGGGGTTTTTTGGCAGGGTCCTGGGCAGGGGGCTGACTATCAGCTGACACAGGGGAAGGAGCAGTGGTGTGCACGGCGCGAGGTGAACGGCTTGTTGCCACTGGTGGGGTGTTAGCATTCATATGCCTGCGCATACTGGTGGTAGTTAAGCTATAGTGGTGGAACCCCTGCTGATCCTGGTTTGGCAAAGTGGCCACCACAGTCCGTCGGTTATCCGGTGTTTCCTTAAAGAACCTCCAGACTTCTGAAAATCTAGCCCTCGCCGCAGGAGCCCTCGCCACGGAGCTTCACTAGTTACACATTTGGCGCTGATGCACCAGCTCTGGCCTGCCTCTCCGTCTGGCCCCACCACCGCTCTTCCAACCTGTTCTGGTCGAGGACTCTCCTCGCCTCAGAAGCACTGTGTTCACCCGGCCTTCAACCCAGCTTGGGTCTGTCACCTCATCATCCTCCGATCCCTCAGTTGCTCCCCCCTCGGACTTCCTGCCCTGACAACAACTTCCCACTGTTTGACAACCGTGTCTCTCATCGTCGGACACCTCTTTACACACTTCTTCCATACGTCAAAGGTCATCATCACCCACAGACTGCGACTGGTGGAAAACCTGGGCATCGGAAAATTGCTCACAGCAACCGGACAAGGGTTTGTGACTGTGGGAAGGGTCCAGAAAACAGTTCCTCAGAGTATGCCGGTTCAAATGGCAAATTTTCTGGGAGGGGGCAGACTGGGGGGGAGGAGGCTGAGGTGCAGGAGCTGGAGGAGTGCCGATTTCGGTGACATGGGTGGACTGCGTGGAGACTGACTGGTGGAACATTGCTCGAAGCATTGCTGGCAATCCACGACATCACCTGTTCGCACTGTTCTGGCCTCAACAGTGCTCTACCACGAGTCCCAGTAACTTCAGAACATGAACCTAGGGAGTGTAGCTCTGCGGCGTTCCCCTGCTCCCTCATAAGCAGGTGGTGTCTCACCCGCCCAGGACCACGGCCTCTGACCCTGCAGTAGTTGACGCCCACGTCCCCGCCCTCGTCCTCTACCCCTAGCCCTCGGGTTAAACATTTTGAAAATGAGAGTTATAACTTTAATTTTTTTTTTTAACTTTTTTTGTGTTTTTTTTTTTTTTGTGTGTTTTTTAGTTTTTAAAACCAAACGATGCTATCCTATTGTTGGCTATTTTCTAGCCAGTATGAAAGCACACTACTATGCCAGATGAGATGACGCTGAGTTATGAAAAAATAAACGTAAAATAAAAAGGAAATGGCAGACTGTGCCAATTGAAATACAACCCGGCCCTAATAAATTTTCCCACTTCGGTCTTTGCGATGGATATGTGCGTCACTAAGCGAAAACACAGGGTCGCAAGTCTCACTACAAATTGCTCACAATTGGTAGTAGATGCACTGCAGCAATACAGCCACCAGCGATCAACCAGAAATCAAATATATATACGCTACTTGTAGCGTAAGTAAGCCGTTTGGATTCTCCTATGGCTATTTTCTAGCCAAGTATTAAAGCACACTACTATGCCAGATGAGATGACGCTGAGTTATGAAAAAAATAAACGTAAAATAAAAAAGGAAATGGCAGACTGTGCCTAATTGAAATACAACCCCGGGCCCTAATAAATTTTCCCACTTCGGTCTTTGCGATGGATATGTGCGTCACTAAGCGCAAAACACAGCGGTCGCAAGTCTCACTACAAATTGCTCCCAATTTGCTAGTAGATGCACTGCAGCAACTACAGCCACCAGCAGATCAACCAGAAATCAAATATATATAACGCTACTGTAGGCGTAAGTAAGCCGTTTGGATTCTCCTATGGCTATTTTCTAGCCACGTAATGAAGCACACTGCTATGCCAGATGAGATGACGCTGAGTTATAAAAATAAACGTAAAATAAAAAGGAAATGGCAGACTGTGCTAATTGAAATCAACCCCGGCCCTATAATTTCCCACTTCGGTCTTTGCGATGGTATGTCGTCACTAAGCGCAAACACACAGCGGTCGCAATTCTCACTCCAATTGCTCACAATTTGCTGAGTAGTGCACTGCCAGTAACAGCCACCAGCAGATCAACCAGAATCAAATATATTAACGCTACTGTACGTAAGTAAGCCTTTTTGGATTCTCTATGCTATTTCTACGCAAGTATGAAAGCACACTACTACTATGCCAATGAGATGACGCTGAGTTATTAAAAAAATAAACTAAATAAAAGGAAATGGCAGACTGTGCCTATGAAATACAACCCCAACCCGCTAATAATTTTCCCACTTCGGTCTTTGCGATGGTATGTGCGTCACTAAGCGCAAAACACAGCGGTCGTTCTCTCCAAATTGCTCCACATTTGCTAGTAGATGCACTGCAGCAAGTACACCACCACCAGATCAACCAGAAATCAAAATATATAACGCTACTGTAGGCGTAAGTAAGCCGTTTGGATTCTCCTATGGCTATTTTCTAGCCATTAAGAACAACACTACTATGCCAGATGAGATGACGCTGAGTTATGAAAAAAATAAACGTAAAATAAAAAAGGAAATGGCAGACTGTGCCTAATTGAAATACAACCCCGGGCCCTAATAAATTTTCCCACTTCGGACTTTGCGATGGATATGTGCGTCACTAAGCGCAAAACACAGCGGTCGCAAGTCTCACTCCAAATTGCTCACAATTTGCTAGTAGATGCACTGCAGCAAGTACAGCCACCAGCAGATCAACCAGAAATCAAATATATATAACGCTACTGTAGGCGTAAGTAAGCCGTTTGGATTCTCCTATGGCTATTTTCTAGCCAAGTATGAAAGCACACTACTATGCAAGATGAGATGACACTGAGTTATTAAAAAAATAAACGTAAATAAAAAGAAACTGGCAGACTGTGCCTAATTGAAATCAAACCCCTAATAAATTTTCCCACTTTGGTGTTTGAGGTGGATATGTGTGTCACTAAGAGCTAAACACAACGGTAGCAAGTCCCCCTGCAAATTCCTCACAATATGGTACTAGCTGCACTACTAGTGCCAGCAAGCCCAGCCACAAGCAAATAAAAAAAAAAGTATAACGTCTGTAGGCGTAAGTAAGCCGTTTGGATTCTCCTATGGCTATTTTCTAGCCAAGTATGAAAGCACACTACTATGCAAGATGAGATGACACTGAGTTATTAAAAAAATAAACGTAAAATAAAAAGAAACTGGCAGACTGTGCCTAATTGAAATCAAACCCCTAATAAATTTTCCCACTTTGGTGTTTGAGGTGGATATGTGTGTCACTAAGAGCTAAACACAACGGTAGCAAGTCCCCCTGCAAATTCCTCACAATATGGTACTAGCTGCACTACTAGTGCCAGCAAGCCCAGCCACAAGCAAATAAAAAAAAAAGTATAACGTTATTGTAGCCCTAAGAAGGGCTGTTGGGTTCTTGTAGAATCACTCCTGCCTAACACTATTCTAATAGAACACCCTATCGCTTTCCCTAACCAGCAGCAGCTCTCTCCCTAGCGGCATCCAGACACAGAATGATCCGAGCAGCGCGGGCAGCGGCTAGTCTATCCCAGGGTCACCTGATCTGGCCAGCCAACCACTGCTATCGACGTGTAAGGGTACCACGTCATGCTGGGTGGAGTGCAGAGTCTCCTGGCTTGTGATTGGCTCTGTTTCTGGCCGCCAAAAAGCAAAACGGCGGGAGCTGCCATTTTCTCGAGCGGGCGAAGTATTCGTCCGAGCAACGAGCAGTTACGAGTACGCTAATGCTCGATCGAGCATCAAGCTCGGACGAGTATGTTCGCTCATCTCTACTCAGCATTCATTTCACATAACTTTGTGTAGTGAAAACTAAAGTTTGGGTGGGGTTCGTCCCTCAGCACACAAAGACTTGCTAGCACCACCTAGAGGTAGGTATCCAGGTGAACATCTGGGCATTTTGTTTATGTGAAGACAGCCAATGGTTCTACATTCCTTTGTGTGCTTACATCCAATAGTGTTGAATTTCCAGGGTCAAACCACCCAATAGTATTGCCTGTTTGTGTACTAGCACGCCCCTTGCAAAGTGTGTTATGACTTTCCAGATAAGAGTTTCAGTGCCAAAGAGAATAAAGCAGTCTTGAGCTAATATTCAGAAAGGCAGCACCCTTGACATTCCTCACCAGCCCAAACGTCAAATAGTGTTGTGCCTAATTTAGCATAACCAAATCTGGTGAGCCTCTCTCCAATTATCGTATTCAACAATACCAACTGTTTGTCTAAATAATACTACTCTATGAGCGCTGTCTGGTCTCCCCTTGTTTGCCTCCCAATCTTCAGAAAGGACAGTGGGGCAAATTTACTTACACAGTCGGTAGTTGCATTGGCGCCGGGTCGGACTTGGTAGTGCACAGTACTCGTGCATTTAATGTTTTGGCGCTGAATCGACAAATTTTTGTCTCCGGCAGTATTTTCAGTCCAAAGGTCCAAATGGTCCGGCACAACAAAAATCAGTGGTGCAGTCGGAAAGACAGCACATCATCGCACGGATGGCACACTTGGGCAGTAATGGCATTGCAGATCTAGTTCGGCAACTTGTGCAGTCCGAATTAGACGCCCGAAGCTCCGGAAACCCACTCCTGAGTTCCGAGTGTGGTTTGTCATCCGTTACACCGCAGCCATGCTCAAGCGGTGCGCAACGTACTGCCTCATGAGGATCCACACGTGGGCCGATCCACACGTGGGCCCGAGGCCAGACCAGAGGAAGCTGTAAGCTGTGACGAAGTTGAGTCTGATGGGGAGCATAAGAAAAAGAAACGCAAATTCGCCGAAAGAGAAAAACTAATCTTAGTGGAAGAGGTAAGTATGTTAAGTTGTTATGACTGAAATATGTTTTTTTTTTGTTCATATACTACGGAAATTGTTTTCTTAGATGTGTGAACAGTTTTAATTGGACATTCGCCCCTTAGATATTAAAATATGCGCTGTAGGTTGTATGAAATTAACTTTCGTGAACAGAGCTGACGCCATGTCATTCTTTAGCCCTCCCACATTATTTAGCTGGTGGTTTTGCTTTCTGCCGTCGCACCTGAGAAAAGTCTTGGCTATTTTGCGTGGTAGGCACCATTGACCGATGTAGTTTACTGTGGTGCATTTTTTTTTTTACTTTTTTTATTTTGTAATCTGATCATTTTGTATCTTGCAGCAATGTGCACAGATTTAAGTGATATTGGTTAAAATAGCAACATGTCTCTGTACACTAATTGGCAATGTCTTTTGCACCATATTTTTTCTACAGGTAATAGAGAACTATGATAGCCTGTTTTCTCAGCCGCTTGCTGAGAAAAACAGAAAGTGGCACAGTATACAGATAAAAATTAATTCGGAGGGATATGAGAAAAGAACAGTTGGTGAGCTGGAGAAGCGCTGGTATGACTTGCGGAGAATCACCAAAAAAAAACTTGCGCAAATTTCAAATTACTGTAAAAAAACAGGGGTGGGGCTCCCTCATCATCCAAACTCGATCCAGCGGAAGAGTTGCTTGGCCGAACGTTTCATCCGGCGCAAATCAAAGGCATCGGTAATTTTGATAACTTACAAAACAGAGTTGGTATATATTTATTTTTAAAATATGTGTCATGTAAAATTGTGTTGCTTGTGGTGTACACCTTTTTTAAAAATTAACTTTTTTTATAAGTTTTCTGCCACATTTTTAAAGGATATACAGGCATTCCCCGGGTTGCAAACAAAATAGGGTCTTTAGGTTTGTTCTTAAGTTGAATTTGTATGTAAGTTGGAACTGTATATTTTATCATTGTAACCCCAGCCAGAAATTTTTTGGTCTCTGTGACAATTGGATTTTAAAAATGTTGGGTTGTCATAAGAACCAGGATTAACAATAAAGCATCAAGACACCTGTGATAACTGTTGCAGCAGATCTTTGTAGCCTAGGACTAAAGTAGAATACATTACAAAAATCCAGAGGTCCGTTTGTAACTAGGGGGTCGTATGTAAGTCGAGTGTTCCTAAGTAGGGGACCGCCTGTAAACATAAATTTATTATATTTCCCTTTCTGCTAGGGTTTTCAGATTGCTCTGTGAAGAATTTGACACTATTTTAATTTTTATAATCTATGTTGCTGCACAAGTGTTTTTGCAATGAATCTTTCAAATTGTTGTGCACTTTTTTAGCCCTCCAACAATGAACGTTACTGAAGCCTCAAGAACTGCACATGTTTTTTGCAAAAAATTGTAAGAATAGTATTAATACATGCTTCCACTGGAACAGATTTGCAATCACTTTCAAGTTTTTCCTTCAGCGAAACAAGAGTGGTAAAAAGGGCTACACGCACGTCTAGAGGCATTCCAGTATGAGGCCACTATGCTACTAGCTGCCACTAACATTGTGCAAAAAAATGAGCTTTTGCAGCACACATTGGTGTCACGTTTACAAGGCTGTTGGTACTGAAAATGAGCAGGGTGATAAGCTAGACATGAACAGCTTAATGGTTTTATAACATCTGCTGTTTTGCAGCCACTTGCAAAGTCTGTGTGGCTACAAATTTATAAGCATCATTGAAGAAAGCTAATACACAGATGTTCTCTTTGGGTTATGTGTATGATGTCTGCTTTATTTGCTAGCACGTAATAAGATGTAAATTTTTGCTTAAAAAGCTGTATAAATTTATGGCTTAGAAATTTGGCTTCTAATTAAAATTTTTTCTTTTATGGCTTTCAATGCAGATTCTTTACACACTGCAGAAGACTTCAACCAGGAGGAAAATAGTCCAAGCAATACCACAAACCTTACGGAATTGCCCTTGGAAGACAATCAATCCAACACGGATGACATTAGTACCCAGCTAAACTCTACAAATGTTCAGCAGACACGAGCAATTGGAAATACTCCACAATATCTACAGTCGTATGTCTGTCAGAATGAAAAATTTTGTAAAAGTATGCTTACTAACCAGCAAAATATGTTTTCAGCTGTTCAGAATATAAGCCTCCATTTGTCAAATATTGCCACAAGTATACATTCATTAACTAAATTTCTTTTGCAACGGGCAAATGAAATTACTTTTGCACCAATGCCATTTAGTGATGTAGCAAACTCTAGCTTTCAGCCTGCCACAACTGACACGCATAACAGCATTACCAATAATAATAATTCTTTCCAAGTTAGTTCCATTAACACTGACCAAACATTTACACAGTATAATAATTGTTCTGGGTCAACAGTTCACGATGATCATTTGCAAAATCTAAGTTCCCCCAAAATAGACGCAACGCAAACATATGATGTCTAACCACTCGTTACAATTGCCAAATGTCACTTTTATCAAAAATGTTCCACTTAATAAACTTAAGGGAGAGAATAAGGAAACTCCATCTAATGTGCAAAATGGAGTATTGACTTCACCACTAACATTCGAGGAAAGTGGCAATAAAAAAAAAAAGTCTACTTCACATGTTTCGCAACATTGTACAACTTTGGACATAGCAGGAGAAAAAAAAAACCAACATATTTCTACTTTCATAAACAAAGGTAAATCTTTAGGAATGCCTTTAAAGTATACTGTGATTCCAAATAAACGTAGTATGCTCGAAAGCAATTCCAAAACAAATCTTCACCAAAGTTCACAATTAGGGAAAAACGTTTAGAAACAGCAGACTCTCCATGAAAATCAGTTACAAACAGCTGTACACATGCCTGCAGTGCAGTTAAATACAGGACATAACAAGGAACATACCCTTATGCTTTTTGATAGTGACGAAACACAGATATTTGAAGGTAACTATGGCCAAAGTTCAGAAAGCAAATTAACAAATGCTTCCTTTTTACTTGCTGTCAAAAAGGAGCTAGGTAGTACTGCAAAGAATGCAAATCTTGAAGCACGTTTCAGCTCTGGCACAAATACGGGGGACCTGAAAACGGTGTCAAAATCCATTCTGCCCCCCAAAAAACGTAGCAAGTAAACATTGTTGTGCATAAGCACTCCACAGGCACCTATTGTTGCCTTACATTGGTGCATAACTTCCAAAGATCTTAATTTAAATGCACTATTTGCTTTTGATCTTCATATATTCAATTTTTTAATTTTTTTTTCCCTTTTAATTTTTACTCAAAAAACAGACTTAGTTTGCAAATTCCTTTGCTGTGCAGGACAGCCAGAGTGTGATTGTGTACGGGGGTTGCAGTTATATTTTTTAACCCCTTAACGCTGAAGCCACTTTTCACCTTCGTGACACGGCCCATTTTTTCAAATCTTCCCTGTGTCACTATAAGTGGTTATAACTTCGGAACGCTAAAACATATCCAAGTGATTTTAAAACTGTTTTCTTGTGACACATTGTACTTCATGTTAGTTGAAAAATTTTGGTGGTATGTTTTGCATTTATTTATGAGAAAATCAGATATTTGGTGAAAATTTGGAAAAATTCTTGATTTTCGAACTTCAAAATGTTCTACTTTTTCCATACATAGTCATAACCGCAAAAATACTTAATAACTAACATTCACCGAATGTCTTCTTTATGTGGACATGGTTTTTTATGCATAGTCTTA
This sequence comes from Engystomops pustulosus, assembly GCA_019512145.1. NCBI lineage: Eukaryota > Metazoa > Chordata > Amphibia > Anura > Leptodactylidae > Engystomops > Engystomops pustulosus. Next base: position 116,630,927 of record CM033645.1, on the reverse strand, counting down.
TTTTTGTAGGATGTTACGGGGCTTTGAACATTTGGTGCAATTTTTCACATTTTTATAAACAACGCAAAATCCTGCTATTGAGGGACCTGCTCAGGTTTCAAGTCACTTTTAGAGACCTAAATAAAAGTAAAACCCCATAAATAACCCCATTATAGAAACTATACCCCTAAACGTATGTAAAACAACTTTTATGAAGTTTGTTAACCCTTTAATTGTTTTACAGGGGTTAAAACAAAATCGGATGCAATTTTGAAAGGGAAATTTTTTGGGCTAAATTAATGTATTTTTCAAAAAATTTACATTTTCGGTGGATAAAATACCAAAACGCTCCACAAAATTTGATACCCTATCCCCCATATGTGGTGGTAACCTGCTGTATGGACACACGCCAGGGCAACGAAGGGAAGCTGCGCCATTCAGCGCAGATTATGCATTGTCACTTTTTATTGGCTATACAATCTTTATTTTTTTGGCAATTTGGACATATAATGGCTTATTTTTTGCGACATGAGATGCACTTTACAAATACTTCATTTTAGTGGGTCATTAGCTAATTGATGAGGTTTTATTAACTCTTGAATGTATGGAGGAAAAGAAAATTGTCAATTTTGGTTTCCTTTCTTTTTGTATTTTTTGGGGGTCGTACACCGTACATTAAAAATACTATATTATCTTTATTCTACAGATCACTACGATTACAGTGATACCTCATTTATATAGTTTATTTATTTTTACAATTTTACTGGATAAAAACTAATATAGAGGAAATCTCATTTGTTCTTGCATCGCCATCTTTTCGGAGACGTAACTATAATAGTTTTTGGTTGACAGAGCTAGTTTAGGGCTTATTTTTTACGTGTTGAGTTGTTCTTTTCAGTGGTACCATTTTGGCGCACATAACTTTTTTTGATCACTTTTTTGTGCAGAGATTTTATGAAAAATGTACATTTTTGTCGTGTTTTTCGGGGTTTGTTTTTACAGCGTTCACCGAGCTTTCAGTGGTACCATTTTGGCGCACATAACTTTTTTTGATCACTTTTTTGTGCAGAGATTTTATGAAAAATGTACATTTTTGTCGTGTTTTTCGGGGTTTGTTTTTACAGCGTTCACCGAGCAGGTCCAATAATGTTACAGCCTTCTGACAGGACCTGGCTACAGGAAGGAGATCGCGCAGCCCCGGGCACCGGCAGTCCCGGGGCTGCGATCGGAACAGCGGACCCCCCCGGTAAGCGCCGCGGGGGGGTCCGATTCACTTTAAATTCCGATCGCGGGTGTTAGAGGCAGGTGTCGGCTATAATATATAGCTGACACCCGCCTCTCCGTCCCTGTAGCGGCCTGTCAGAAGGCTGTACCATATTGGACCTGCTCGGTGAACGCTTGTAAAAACAAACGCCCCGAAAAACACGACAAAAATTTACATTTTTCATAAAATCTCTGCCACAAAAAGTGATCAAAAAAGTTATGTGCGCCAAAATGGTACCACTGAAAAGAACAACTCAACACTAAAAATAAGCCCTAAACTAGCTCTGTCAACCAAAACCTATTATAGTTACGTCTCCGAATAGATGGCGATGCAAGAACAAATGAGATTTCCTCTATATTAGTTTTTATCCAGTAAAATTGTAAAATAAATAAACTATATAAATGAGGTAACACGTGTAATCGTAGTGATCTGTAGAATAAAGATAATATAGTATTTTTAATGTACGGTGTACGACCCCCAAAAAATACAAAAAAAGGAAACCAAATTGACAATTTTCTTTTCCTCCATACATTCAAAAAGAAGTTAGGACCTGGCTACAGGAAGGAGATCGCGCAGCCCCGGGCACCGGCAGTCCCGGGGCTGCGATCGGAACAGCGGACCCCCCCGGTAAGCGCCGCGGGGGGGTCCGATTCACTTTAAATTCCCCCTAACACGCCGCGGTCAGCGCGACCGCAGCGTGTTAGGGGTTAACACCCGCGATCGGATAAATCTCCGATCACGGGTGTTAGAGGCAGGTGTCGGCTATAATATATAGCTGACACCCGCCAGCCAGCCTGCCCCCATGTAGTGTACAGCCAGCCTGCCCCCATGTAACTCCTCCAACTCCTCTTCTTCTGCCCATACACGCTGAACAGTGAAGGACTCAACAATGGTCCCCTCTTGTGTCTCGCCAACATTCTCCTCCTCTTCCTCCTCATCCTCCTCCACCTCCACCTCCTCCGATATGCGCTGAGAAACAGACCTCAGGGTGCTTTGGCTATCAACAAGGGAATATTCTTCCCCCGTCTCTTGTGACGAGCGCAAAGCTTCCGACTTCATGCTGACCAGAGAGTTTTTCAACAGGCCAAGCAGCGGGATGGTGAGGCTGATGATGGCGGCATCGCCACTGACCATCTGTGTTGACTCCTCAAAGTTACTCAGCACCTGACAGATATCAGACATCCACGTCCACTCCTCATTGTAGACTTGAGGAAGCTGACTGACCTGACTACCAGTTCTGGTGGAAGTTGACATCTGGCAGTCTACAATCGCTCTGCGCTGCTGGTAAACTCTGGATAACATGGTCAGTGTTGAATTCCACCTCGTGGGCACGTCGCACAACAGTCGGTGAGCGGGCAGTTGGAGGCGGCGCTGCGCTGCCCTGAGAGTGGCAGCATCTGGGCTGGACTTCCTGAAATGCGCACAGATGCGGCGCACCTTCGTGAGCAAATCAGACAGATTGGGGTATGTCTTGAGGAAACGCTGCGGCAGGTGCAATCCTTGCTGGGCATGTTGGTTTTTGCATGCAGAATAATGCCCATGGGGAGGGTTTTTTCCAGGCGCCTTTCTTTGGCCACGCGGGGTGCCACTAAGCCGGCGCATCACATCCGGGTCACCTCTCAGCTTAGGGCTGATCTCCAGGTGTGGCGTGTTTTTCTGTCCTCTTACAATGGGCAGACGTGTTGGCCTTTTCCGGAAGTTCCCAGCCATGAGCTGTCCCTTTTTACTGACGCGTCGGGGTCTATAGGTTTTGGGGCCATTTTTGGGTCTGATTGGTGCGCCGCCGAGTGGCCTTTGGCTTGGCGGGATGCAGGTTTGTGTAGGAATCTGACCCTCTTGGAGTTGTTCCCGATCGTGGTTGCAGTGGAACTCTGGGGGCCTTCTTTTGCAAATCGTAGGATCTGTTTTCATACTGACAACCTTGCAGTCGTTTTTTGCATCAATAGATTGACGTCCTCATCTCTCCCCGTGTTGTCTCTGTTACGGCACCTGGTCCTTCGGTGTTTGGAGTTTAACATTGTTTTTAGGGCCCAACATGTGCCTGGTTGTGTTAACATTGTTGCTGATGCTCTTTCCCGTTTTCAATGGCAGGAGTTTCGGGAGTTTCTTCCTTCGGCCGCCCCGGAGGGGCTGGAATGCCCATCGTTCCTGTGGGACCTGATCCTCAATTGATGTCGCTGGTCCAGTCCTCTCTTGCTCCTTCGACATGGCGTCAATATGGTAAGGCGTGGGAGTCGTGGTTGGCCTTTGCCGGTGACAGGCCTGTTTTTTCTAGCTCGTCGGACAGGGTCGAAGTGACTTTAGCCTTTTTATCCTCTCTCCGCTCCCGTGGAGCTTCCGGGGCGGTTGCGCAAAAATGCCTTGCTGGCTTGGCATTCCATTTTCAGTTACGGGGCTGGCCAGATATTACAAAGGGTTTTCTCATTAGACAGATCCTTAAAGGTTGGAAAAGGGAGGCAGTGACTACGGAGTCGCGGCGCCCAGTCTCCTTCTCGCTTTTGGGGTCTCTGGTGTCAGCTTGCGGGTCGGTTTGTTTATCTGAGTTCGAGGCTTTGCTGTTTTCCTTGGCTTTCAGTCTTGCATTTTTTGGGGCTTTTCGTATCGGGGAATTATTGCCGGCGTCCGCTTCTTCATCTGGGGGTTTGCTTAGGCAGGACGTGGTTTTTGGCCAAGATGTTTTGCGGATTAGGGTCCGCAGGTCTAAGACGGACATTTATGGGAGGGGTTCATGGATTCGTTTGTGCGCTGTACCCGGTCCGTTTTGCCCTTTTATGTTGTCCCGCAGTTTCTCATCTCTTTCTCCCCAAGGGGATCGTTTTTTGGTCCATGCCGACGGTTCGCCTCTTACCCGTTTTCAATTCTTGTCTGTGTTTCGTGGATGTTTGTCAACTTTGGGACTTGTCCCGTCTGAGTACGGCACTCATTCATTTAGGATTGGTGCCGCCACGGAAGCGGCCAGGGCGGGTTTACCTGATTCCGATGTTATGCGTATCGGGCGCTGGCGCTCTGGTTGTTTTGCTCGCTATGTCCGTCCTGATCTTCTTCAGTAAATGTTTTGCTAATAATTTCCTTTGTTTTCTGTTACAGGTTCTTCTGCGCTGCGTTCGCGCCCGGCTGTGTGGATACTGGGGCATTCATATGTCTACTGGGCGTCCCAAAGGGCAGAGAGTCGGCCGGGTGGGAGGACTTTGGGTTTCCATGGTGTGGATGTATTCTGGCGTGGTATAAGAGGTTTGTTATGGTCCCAGGTCCTGACTGAGGTGGTGGACATTAGTCGTGTTTGTAATTCCCCGGTAGTGCTGGTGATTCATGCCGGCGGTAATGACCTTGGTTCTCTTAGGGTTGCAGAGCTGCTAACGGTTATGCGCTCGGATGTGGACAAGTTGTCTGCATTCTTTGCCGAGGTTGTTATAGTTTGGTCTGAGATGGTCCCTAGGGTTGCTTGGCAGGGTGCAAGGGATGTTGGGGCTATTGATCGTGCTAGGCGGACTATAAATGCTCGGATGGCGCGCTTTGTGAGGTCAAAGTTTGGTGTGGTGGTTAGACACAGAGAGCTGGAAGGGGATAATTCGGCTTTGATGCTGGATGATGGGGTTCATCTGACGGACATTGGGCTTGACATATTTTTGTCGGGCCTGCAGGACGGCATTGAGCAGGCGCTTTTCCTGTTGGGTGGCAGTCGGAGCTCCGTGTAGGGTTACACGGAGCTCCTGGTGGCGGAAAAATGGAAGAGATTGGTGGAGATTTGAGATTTGGAACGAGATTTGCCCGGAAGACGCAGTGTTGGCCGGGAGTCCGGCCGAGCAAACCGCTTCGGGCAGCTGCGGTTTTTTGGCACAAAGAAGGAACATCATAATAGTGCCGTTTAATTTTGGAGTTTTGTTAAATTGTTAAATAAATAGCTGTGACCTTTTTACACCCAACAGGAAGCCTCATTGCCTTTACTTGGTGGGGATGTTTGTTAGAGTTTATAACTCTGTTTAATATTACGGGTCTGTTTTAAAGTGCCTTATGGGAAAAAAATTGGTGTTTAAGTTTACTACCTCCCAGTCTTCTCAGCAAGGGTCATGTCCAAAGCCATGCGGTTCTGGGAAGCATCTCCGATATAATTCACAAATCTCTGTTGATTACAATACAAAAAACAGTTAGCCAACCAACATCTTTGCTCATAGCTCTCTGGGGAATAATGGACTCTAGTCCTGTCCATATCTGATTGTGGGCCTTGTACTCATCTGGGACCCCCCTTGGTGCTCCCACTGTATCTATATAAACGTTGTCATCTAGGTGCTTCTCTCAGACCTCCAGAATCCTTTGGGATTCTCTACCTTTTCTTATGTGTCTGATTAACCTTATCCCTGGGGATCACGAGGAAGGAATACACAAATTTTATCACCGTACACTCACCTTCCCAGCCTCTAGGCCTGACCTGACTCTCCTATCCCCACAAATCCTGTACACATCAGACACTGCTAATACAGGGCTACCTGTGCTGTCAATGTTAAAGAAGGTCATTGTCGTGTTGCACCAACCGTAGGTAAAGTCTCCTACCCTGGGGGCATCCTGGTCAGCCCTGTAGTTACAGTGATAGTCATGGTTGGGGTGTCCCTGAGCATACAGTCAGTCAGAAGAGACCAGCTAGCAAGAAGAATAAGTAAGTTTGCAATAAAAAGCGTGGAAGCGTGCTGACTTCCCTCTAGCTTCACAAACGTGGCACTGGTCCGCAGGAGCTCCAGACTCTCTCCCTGGTGTCTCTTTACCACCACGTAGTCTCCAGGCTTCAGGTTATGTGTCCTGAGTAGAGATGAGCGAACATGCTCGTCCGAGCTTGATGCTCGTTCGAGCATTAGCGTACTCGAAACTGCTCGTTGCTCGGACGAATACTTCGCCCGCTCGAGAAAATGGCAGCTCCCGCCGTTTTGCTTTTTGGCGGCCAGAAACAGAGCCAATCACAAGCCAGGAGACTCTGCACTCCACCCAGCATGATGTGGTACCCTTACACGTCGATAGCAGTGGTTGGCTGGCCAGATCAGGTGACCCTGGGATAGACTAGCCGCTGCCCGCGCTGCTCGGATCATTCTGTGTCTGGATGCCGCTAGGGAGAGAGCTGCTGCTGGTCAGGGAAAGCGTTAGGGTGTTCTATTAGCTTACTGTTAGGCAGGAGTGATTCTCCAAGAACCCAACAGCCCTTCTTAGGGCTACAATAACGTTCTACTTTTTTTTTTTTTTTTATTTGCATCTAGTACCATTTTGTGAGGAATTAGCAGGGGGACTTGCTACCGTTGTGTTTAGCTCTTAGTGACACACATATCCACCTCAAACACCAAAGTGGGAAAATTTAGTAGGGGTTGGATTTCAATTAGGCACAGTCTGCCATTTTTCCTTTTTTATTTTACGTTTATTTTGTTTAATAACTCAGTGTCATCTCATCTGGCATAGTAGTGTGCTTTCATACTTGGCTAGAAAACTTATTGGGGAAAGAATTGGTGTTTAAGTTTACTACCTCCCAGTCTGTATTAGGCCGATGTGCTGGAATACCGACCTCTAACCACAGCACACGCCCCGCTGCCTATGTCCTGCAGATACACAGGCATGGAAGTATGGAAGTGCAGGATATACTAAGGGAGTGTAGAGAGGGTTCACTAGCCGAGACGAGTGCTGGCTGCTCATTGTAACAGCTGCCGCTGCTGTGTGTATCCAGGACCACAATGAGGAGTTATGGACTTCTGGTCCTTGAAAGAAGAGAACAAATGTATCTCAGTAGGCTTCCTTCGTCACTTTGTAACGAACTGGAGCTGTACCTTGGAGGTTTTAGCCTGCCCTGCGCTAGCGTCTTGTCACGAGCGGGTTTCAGTGCCAGCTGGTTGGCATATCACCGAATAGCGTCGCCTTCGACTGACGTCGCTGACAAGACTGAAGCGTTATTAAGAGAATAAAGCCCTGGATTCTCATAATTTCAATCTACCACCAGGGAGGAAGCTCCAACCTGAATAATTGTGATCCCTCCCTCACTCTCCTCCTCATTTCCTCCTTCTCCCCCCCCCCTTCCCTCTCTCCTGTACATATAAGCAGAGGAAACTGGGCTATTTTTTGACAGGGCCCACTGGCTCTAGCTATAGTACTTTATGCATTTAATTTTTCTGAGGGCCCGACCGCGGTCCTCTGTTTTAAACAATTTTGGGAGTGCCACATACAGGCACTCAATCTATTCAATTTTTCTGGAGGGCCACCACGCCGTTCCTCTGTTTTAAACAATTTTTGGGAGTGCCACATACAGGCACTCAATCTATTCAATTTTTCTGGAGGGCCACCTACCTGCCTCCTCTTTTGAAAACTTTTGGGACTGCCACATACAGGCACTCAATCTATTCAATTTTCTGGAGGGCCACTACCTGCTCCTCGGTTTGAAAACTTTTGGGACTGCCACATACAGGCACTCAATCGATTCCAGTTTTGTCGGGCCACCTACCTGCTCCTCTTGTTGAAAACTTTTGGGACTGCCCACATACAGCACTCAATCGATTCCATTTTTCTGGGGGCCACCTACCTAGCTCCTTCTGGTTAAATTTTTGGGACTCGCCACATACGGCACTCAATCTATTCATTTTACTGCCAGGGCACCTACCTGCTCTCTGGTTGAGAAAATTTTCTGGGACTGCCACATACAGGCACTATCCAAATTAATGTCTCCATAGCAGCCTCCACACTTGTCTCCATTGCTACCTCCAAAAGTCGTCCATATAGCTGCCTCCATACACTGTCCCTTTATCAAACGAGGTGTGTCGGCAGAAATTTGGTTGTTTCATGGATTCCACATCAAAACTTGTTTAACTTTGTCGCCACCCGCTTGTTTATCCCAAAAATACTGGCCAAACTTTTATGATTAACCGATATTATTTCAGCGCTTCTTGCGCATTCTGTTTACATTCCCCTCCCCTCACCGGCATATCCTAAACTTATAGAGCAACTCTACACTTGATCTTATACAAAGGTTCTTAGAAGTGCTGTTGGGGAGTAGCCTAGAGACAGGGGCTTGGATTGGCGAAAGCTCGCCTGGGCCGGAGCGCCAGCTCCATGCCAAGATCCAACTAACATAGTTTTAACTGCAGCACACCTTCATCTACTACTAGTTCACTGCCTCCATACATGGTCCCCTTATCAAACGAGCTTGTCAGGCAGAATTTTGGGTTGTTTGCATGGTCCTGTTAACTGTGCGCCACCCTCTGCTGTTAATCCACAAAATATACGGCAAACTTTATCATGTAGCGATATTATTTGAGCGCTTCTTGCCTCACTCCTTTGGTTCTCTCTGCCACCATTGGTTTGAAGCTGAGTCATTTAGGGTATGTCGCCATGCCACTCTCTATCTGCCTGCTGCCTCTGCCTCTGCATGCCGTCCCCTATAGGTCAGGGTCAATTATTGGATGTTTTAGCTGCTATCTAGCTTCATTCTGTCACTGCGTCATGGCCATGTCTGTGCCCATAATTGGCATAATGGTGCGATTGGCAGCCTCAGAGCATCACTGCATGCGCCCTGCGCTGTTTCCTGTCCATTCCGTGGTGTTTTCCATCCTTTTCGTAGGTTCCCAGGTGTTTGCCAAGCTTCCCTGTGCAGAGCCTTGGTCCCTGAAAAATGCTCGAGTCTCCATTGATTCAATGGGGTTCGTTTTCGAGACGAGCACTCGAGCATCGGGAAAAGTTCGTCTCGAATACACGATACCACAGCATTTTAGTGCTCTCTCATCTCTAGTAATACCGGTGAATAGAGAAGTTGTATTTTGTTATCCTGAGTTATTAGGGGGAAATATCCTTTAAGAGGACCCGTGTAGCATATGGGTTAGGAGTTGGTATATAATATATACATTGGAGACCAGAAGCCTTTGTATAGAGCTACTGAATGTTTTTTTAGATTGCTCCTCCCTAGTAGCACGGACACATGAACCCAGTATTGCTACACACGCTCCAGCTGCTGCGTCACCTCATAGTCTGGGTTCACAAACTGCACTTATAAGCTGAATCCAAAGGCACTGACTAATGTGCTACTGTCCTACACATACATACAGTATAGCTGGAAATGAAAGGATCGATGGCTGCTCCTCTGGTGTGTTTGTGGTAATGAGACCACCGCCTGAACTTTGACTGTTTCTTGATATCAACAGCAATAAATCAATCCCCCCCCCCCCCTATGCTTAGTCTTCCCACTCTCTTAATAATGTTGTAGAAAGCGAGTTACACACTGGTAACAACATCCACTCTGCAGAAATTACTCTCCATCTGGTCCATCCTAGGGGAAAAGCTGCACAACTGGTGGACAACCCAAATCCATCTTAGACCATCAGGGACTACAAGGGAATCCATCCCATCCTGAAGCCTCTAGAAACATGACATTGAGTTTAGGACTGTGCTACAATCCTTGCCATCTTCAAGTTCTTCTTCTCAAAAATATGTTAAATCACTTGATCACTGGAATCCACGTTCCGACACATACCAGCACCACAAATGAGAGATTTTATGGACTTCTGGTACTTGTGATCTAGATTTAATCCGATCGCGGGTGTTAACTCCTACACGCTGCGGTCGCGCTGACCGCGGCGTGTTAGGGGAATTTAAAGTGAATCGACCCCCCCGCGGCGCTACCGGGGGGTCCGCTGTTCCGATCGCAGCCCCGGGACTGCCGGTGCCCGGGGCTGCGCGCTCTCCGTCCCTGTCCAGGGCCTGTCAGAAGGCTGTACCATTATTGGACCTGCTCGGTGAACGCTGTAAAAACAAACGCCCCGAAAAACACGACAAAAATTTACATTTTTCATAAAATCTCTGCACAAAAAGTGATCAAAAAAGTTATGTGCGCCAAAATGGTACCACTGAAAAGAACAACTCAACACTTAAAAATAAGCCCTAAACTAGCTCTGTCAACCAAAACACTATTATAGTTACGTCTCCGAATAGATTGCGATGCAAGAACAAATGAGATTTCCTCTATATTAGTTTTTATCCAGTAAAATTGTAAAATAAATAAACTATATAAATGAGGTAACACGGTAATCGTAGTGATCTGTAGAATAAAGATAATATAGTATTTTTAATGTACGGTGTACGACCCCCAAAAAATACAAAAAAAGGAAACCAAAATTGACAATTTTCTTTTCCTCCATACATTCAAAAAGAAGTTACGGGTGTTAGAGGCAGGTGTCGGCTATAATATATAGCTGACACCCGCAGCTTCTGGCCAGAAGCATGACGTAATAGTACTGCATTTTGCGGGAACGCACCTCCCGCGATGCAGTACTATTACGTCAAATGTCGGGAAGGGGTTAAAAGCATTTTCCCATTTGAAAGCCAAATTTTTTTCCTAAATAACGAATTTCTTGATATATATACAATAACATATGCCAGTGAATTTTAGTAAACAACTATTAAGTTAAAGACCACCAAGGCGCTTGTATTAATTGGCCAAAATATTTGTCAGCAATATTTGCAGTTTATCCTTTTTTGAAGCAAGAATTCAAAATTATATTTTGAAAAGCTTACACATTTGTACAGTAGACATGCAGCCTTGCTAATTCCTCAATGTAGACTAGACCCGTGGTGAGTTCCTATTAGGTGCGTGTTTTTTTTGGTCCATTATTAGCTGATTCTCCATAGATTTTACATTTCAAACTGCAGTTTACTTTGTAAGACTGAACTTTCAATATTAGTATACAAAAAAAATTCACATACAGACATGCGGCTTTACACTAGACAAAATTTTCGTTTGGCCTTGACTAAAATAAACCCTCATTTTTTTTCTGCTTAAAGGGACCTTTTTCTAAATTGTACGATACACGTACAATGCTACTTAATTGTATGTGGCTTTGTATTACACCCAAGGTAATGTTTTTTGCAGTTGGTTTCCTCCACATTACTGTAGCTTACTTGGCATTGTGAATTTTGAAAGATGGGTGTCAAAATGTCAAATACAGTCTACTGCTTGTCTATCCATTAGTATTTACCATGTTGTATATGCTTTATATAAATAAACCTATAGCATATGATATTATTTATTTCACTACTGAGTATATATTTTCTACCACTGTTTGCCAGGTGTCGTATATTGTGTAATGTGTATAAAGTATGTCAAAATACGTTTCATTTATGTGTTTATTCAGCACACAAACACATTGAAATTAACATTTACATTGCAACATAAACATATTTTACTAATACTTTTATTCACCAATCTAGAAATAAGTTTCGGTAATATGTCGACGCACCAGTTGACCCGCTGGGGTCTAAAACCTTTCCGTATCACCTTGGAAAGGAATTTGTTCAAGCAGGTCATTTGCAATGTCAATGTCCAAATTGCGAGCTATACAGATGTTGTGCAAAACAGCACAAGCAATTATTATTTTGCATACAGTCTCGGGTGCATATAGAAAAGCCCCCCCAGAATGGTCGAGGCATCTGAAACGGCTTTTCAAAAGTCCAAAAGCACGTTCTATGCGTGATCTGGTTTTGCGATGAGCCCGATTGAAGTTTTTCTCTTGCTGGGATATTGGTGAGAGGTACGGGGTCATCATCCACCGTGTTAATTTGTACCCATTGTCACCTACAATTGTAAAAAAGGTTAGTAATTAGGGATCATACTAATCGTTGCCAAGCAATATGTCATTGATTTAGCAATTGAAATTCAACATGAATTTTTGGGCAAATTATGAAAGGTAGTTTACCTAAAAGAATGGCATCACCAAAACAGGACTGCTCAATTAAGTTACAAAGGCAGCTATTTTCAAAAATAAATGCATCATGTGTGGCTCCTGGGTACTTAGCTACAACATCCGTGAACATCAAATTTGGACCACATGCAAATTGCACATTGATGGATCTGAAAAATTTCCGGTTTCGGTAGATATCCTCACAAGCTGCCGGTGGCACTAGTGCAATATGTGTGCAATCAATTAAAGAGATTACATTTGGCATCCCGGTGAATTGATAAAACTCATCTTCCACATGTCTAATTTCTTCATCTTCACATGGAAACTTTATGTAAGTAGGTGCTAAGTTGTGCAATAGACCAACAATCTCGTGCAAATTTCTACTGAAGGTTGGTTGGGTTATTCCAAACCTGGACGCCACACAGTGCTGAAAGCTTGCACTTGCCAAATAATACAGGACTGTAAGTAATTTTAAGAGGCCATCCTGAGCATGTGAACGTTTTGTTTTGCGATCACATAATTCTTTTATCTGCTCATATAGATTATGAATAGCTGTACGATCTAATCTGAACTGGCGAATAACTTCCTTATCTAGCAATGTATTCAATTCAAATCTTTCGTGGAACAGACGTGGCCGCCTATGTTGGGTCGCCACCAAAGGCTGATCACCGACTTCCTCATTAGCAAAATGAGCCAACAATGGGAAAAGATCCATGGCCGTTGATCCCTAACAAGAAGTAAACGAATACAATAAAACAATTATTCAACATGCTTCACCAAAGGTCTGTGGAGACTTTAAAGAAATACATATTGCTGTAACAGTTCTAAATATTGACAAATGTTCATGTGTTGCAAACAAAAGGCTGACTTGTCAAATTTTTGAAAAATGATAATTACAGGTTTATCAGCTGTACAAATAAGGATCATATGTATTTTTTCAGACTGACATATCAGTTTGATGTTACAGCAATAGGACCTTAAAGTAGTTGCTCCCTATTACCTGTTTAATTTGCAAGGGTTATGTTTGTAAAATAACATTTTTTCCTTTAAAAAAAAAAAACAAAAAACATAAGTAATCCTTTTTTTTTTGCTTTTTTTTTTTTTTTTTTTTTTTAAAAACCACCCATTGTCATCACTTGCGTCTGGCAGTCCACTGCTGCTTTATTTCAAGGAAACACATAGGCACGTCCACTGATGTCAGCAAGATGGTCAAGTTTTGATAAGAGTAAGGGATCACATGGATGCAGAAAGCAAAAATATTTTATTTCCGAAACAACGGTGTAGCATTCATCTGTCATATGAGCTGCTCTAAATGTGTCCCTATAAATTTGACATAGTTGCTTTGTGATACATGTTAAGGTTTAGTGTACATTACCAATACAGTAAGGTCGAAGGCAAACATTTAAATAATGTAAACTTATACAGCTACAGTACTTAAAACTGCAATGCACACATAACCACAGTGTCATGTAGTTATCATTGACTTAGAAAAACTTCAAAGGGATACCAAAGATAGGCCACACGTCAAATGAGTGAGGTGTACGCGCATGGGCGATGACCAAAAACACTATTTGAACATGGATCAACATCAAGTTGTGTACATTGTGTACATTGTGACAATACAAATCTCCTGTGAATGTCGCTGCTTTCATCCTATACCCGGCCGTGCACCCAAACAGGAGGTTACCACCACATATGGGTCACTCGGGGGAAATTGGACATCAAACTTTGCAGAGCGTTTCATCATTTTAGTCATTATGAAAGTGTAATTTTTGGCTTAAATGAATGTACAGGCAGTCCCTGTGTTACATACAGGTTAGGTTCTGTAGGTTTGTCCTTAAGTTGAATTTGTATGTAAGTCGGAACTGTATATTTAATGATTGTAGCTCCAGCCAAATTATTTGGTCTCTGTGACAATTGGATTTTAAAAATGTTGGATTGTCATAAGAACCAGGAATAACAATAAAGCTTCATTGCAGACACCTCTGATAACTGTTATAGCTGTTTATTGTAGTCTGGGGCTAGAGTACTGTAAATTTCCAACATCCAGAGGACCGTTTGTAACTAGAGGTCGTCTGTAAGTCAGGTGCTCTTAAGTATTGGACCGCCTGTAATTCCAAAATACAAAATTCCATTTTGTTCCATTTCCATTTTGTTTTAACCCATTTGAAGAACTTAAAGGGTTGATAGACTTAATAGAAGTTGTTTTACATACATTAAAGGGTGTAGTTTATATAGTGGGGTAATTTATGGGGTTTTACTATTACTTAGGCTTTTTGGAATGACTTGACAGCTGAGTTGTCCCTCAAAATGTGAGATTTGGCGATTTTCATAAAAATTTGAAAAATCGCACCTAAAGTTCTAAGCCTCATAACATCCTAGAAAAAGGAGAGGACGGATAAAATATGCTTCTAACATAAAGAATTTTTTGTTGATAAATTCCAATATTGCTGTCTTCAAAGCATTGTTGAGTGCTTGCTCAGCAGAAGCAGTGTGCGTTGTTGTAATTTTATTATTTAGTATAAGCACAAGTGAGCAAACGGTTAAAGCCACAAACAATGTTGCAATGGAGGTTCCCCCTACAGCATTCCAGTTACTAGATACAGGAACAAATCAGATTACTGCAGTTTCTTAGTAACTGCTATATTATTCTGGAAATAAAAAGATTCAACTGTGAGGGGTCTTAACTAGAGATGAGCGAGCACTAAAATGCTCGGGTACTCGTTATTCGAGACGAACTTTTCCCGATGCTCGAGTGCTCGTCTCGATAACGAGCACCATTGAAAGTTCAATGGAGACTCGAGCATTTTTCAAGGGGACCAAGGCTCTGCACAGGGGAAGTTGGCCAAAACAGCTGGACCTCAGAAAAGGATGGAAACACACAGAAAGGAAGGAAAACAGCAGGGGCCGCATGCATGGATGCCATCTGAGGCGTGCTAAATGCACCATTATGCCAAAAAGTCGAACAGATGGCATGACGAGTGACAGAATGAAGTAGATAGCATCTAAAACATCCAATAATTGACCGGAACACTATAAGGGGACGGCAGGCAGAAAGCAGACGGGCCAGCAGCGGCAGGCAGCAGAGTGGCCACGGTGACATACCATAATGAAACTCAGGCTTCAAACCAATGGGTGGCCGCGAGGAACACAAAGGAGTGAGCAAGAAGCGTTGAAATACATAGTCGGTAATGATAAAAGTTTGACCAGTATATTTTGTGGAGTTACACAGCGAGGGTGGAGACCAAAGTTAACATGGAAGGCCATGAAAACACCCACCAAAATTATGCGACACAGCTCGTTTGATAGGGACCATGTATGGAGGCCGTGAATAGTAGTAGATATTGAAAGGTGTGCCAGTTAAAAACTATGTAGTTGGATCTTGACATGGAGCTGGCGCTCCGATCTGCAGGCGGGAGCTTTCGCCAATCCAAGCCCTGTCTCTAGGCTACTCCCAAAAACAAGCCCTTCATAGAACACCTTTGTATAATGATACAAGTTAGTAGCACGTCTTATAAGTTAGGACTATGGCGGGTGAGGGGAATGTCAAATGATGACGCAAGAAGCGCTGAAATATATGGTCAGATATAAACAGTTACCAGAGACTTGGGATTACACAGCAGGGTGGCGGCAAACGTTAACTAGTTTTTGTGGACAGCCATGAAAACAACCCACAACTATCTGCCCTGAACAAAGCTCGTTTGTGATAAGGGACCATGTATGCTAAAGTCACCTGCCAGTCGCCTGCACTGGCTGCAGGTCATCTTCGATACAGTTTTAAAATTAATAACCCTCATCCATAAAGCTCTGTTATAATGCTGCACCCCCTACCTCTCCTCTCTTATCTCAGTCTATCGCCCCCCAACCCAGGCTTCTTAGATCCGCCGTTAGTGATCTTAGATAACATCTACCCTACGTGCGACTCACTCGCGTCTCCAAGACTTCTTAGAGCTGCCACAATTCATGGAATGCTTCTGCCCCGGGCGATCAGACTAATCCTAACCTCCAAGTTCAAAACGTACTTAAAAAACAGTCACGATTTCTTTAGGCAAACGCCTATAAACATCACACTTAACATGCATGAAGTTTTAGATTTTAATCATCTTGTTCTCACTGACACCCGTCCTGTGTCGTGGACGCTCCCATCGTGTTTATTCGTCCGGACAACAAAGAACATCGCGCAGAGCCAGATTCTTCTCTGCTTTTCGCTTACAGTGTCAGATTCACCCCTGGGACCCAGAGGCGGTAGATAAGTATGACGCGTAGTGGTTCAAGCCGGACACGCCAATCAGCAATTCCATTATTATATTTTTTCTATTTCCTAAGAAGACTGGCTTGGAGCCATTAAATATTTCTTTTACCCTCGTGTTACCCCCATCATCTTCATAAACCGAGCTCTGCGCGATGCATTGGGACCTTTCAATCCTGTTGTTCCATTACAAATGTTGTGCTCTGACATTACTGTTTTGAGGGACCTTCTACTATTTGTATGGTTCTATGATTGTACAGCGTCTACCGGTAAATATGATGCCGTATATAAATTAAAGAATAAAGTAGTATTTTATGAGTATGGAGCAGTGAACTAGTAGTGTTAAAGGTGCTGCTGCAGTTTAAAAACTATGTAGTTTGGATCTTGCAGGATGAGCTGGCGCATCGTTTCCAGCGCGAGCTTTCGCCAATCAAGCCCTGTTCTAGGTACCACCAAACAGCTAATTGTCTAAGAACCTTTTGTATAAGATGCCAAGTTGTAGAAGTAGCCGTCTCTTAGAGTATTGAGAATTATGGCCCGCGGTGATGGGATGTAAACAGAGCGAAAGATAGGCAGCTGAAATAAGAGACGGTCAAATGAAAAATGACAAAAGATAAAGTTTGCCAGTATATTTTGTGGAGACCAGCAGTTAAGACCTCTTCTGGTGTGGCGACAAAGTTAACCTGAAGTGTGATGGTGGGAAAGAATGCCCTAGTAAAATGAGCTCTTGGCGGGTGTGCCTTTTATGCCTAGGCTCAGCAGTGTAGAGCGCGCCTGCGTAATTAGCGACGAGGCCCACTGCTGATTGTGCCAGAGCTAGCGACTGAGGCGCAGAGACCCACGGATGGTAGTTCGGAAGGAGGAGAGGTGGAGGAGGGGGTGGGAGGTAGGAGAGAGCAGAGTAATGCCCTGAAGCATGAACAGACTGCGACCGAAGGTGGGCCCCGCAATACTTGGCGTCGCAATATATGACGCAGCCGCAAGGAGTCAGATCGCGGCTCCGCAGCATCCAGCCAGAGTTAACCCACATGTGCCGTCAGCATATATAGTGGCCGAACTTGCCAGGACAAGCATGTCCAACGTGCCGTATGGTGATCGGTGGACCTTGTCAGAAAACGGCGTTGTCCGTAGGGGCAGCGGATGATGTTGTACGACACGTGCTGGTGCAGGGCATGTCGGCCACGGCAACATCGGCGAAAAGTAGATATGAGTGCGGTGCGGACTTACCCCCGAAACCGAGGGGCTGGCCGCCGCCATGAGGTTGCGAAAAGGCCTCGGTCTTACAGCCTATAGGGCAAGCATCTCCAGGGGGGACTAAGCAATTCTGGAGATGTGGACATTAAAGGCGTTGGGCGTGGTGTGGTGGGTTGACATATATCGCGTTTCGCTCCAGCGTTCTGGGGTATGCGAGAGATGAACGCTGGTGGATGCTGTGGATGGATCGTGGACGGCGACATGATGAGGGTTTTTTGTGCCAGGTCCGGGCAGGGGTGCCTAACAGGAGAACAGGGGAAGGAAGCAGTGGTGTGCAGCCGGGGGAGACGGCGATGCCTTGGGCCACTGCAAGTGGGGTTTATGTACAGCGATTCACTGTAGTGCCGCGCGCTATCACTGGTGGTAGATTCAAGTAGTAGTGTGGGGAACCCTGCCTGATCCTGGGTTTGGCAGAAGGTTGCACACCACCGTCGTCGGTATCGAGGTGTTTCTTTAAAAGAAACCTCCAACTTCGGAAAATTAGCCTAGCACGACTCGACAATTTGGGAAGCGTTCACTCACGGGAAACATTTGGCGCGGATGCACTTAATGCGCTTGGCCTGCCTCTACCGTCCTGCGGCCCCACCACTGCTCTATTCCAAACCTGTTCTGGTCGAGATCTTCTCCGCCCAGTTCAGAAGCACTTGTCGTTCACCCGGCACTTAACTCAGCTTGGGTCGGTCACCTATATCCTCACGATCCCTTCAGTCTGCTCCCCCCCTGGAATTCCCCTGACAAACAACTTCCCACTGTCTGACACATGCTCCTATCGTCGGACACCTCTTTACACACTTCTTCCACTACGTCGAAGAGGTCATTCATCCACCACCAGACTGCGGATGGTGGAACTGGAAAACCTGGGCATCGGAAAATGTGCTCAGCCAGGAACGGACCAAGCGGTTTGCTGATGTGGACGGGATCCCAGAAAACAAGTTCCTCAGAGTGATGCCGGTTTCAACAATGCGCAAAATTCCTGGGAGGGGGCCAGACTGGGCGGGAGGAGGCTGATAGTTGTGACAGGAGCTGGAGGCGATGCCGAGTAGTTCTGGGACATGGGTGGATGCGTGGAAGACTGACTGGGGACAAACTGTCGATAGCATTGTCGGGCAATCCCAACATCACTTGATTCGCAACTGTTCTGGCCTACACAGTGTCTATACCAACGGAGCACCAGTAACTTAAGTATTCGATGAACTGGGCCAGGTAAAGCTCTGCAGCGTCCATGCTCCTCATCAGCAGGTGGTTGTTCACCCCGCCAGAGGCACCGGCCTCTGACCCCGCAGTAGTTGGACGACCCACCCCCGTCTACCACGTCGGGTTAACCTTAAAGAGTTACATTTTTTCTGTTGTGTTTGTTATTTAACAACGATGTTCCTTTGAGCTTAGCCAAGAAAGATAACTGCCTGGGATGACCAGATTATAAAAGGACTGTAAAAAATACGGCAGACCTAATGCAACATCGCGCAAGGATTGCTTCCTCGTCAAGTCCATACAAATGCAAGTTAAACTGAATGTATTGGTTACAGGCACGCAGCAGGACATCGAATCACAGAAGTCAAATATAATACGTATGTAGGAGTAAGTAGCGTTGGATTCTCCTTATGGCTATTTTTAGCCAAGTATGAAAAGCACACTCTATGCCAGAGAGATGACGCTTGAGTTATGAAAAAAATAAACGTAAAATAAAAAGGAAATGGCAGACTGTGCCTAATTGAAATCCAACCCCTAATAAATTTTCCCACTTCGGTCTTTGCGATGGATATGTGCGCACTAAGCGCAAACACAACGGTCGCAAGTCTCACTACAAATTCTCACAATATGGTAGTAGATGCACTGCAGCAAGGACAGCCACCAGAGATCAACCAGAAATAAAATATATATAAGCTATATGTAGGCGTAAGTAAGCGTTTGGATTCCCTATGGCTATTTCTAGCCAGTATGAAACACACTGTATGCCAGATGAGATGACGATGAGTTATTGAAAAAATAAACGTAAAAATAAAAAAGGAAATGGCAGACTGGCCTATATGAAATCAAACCCCTAATAAATTTCCCACTTGGTCTTTGCGATGATATGTGCCGTCACTAAGCGCTAAACACAGGTCGACAAGTTTCACCACAAATCTCACAATTGGTAGTAGATGCACTGCGCGAAGGACAGCCACCAGCGATCAACCAGAAATCAAAATATATAACGCTATGTAGGCGTAAGTAAGCCGTTTGGATTCTCTATGCTATTTCTAGCCATAGTATGAAAGCACACTACTATGCCAGATGAGATGACGCTGAGTTATTAAAAAAAATAAACGTAAAATAAAAAAAGAATGGCAGACTGTGCCTAATTGAAATCAACACCCCTAATAAATTTTCCCACTTCGATCTTTGCGATGGATATGTGGTCACTAAGCGCAAAACAAAAGGTCGCAAGTCTCACTACAAATTCCTCAACAATTTGGGTCAGTAGATGCACTGCAGCAAGGGACAGCCACCAGCAGAGTCAACCAGAATCAAAATATATAACTGTATGTAGGCGTAAGTAAGCCGTTTGGATTCTCCTATCGGCTATTGTCTAGCCAAGTATGAAAGCCACACTAGCTATGCCAGATGAGATGACGCTGTTATTAAAAAAATTAACAGTAAAATAAAAAAGGAAATGGCAGACTGTGCCTAATTGAAATCAAACCCCTAATAAATTTTCCCACTTCGGTCTTTGCGATGGATATGTGCGTCACTAAGCGCACTAAACACAGGGTCGCAAGTCTCACTACAATTCCACAATTTGGTAGGATGCACTGCAGCAAGGACAGCCACCAGCAGATCAACAGAAATAAATATATATAACGCTATTGTAGGCGTAAGGTAAGCCGTTTGGATTCTCTAGTGGCTATTTCTAGCCAAGTATGGAAAGACACACTACTAGGCTAATGATGAGTGAAAGGCTGAGTGTATTAAAAAAATAAAAGTAAAAATAAAAAGAATGCAGACTGTGCCTAATTGAAATCAACCCCTAATAAATTTTCCCACTTGGTGTTTGAGGTGGATATGGTGTCACTAAGAGCTAAACAAACGGTAGCAAGTCCCCCTGCAATTCCTACACAAAATATCGTCGTACTAGCTCTGCAAGTAAAAAAAAAAAAAGTATAACGTTATTGTAGCCCTATAGAGAGGGCTGTTGGGTTCTTGTTAGATACACCTCTGCCTAACACTATTCTTAATGACAGGCTAACGCTTCCCTGACCAGCAGCAGTCTCTCCCTAGCGGACATCCAGACACAGAATGATCCGAGCAGCGGAGGCAGGGGCTAGTCTATTCCGAGGGTCACTGATTGGCCAGCACATGCTATCAGACGTGGTAAGGGTTACCACGTCATGCTGGGTGGAGTGCAGAGTTCTCCTGTTGTGATGGCTATCGTTTCTGGCCGCCAAAAAGACAAAACGGCGGGAAGGGAGCTGCCATTTTCTCGAGCGGAGCGAAGTATTCGTCCAAGCAATGAGCAGTTTCGAGTACGCTAATGCTCGAACGAGCATCAAGCTCGGACGAGTATGTTCGCTCATCTCTAGTCTTAAGCTGTTAGAGTTCTGTGTCTGATATATCGGATGGTGAGCGCAGTGACTTAATGCTCACCGTCCAATATATCGGAGAAGGCTGATACCGGTTCATCTCAAGATATCGGAGCCAGTACCGGATCAGGATTACACCGGGGTGCCAGCTTGTAAACTAACACTGACACCCCAAAATTGTAGGCACCTGTACGGCGGAGTGGGCTTCCGACGTGGGGTGTGTATAACCCAGTTAAATGCCCAGCGTGAACCACTCATTTAACCGCCTTTGGGGGGTCAGCTATAGGCTGACACTGCTAGAAATCGATCTGGCCATAATCAGTATCACAGAGATTATCATGAACAGGCAATCAGAGATTGGCTTCGTTCCATGTTCACACTTGGATTAGAAATAGTTAAAAAAGTACAAAAAAGAAAATGTAGTATAAAATAAAATTTAAAGCAATAATAAATAAAAGTGACCAGAATCACCTATAACATATAAAGAGACATCAACACAAAAAACGTTTAATATCATAACACATAAAAGCTTCACATATATAGTATACACTAAAATCCTGGCAGCTGCAGGGGCACTCATTTCCATGTTTGTGCTCTCGCTGTGTGCGCCCAATTTAAAACAAGTAACGTCCACATGTGGGGGAGTCTGTAATCCGGAGGAAAATTCATACATAATCGTAAGTGGATTTTCATTTTTGATCTTTTGGAATGGTGTGTAACTATTTTAGGGTATATAAATGGAACATATAACCGGACCAAAATTAACCATCTAAATTCACCCTCGCATTAAGTGCGTTCTGATAGTATGAGGGGGTGCGAGATTTGAAAATGGGTTGATTATATAGGGGGGGGGGTGGGTGACATTAAATAAGAAAAATGCAATTCAAGAACAGAATTTATCCCCAAATAGTCAATTCTGAAAAATAATGGAAAATGATCCACGGTGATGTCAAAAAATTATCCAGCCATTTCAAAAATGTATGAAATGTAAAGTAGCATATGGTAAATGTATTCGGCAAGTTATTTAGGGGTAAAATCTACACTGAGTGAAAACGCAAATTGATTTCAAAATTGAAAAAATGGCAAATATTTTTCAAAAAATCATCATTTTTTTTTTTTTTGTAATATAAACGCAAAACTTATAGCAAACATGTTACCACTAAAATGAAGTACAACATGTGAGGAAAATACAATCTCAGAATCGTTTTGATAAGTAAATAGTGATTTGAAAGTTGTTATAACCATATAACCATAAAGTGACACTAGTGCTGATCCAAAACTGAATCCAAAACTATACAACTGGCCAGTGGCTTCCTTATAGGGTGCGTCCACAAGTTGCGTTTGAACGGCGTTTTATTGCGTTTGAAACTCAGATACAACAGCTGAGGAGAGGTGATTTTGCTAATTACATCACTGTTACATTTCTGTTTACAAACGATATCGTGTATAATCGCAAGTTATACGCATTCGTATGTAACACAAACGCGTTAATGCATGTGTTTTGTTAACGCATGCGTTAACATTGCGTTTCCAAACGTAAACGGTAATGTAATTAGGCAAATCACCTCTCATCAGTTGTTGTATATGCGTTTCAAACACAATGAAAACGCAACCAAAACGCAACGTGTGAACGCGCCCTTAGAGTGCGGTCACACGTTGTGCTAATGTTGCGTTTCTTGATGCAATGCATGTATTTAAACAATACAGAACACCAGGTGCAGATTACCAATCACATGTGTTTCACTACAAGATATTGCAGTGAAATCACATTCTGGTTGTATATATCTAATGGGTTTTAATGTTATTTCCAAGTAAAACTGTAAAATTCTTACTTTGCTGAAATAACTAAAATTCCAACTCTCCACAAAGTCCATCCATATATCAAAGTATGTGGGGACATTATATTACCTATAAGATAACTATTTGGATTGCTACATGTACAATATATCTGCTGCTAACAAATGTCAGTGCTGGGTGATAATTATGTATGTTCTCCTATGTTGTCCCCTGTACCTGCAATCAGCAGGCAATGAGGGGTTAATAGCAGTAGCCCAGCAGAGCTGCACAGCCCCCTGCACAGAGCAGGCACTGATTGGTTTGCAGGAGCCGGCTGGAAGAGCTGCTGCACTCACACACATGGGGACTTGGACGAGTAATAGGAATCCTTGTTCCAGACAGAGATCAAGACAGCAGCAGCCGCTGTAATTCTAGCCACAATATACATTGCTGGATCACTAGACTACATTATAGCTAAGTAAATTGAAATCATTGTACACAGTAATGAATTCTATATGCTTATCTGTAAGCATATATATATAAGTAAATAAGCATATCTGAGACCACCACTGGAGAGATAAGGGGAGCTACCTGGTTACAGACTGCAGGATATATGCAGGAGATATGGCTATTATTGTTGGTATATATCCCCTGCTTCTTGCACTTGCGTTATGTAAGGTGAGTCTGGTCCTTTATTCCTTTTTATTAGATGTCCTAGTACCAGCAAGATAACTGAACAGCACATTTTTTTCTTTTCCTTGATGGCACCTCCAGAATGCACCTGTATATTCTGTACACAGGACATCTCAGGCAAAGGGAAGCCTGTCCTTATCCATGGCTCTACACAATGATATATTGGATGTAACTGAGCATGCTGGTGAGTATCAGCCTACCTAAATATGTTCTAGCTGTGCAAGTGGTCTTACTCCATAGTATACATTCTAGGTACTGTTTAACATTTTAACTATGGGTTGCTAGAAACCTTTGACAACATATCATAGATGTAACTAAACAAGCATTGCATAGTATTCCTAAGTTTCTACTGAAAAATTACAACCACTAATATTGATGTGCAATCATTATATTGGGATGCAACTAGAAGGTCAATATTAACAATCTACATTGCTTTCACTGCCATAGATGGTGCTGGACACACTTTATGAACACTTTATTTCCAGAGAGTCCTGCTTTGCGAGCGCTTTGACTGACCCCTGACAGTAGTTGCTGCAGTAACATTCTAGTAATTCTGCCAAGGCCACATTTCTTTTTGCATAATGATCTGTCTGCTCTGTGTGTGCAGCTCAATAGATTGTGTGATTTACTTTGTTACTTACTACGATATTTGTAGGAAATGTATTTCTTTTGGTAGTGTAGGTCGCAGTCTATGTACAGTAAACACATTTGGAGGGTATAATATGTACCAATTTTGTTAAATGCATCTTTTTAAATTTTATTGCTGTTCTGTGTGCCACATAACTCACAATTATTTTTTATTAAAAACCTGTTGTATTGTATAGTAAGAAGTCATTATACATTCCAACATGTAAACAGTATGAATCATCTGCCAAGTTTACATTTAGCACAAATATACTTTAAAGAAGCTCATAAAGGAAGATATTAAATTGGTACAAGAACATTCTGCATTTACAGTATCCTGTTATGTAGCTGATGTTGCATTGATTAACAACCACTAGGGGGTACTGATTGAACTACTATTTGCAACTTGCTTTGGAATCTTTTGCTTGCTAGGGGCAAAATATATCCCCTATAATTTTTTTTAGTCACAATGTGTTTAGTATCCTAAAGTGTATACACATATAGTGGAAGCCTTTTTTTCTTTATTTTATTAGACTTTTTTGAAAGTATTCGTTCATAACAAGGGTAAAACCAATAAAAGAGTTGCATGTTTTATTCAGATAATATGGAGGTTTATTGAATAGATGAGTGTGATTAATTATGTATTAGATCATGCTGTTCAGCTAAATGAATGCCTTATTTCATCTGGTTTCATCTAACAGTGATTTCATACTGAAATAGTAATATTACCATGTTGCATGGTAAGATGAAGGATGTATGATCAATTACATTTATTTTACAGTAATAATTTACTGAGGTATCTATCCCAAATCTATAATTCTTTATGACTTTACATCCCTTATCAACTCAAAATGTAGTTCCTTCCCATGATTCTGTTGGCATAAATTCTAATTAATCAGTAACTTAAAGGACACCTGTCATCATATGTGTTTCTAGTCTTGTCACTACTACCTGTTGGAGCAGCTCACAAGGATCCTATCCCAGCCTTTATCTAGTTATTTCATACATTAATCATTATAAAATCATCTATTCTTTATTATGTAAATCAAGCTGGTCGCATGGTGAGAGGTAGTGATGTCACTCCTGTTACCCCTCCTCTCTCCTCCCCCTGCTCATGTCTGTGTGTAATGTATAGTAAAGCATTGCTAGTGTGTGTGCTGCATCTGCTGACATGCTGCATCCTCCTAATATACAGGTGAGAGACACAGACATCAGCTACACATGAATCTGACATGTTCTGCTGTAACATGGCTGCCTGGAGCTGTTGTATCTCTCCTATACACACACACACAGGCTGCAAGGGGCATGGCCACTAGCAAGCACATGGAGGAGCCAACACACTATTATACAGGCTGTCAGTCAAGCACTGGGGGTGTGGCTGTACCTCCCACTCATGAATAAGGTAGACAGCTTGAATATGCTAATGAGTCATTGGACATTTCACAGGTCATTTGCATACAGCTTTAGGAACTCATTGCTTCAGTTTACAGGTGTGTAGAGGGACAATGAAGGGGTAGAGGCAAGGCTTTCTAATGGCATTTTATGAAAATATATTTAGTTTAGGGGGGTTATTTTTGCCTGACTGGTTCTCTTTAACCTTATGGAGGCTGCACATGTATTATCTGATTAATACTTTAGATTTAGCTGTGAGTCTGTACATGTTCAAGGTGTTAAAGGGGCTGTTTACTAAATTAAGCAGCTCCTAGTGCTTGAACAAACGCCGCAGTGTTAGAGTGATAGCGTTACCGGAAACTTCCGGTAACGCTATCAAATACTGCGGCGGGGTACAATGTAATCGTCGCTGCCTCTTCCCCGGACTGCTCCGCTCGTTCCATAGGCTGGTGGTGACTGCCCCTAACCATGCCTTAACCCCGCCCCCTCATCAATACGTCGGACAGCTTTGCAAGCTGTCCGACAATTACACTGTACCCTGCCGCAGTACAGTGCGGCGTTTGTTCAAGCACACTTTAGTAAGCAGCTCCTAGTGCTGAAAATTTGTGTGATATGTCCTCTTTAAATTGTCTCTCGTCATTGGTTTTTAATTGATGTGGAGCATATACTCTAAGTGAAAATATCACTTTGCAGCCATCAAATATACTCAGTCTCAAAAAGGTGTCACTTGATTTCTTCACTCTTCTTCTGCTCCCCATGGCTAACACAGTTCAAATCTACACTATTTGCAGTGATATACAGAGCGGAAGATTGGAAATTGTTTAACCCCTTAATGATCGCCGTATCGGCTTTTTACGGTGGTCATTAAGGGTACTTCTTCTGACGCGTACGCCTTTCTGCAGCGGCGTGTCAGAAGAAGATTTCGGGACCCCGGGTCTCGCTGGTGCCGGTGTCGGGCTGTGATATAACAGCCATACACCCGGCACTAACACCTGGGATCGGAAAATCTCCGATCCCTGGTGTTTAATCCCTTGCACGCCGCTGTCAAGCATGACCGCGGCGTGCAAGTGTCCCCCCGTGGATCGGACCCCCCCGGTGTGCTTACCGGGGGATACGATCCCTCCTGCCGCTGCCCTGGGTCCCGACGAATGACCCAAGGATGCAGGCTTCTCTCCACGCCGGGTTCTGCCTTCCTGGCAGGACCCGGCTGTAAGTAACTGAGCATGCGCGGCATGCTCAGTTACTTACACTATACACTTCAATACAAGTGTATTGCGGATGATCGCTTATTCAAACCAAGAAGTAGAAAATGTAAAAAAGTTAAAAAAAAATATCATGTACCGATATTATTTGAGCGCTTCTTGCTCACCTCCTTTGGCTCCTCTCTGCCACCCATTGGTTTGAAGCCTGAGTCCATTTAGGGTATGTCGCCATGCCACTCTCTAGCCTGCCGCCGCTGCCTCTGCATGCCGTCCCCTATAGTGTCAGGGTCAATTATTGCATGTTTTACATGCTATCTAGCTTCATTCTGTCACTCTGTCATGGCCATGCTGTTGCAGAGTCTAGTCCTGATCTGGTGCACCCCAATAAGTTTGCCAGGCTGGTGGATGAGGGGGATATCAGCTCTGGGGTAGCAATGCTGCAGAAAGACATGGCCGCTAGCAACCAGGGGAATGTCTGCTCCAGTAAGAAGGGTAATGGGAGCAAAGGCAAAGTCAGACAGGTGCTGGTAGTGGGAGATTCCATTATTAGGGGAACACACAGGGCAATCTGTCACAAAGACCGGTGACAATACAAATCTGCTGTGAATGGCGCCTCCATTCATTCTATACTCGGCCGTGCGCCCGTACAGCAGTTTACCACCACATATGTGGTATCAGTACACTCGGGAGGAATTGGGCATCAAGCGTTGCAGTGCGTTTCATCATTTAATTTATTCTGAATATGTCAGTTTTGGCCTAAATGAAATGTATTTTCCAAAAAAATTCTATAGTTTCTAAATTGCAAGTCCATATTTTTTAACCCATGTGAAACACTTAAAGGGTTAATAGACTTAGTAGAAGTTGTTTTACATACGTTGAGGGGTGAACTTTCTATAGTGTGGTAATTTATGGGGTTTTACTATTATTTTGACACTTTTGATAAGTGTTCACCGAAAGGGGTGTGTTAGTGTGTGTTCCTAGTTTGCGACACATTTATTACGGCACCTCAACACAATTGTGTCGCCCGTTGTATAATGAAAGTACACCAAAAAGAAAATGGTGCAACTGTGTGAAGACTTTCCAAAGCTGATGGCACTGATTGCACCAGATAATTGAACACTGTGCGCCATTATTGAATTAACTGGCATAAATTGCAGATGAGGGCACAAGGGCAGTTTGCACCACATTTTGATAAATATGGGCCATAGTTGGAAATGTAAGCTGCAGATAGAGATCCAGTTCTTGCTTTTTTTTTATTTTTAACTGCATGTACGTCCAGTTCTGTAGCTCACAGAGCTGTAATCTTGGACAGATTTAAAAGATAAGATTTTTACGTTTAATATGTTCCAAAAAGTTTCTGGGTACTATGGAAACCAAGATAGGGTTACCCCTAAACTTGACTAATTTCATGTGAAAAGTTATCTGACTTTATCTGAGTTATCTGAGTGTAAAAATTTTTATAGGCAAACGGGTGAGATTTTACATAAAAGAGGGAAGTTGCAAAATGTCCAATATTCAGGGGCAGACTGAACAATAAATAAGCCAAGAAAAGAAAGGATGGGGATAGGTTCAAATAAGCAAGGGATGTGGTGTGCACTGATGAGGTACTTGAGAAGCTCAGGTGTGAATTGTTATGTTCTGCAGCAGCTCAGGCGTGTCTAATTAAGTTTCTGCAGCAGCTCAGGTCTTAAGAGGATCGGCAGCAGCTCAGGTGTGTCTTATATTCTGTAGCATTTCAGGTGTGTCTTATTATATTTTGTAGCAGCTCAGGTGTGTCTTATATTCTGTAGCATTTCAGGCATGTCTTATATTCTATGGTGTCTCAGGCAGAGATCGCATTAACGCCTCACCAAGCGTCATAGACGCATGATGAGGCGCCATTACTCCCCAGAATAACTGCCAAGCGTAAAAGTACGCTTGGCAATTATCCCTGGCTGTAGTGTGTGGGCTGAGCAGTCCGGAGCACACAGCAATGGTGTGCAGGACATTACACTGGCAGCGCGCGGGCCGGCTCTGCTCAGCACACACTACAGCACTGGTAGCCGTGATGTCACGGGAGGGGCGGAGCCTCCTGAAAGGGGCGTGGCTTACTTCAGTCTCCTCACAGGAAGTAGAGCTGTAATTGCTGCCTGCAAGTAGAATGTGTACAGGTATTGTGTGCATACATGTGTATGGAGGTGAGGGGGCTTGACAGGAGTGGATGTGATAAGGTGAGGGAAGACCTGTATGTTACATGGGACTGCATGTCTTGCAGGTGCTGAGTTGGCATGAGGTGTATTTTACATAGGACTGCATGTCTGACAGGTGCAGAGGTGGCATTAGGTGTATGTTACGTAGGAATGCGTGTCTGGCGGGTGCTGAGGTGGCATTAGGTGAATGTTACGTAGGACTGCGTGTCTGGCGGGTGCTGAGGTGGCATGAGGTTTATGTTATATAGGACTGCGTGTCTGGCGGGTGCTGAGGTGGCATAAGGTGTATGTGAAACAGGACTGCATAAACAGTAAAATCACGTAAAAAATGACAAAGACGCAAATTCAATTAATAAAAAACCTAAAAAAAAAACGTCTCCCCCCAACACAGACACCAAAAAAAATAAACCAAAATTCCTTTTAAAAAAAGCATTTTACAAAGCAACTATTATGGATTTGCAGTGTCAGCTGCAGTCTGGCCACTGGGGCTCGGCGGAGGCTGCCACAGTCAGGTCACACGGGGAGGGGGATACATTGTGCTTTAGCCACAGTCTGTCGTTTGGTATCAGCGGCGTTAGCCACAGTCTGGTGGTGGGAGGTTTCGGCGGGCCGCATTGTGGTGGTGGGAGGTTTCGGCGACTGTGGTTGGGGGGGTTGGTGGCGTCAGCTCCAGTCTGGGCAATGCATGATGTAACATCACTATAACTTCCTCAATTTGCTATTTAAACACAGAAGGTACTGACACATGATTTTCTTATATAATTAGCGTCTATCAACATTATGTACAGCTATGAGTTATATACTTGTATTACTGAAAATTTCATACTCCTTCCCGGCTAAAAATATTCCTCAAAAATAGTAAGAGGAGTACTATTACCCTTCTAGAAATATGTTAGTGCGAATTTTTATCTCAGGTGTGGCATTATGAGAAACTGCAGCAGCTCAGGTGTGTCTTATGCAGATCTGCAGCAGCTCAGGTGTGTCTTATGCAGATCTGCAGCAGCTCAGGTGTGTCTTATGCAGATCTGCAGCAGCTCAGGTGTGTCTTATGCAGATCTGCAGCAGCTCAGGTGTGTCTTTGTTTATTGCAGATCTGCAGACTCAGGTGTGTCTTATGCAGATCTGCAGCAGCTCAGGTGTGTCTTATGCAGATCTGCAGCAGCTCAGGTGTGTCTTGTAAGGTTCTGCATCACATATCATGATATTTTGCCATAACTGAGGTGTGTATTGTGAGGTTGCATTTCGTGAACAGGACTAATTAACTGTGTGCATGACATGTTCCAAGTGAATATACCGGATAAAGATATGTTCAAACATAATGTACATGTATAATGGTGCAACCAGAGCACATATATAAAAGCTACACTCATACAGAGCACATGAACTTTCTAACATCCAGCAAGTGGATATACACTGCTCAATAAAGGGAACAACACAATATAACTCCAAATAATCAAACTTCTGTGAACACTGGTTGACAAACAATTCTGAATGCAATTAGCAAGACACACAGAGGAAGCAGCTCTAGCAGGTCACTAAGGAGTGGTTCTGCAGGTGGGGACCACAGACCACTTCTCAGTACCAATGCTTTCTGGCTGATGTTTTGGTTAATTTTGAATGTTGGTGGTGCTCGTGGCAGCATGAGACAGACTCTACAACCCACTCAAGTGCAGTGCAGCTCATCCAGGATGGCTCATCAATGTGAGCTGTGGCCAGAAGGTTTATTGTGTCTGTCAGCATGGTGTCCAGAGGCTGAAGGCGCTACCAGGAGACAGGCCAGTACACAAGGAGATGTCGAGGTGGTCGTAGGACAGCAACAATCCAGCAGCAGGACTGCTACCTCTGCTTTTGTGCAAGGAGGAACAGGAGGAGATCTGCCATAGCCCTGCAAAATTGCCTCCAGAAGGCCACAAAAGTGCATGTGTCTGCACATAGTTTAGAAAACGACTCCAAGAGGATGGTATGAGGGGCCGACGTCCACATATGGGGGTTGTGCTCACAGTCCAACACCATGCAGGACGCTTGCCATTTTCCAGAGAATAACAGGATTGGCTAATTCGCCTCTGGCGTCCTGTGCTCTTCACAGTTGAAAGTATGCTGAAACTGAGCACATGTGACAAGACACGAGTCTGTGGAGAGGCTGCTGCCTGCTCACTGCCTTTGGTTTGGCAGTGGGTCAGTAATGGTGTGGCATTTCTTTGGGTTTTATATGGGTGCTTAGGGGGTTGGCCACAGGAAGGGGCATTATTCTATGTTGGGGCCATTAAAGTCGATATAATAATATGTTCGGGGGTGGGGCAATGGGCGCAGTTTAGAATTTTTTTTTTTGTCCCAAAAGGTATGGTTGAATTTGTATGTAAGTTGGAACTTGTTTATTTTATAATTGTAAATCCAAGAAAACATTTTTTTGTATTTTCAAAATTTTGTGCTCTCTGGGGACAAGGATTTTCAGTAAAGCTTCATTACAGACGCCTTAAAGGTTATCATTGCAGCCTGGGACTAAAGTAAAGCATCCAGAGAGCTTAACCAGAGGTCACAGTAATGATTGTCACCTCCATGCCCCGCACTGGGTGGCAATCGTCCCTGTAATGCCCTATAGATACCACAACGATAGTTGCGATCCCAGCTGTTACTGCGGGAACCTGGCTAAGCTTTTAAACCTGGGTGATCACCATGATATAACTGTACGTCATGGTGCAATAACTACCCGCACCTTATGACGTACATGCAACACCCCTGCCAATGCGCATGGCAGAGGAGTGGTTGCGAATAAGCCCCTTGTACCATTCAGTACACCAAGAGGTAATATGCAGCAGTAAATACTGCCTGGATAGGCAAGGGTTAATCTTATTTAATAATGTTATCACCCAGTTACATGCTTCATTGTGAATTGGAGTGTGATTGGAGAGTGAGCCACCACCTGACCAGAGGGAGTAACAAAACCTCTGGACAGGAAGAGACAAGCTCTCTCCAGCTCCTGACTGAGGAGCATCTAGATCATCTACCTGAGCACACACAGTGTCAGTCCACCATCAGGGCTGACACTCGACCAATCCAGGACTAAAGCTGCAGCTTCCAGCATTGGACACAGCTACATCCCAGCCTGCATCTGCAACCAGACTGATGACCAAACTCCTGAGGTTCACTCTCCATGAGCACTTCCAGTACTCCGGATCCTTCCCAGTGATCCGGCCATTTGTACGGAATCGTTTAGGCCGTTGCCTGCTGTTGGTTCAAATATAGAACTGTAAGTTATTTTTGCACAACGTTGCCTCCGTGTGGTCCCTAATACGGCTGTAACATCAAGGGCTCCCCCATTCACCACCCAGGGACTCATACCATGGACATTAAGGGGTTGCCCCAGGGAGAACCAGTACATCAGCCTCTCCCTCATCTAATTTCTTGCACACACCACCTGCTGGAGACCTGCCAGGCTGTGGGACAGCCCTCCGGTCCCCAAACCAAGCACCGTGACCACAAGGCCGCAAATGCCAGCCACTCTGGTATTCTGGGCCCCTGCTGCCTCCAGGCTTAGAGAAAAGGCTAGGCCCCAGTGGGGGATGTTGCATACAGTTACAGCAAGGTGTGGGAAGGGGTTAATGTTAAGACAAAACACATGTTGCTACTTAAAAAACACTAATGTGTTTGATGCATTTTGATCAATGCATGTGAATTGCAGCGCATCATCATCTCCATGGTGAGGAGTTTCTACCGATTGCATATGGATTTTCACTGAAACTCATGCAATCGGGAATATGCACCATGGGTTTTACATGTGCACATGCGATCCGGAGAAACTACTCCACACTGTGCATGAATTGTGTTACTATATGTAACCACCTAAGTGTACCTACTAGCCATTAGCCAACTAAACCTAGTCCCACTTACCCTAAGCCAACTAAAGCTATCTGGTCTCTGGCGCTCCGGTCCAGCACTGTGGCACACATCACCCTTGGATTTTATGTGTATACAGAGATGCAGCAGTAACATTACAACCAGACAAGCATCCGCTACAGGCAATGCTTAGACAGGCAGAGGCTACAGAGGGAGCACCCTGTGGTCATGACGGCACTGCTGCATCTCTGTGAACATCAGAGGGGGTAAGTACAACTGCTTTCTTGTTTCTACACCCTCCCCGCTCCACTGGCAAATAAGAAATATAAAAGTCTGGACAACCATTTTTATCATAATGGCCAAGTATGTATATGTATACAGACATACACTCACCAGCCACTTTATTAGATACACCATGCTAGTAACGGGTTGGACCCCCCTTTGCCTTCAGAACTGCCTCAATTCTTCGTGGCATAGATTCAACAAGGTGCTGGAAGCATTCCTCAGAGATTTTGGTCCATATTGACATGATGGCATCACAGAGTTGCCGCAGATTTGTCAGCTGCACATCCATGATGCGAATCTCCCGTTCCACCACATCCCAAAGATGCTCTATTGGATTGAGATCTGGTGACTGTGGAGGCCATTTGAGTACAGTGAACTCATTGTCATGTTCAAGAAACCAGTCTGAGATGATTCCAGCTTTATGACATGGCGCATTATCCTGCTGAAAGTAGCCATCAGATGTTGGGTACATTGTGGTCATAAAGGGATGGACATGGTCAGCAACAATACTCAGGTAGGCTGTGGCGTTGCAACGATGCTCACTTGGTACCAAGGGGCCCAAAGAGTGCCAAGAAAATATTCCCCACACCATGACCCCACCACCACCAGCAGCCTGAACCGTTGATACAAGGCAGGATGGATCCATGCTTTCATGTTGTTGACGCCAAATTCTGACCCTACCATCCGAATGTTGCAGCAGAAATCGAGACTCATCAGACCAGGCAACGTTTTTCCAATCTTCTACTGTCCAATTTCTGCTACACCGGCCACCGTAATTTTCCATATCGTTAAGTCCCAATTCGATGAGCTTGTGCAAATTGTAGCCTCAGTTTCCTGTTCTTAGCTGAAAGGAGTGGCACCCGGTGTGGTCTTCTGCTGCTGTAGCCCATCTGCCTCAAAGTTCGACCGTACTGTGCGTTCAGAGATGCTCTTCTGCCTACCTTGGTGGCGATTTGAGTCACTGTTGCCTTTCTATCAGCTCGAACCAGTCTGCCCATTCTCCTCTGACCTCTGGCATCAACAAGGCATTTCGCCCACAGAACTGCCGCTCAGGGATGTTTTTTCTTTTTCGGACCATTCTCTGTAAACCCTAGAGATGGTTGTGTGCGTGAACATCCCAGTGATCAGCAGTTTTGAAATACTCAGACCAGCCCTTCTGGCAACCAACAACCATGCCACGTTCAAAGGCACTCAAATCACCTTCTTCTCCCATACTGATGCTCGGTTTGAACTGCAGGAGATTGTCTTGACCATGTCTACATGCCTAAATGCACTGAGTTGCCGCCATGTGATTGGCTGATTAGAATAAGTGTTAACGAGCAGTTGGACAGGTGTACCTAATAAAGTGGCCGGTGAGTGTATATGACATGTATAAATAAGTATGATGAAACAGAACCAAACCAAGCTTTGTGTTGTGTACTGAGTGCAGAATTGTGAGCTAATGTGTAATTCCAGCACTTACTGTAAATCTGGCAACCACACATGAACGTCTTTGGTCAAAGGGTTCTCTTTGATCTTCTCCTATGTGAAGGATACGTCAACTTTATCCCACCCAAACTCAGTTCAAGAAACACAAAAAAGTTAGATCTCTCATTTTATCTTTAACTCCTCCACCTTTTTATCCTTGTAAAATCAAGACAAGCCAGAAAAAGTTACCTGTTGGCATCTTGTTTCAAGTCAAAGTACATCCAAAAAATCAATTAGGAATCAAGCAGAATGTCAATTATCATAAGTAAATTGTAACTTTTAATCATTGCTTCTAAAATACATTAAAAACCACTCGTATAGTATCAACCACCTAGCAATAAAAATGCATGTCATCATGCTGTCTTAATCCATTTATCCATTTAACATTGTGCATCAATGAACCAATCTCATACGACACAGTCCCCCCTCAATGCTCACCATGTCCTAATGCTTAACACTAACACATATCACACCGGTTCATCATTTTGCAGCCCTGAACAACAGTAATCGGGACATTAAAAGTTAATGGATGATCTCACCCATCTTCAATGCTTGGTCTCCTGGTCGAACGGTACCGATCCAGATGTACGACTTATTATTCCCTACGATCAGCTGATGTTCCTGACCCCGCAAAATACTCCCACCGTGACAAGGACGGCCCCTAGTACTGTCCCTGGCAGAATCTGATAGTCCCTAATATCTGATTCCCACGCGTTTCATGTGTTGTGTGATGCACTCATCAGGGAATGATTTGTATAGTAGACGCTGCTACCTGATTCTAAGTATGGCTGTTCTAACTCCACTTGTAGTTTCAGAGTATTGTAATGGTTGTTCTTTTGTAGTCTCTTTTTGAAAGTCTTATTCTGCATATGTGTGATAAACATATGTTCAACTTACCTTGCCAGTTATAATCCATTGGCTGCGCTAAAATGCATACATATATTGAGGGCAAATAAAGTGTGGAATGGAACATGCCCTCCTATAGTGAATATGCAGTGATAAAGCGAGCATTAGCATAATTCAATGTGTCTATGTTACCACAAAAACAGCCACCCTTCCCCTCCTACTTACATGACGCATGGAATGAGCATCTTAACGGAGAGGAGAGGGGGCGTATTGGGTATGATGACGAGGGAGGCTGACTGCATGCCCATGCTGAGTCTGCCTGATGTAACTCCTCCCAACTCTATGACGGAGCAGTGTCCTTAGCCTATCGGGTTCGGGAATGGATACAGGGGAGGTCGAATCAACTTTAAAAGTGGTAAGTGCGCGAGACTGTGGCGCCCACAACCAATACACCAAATCACCATGCTAGATTGTGTATACTATGAGCCACTGCTCGTTTCTATTCATTTTAAGCCGTTGAAGTGGAGCTAGAAACAGCTGTACTTAGAATCAATGCTGCAATGTCCACTATACTAATTCATCCCCTGATGAGTGTGTCACACAACACATGAATGCGTAGGGATTAGAACTTAGGGACAACAAATCCGCCAGGGACAGTACTGTGACCGTTCTTGTCAGGGGGGAGGGGTATTTTGCAGGGTCAGGACATCATGCTGATCGTAGGGCATAATAGGTCCTGTACATCTGGATCGGCACCGCTCGATCAGGAGACACGCATTGAAGACGGGTGAGATCAATCCAATTACCTTTTTTATGTCCTGATTACTGTTGGTCCAGGGCTACAAAATGATGAACGAGTTTGTGAGGCATTGAGGGGGGACTGTGTCCATGAGATAGTCCATTGATTGCACCGATGCTAATGGGTAGATGGATAAGACTGCATGATGACAAGGCTGAGTATCCCTAACCACACTTTACCAAGTGGTTTTTAATGTATTTTAGAAGCAATGATTAAAAGTTACGATTTACTTATGACAATTGAATTTTCTACTTCATTCCTCTACCTTTTTATGACCAATTTTTTTGTTGATACCAGCGCATGGTAGGGCTATACAGGTTGTGGTGATGGACATGGTCAGCAACAATACTCAGGTAGGCTGTGGCGTTGCAACGATGCTCAATTGGTACCAAGGGGCCCAAAGAGTGCCAAGAAAATATTCCTCACACCATGACACCACCACCACCAGCCTGAACCGTTGATACAAGGCAGGATGAATCCATGCTTTCATGTTGTTGACGCCAAATTCTGACCCTACCATCCAAATGTCGCAGCAGAAATCGAGACTCATCAGATGCTCTTCTGCCTACCTTGGTGGCGATTTGAGTCACTGTTGCCTTTCTATCAGCTCGAACCAGTCTGCCCATTCTCCTCTGACCTCTGGCATCAACAAGACATTTCCGCCCACAGAACTGTCGCTCAGTGGATGTTTTTTTCTTTTTCGGACCATTCTCTGTAAACCCTAGAGATGGTTGTGTGTGAAAATCCCAGTAGATCAGAAGTTTCTGAAATACTCAGACCAGCCCTTCTGTCACCAACAACCATGCCGCGTTCAAAGGCACTCAAATCACCTTTCTTCCCCATACTGATGCTCGGTTTGAACTGCAGGAGATTGTCTTGACCATGTCTACATGCCTAAATGCACTGAGTTGCCGCCATGTGATTGGCTGATTAGAAATTAAGTGTTAACGAGCAGTTGGACAGGTGTACCATCATAAAGTGGCCGGTGAGTGTATATGACATGTATAAATAAGTACATGAAAACAGAACCAAAACCAAGCTTTGTGTTGTGTACTGAGTGCAGAATTGTGAGCTAATGTGTAATTCCAGCACTTACTGTAAATCTGGCAACTCACACATGACGTCTTTGGTCAAAGGGATTCTCTTTGATCTTCTCCTATGTGAAGGATACGTCAACTTTATCCCACCCAAACTCAGTTCTAAAGAAACACAAAAAAGTTAGATTCCTCATTTTATCTTTAACTCCTCCACCTTTTTATCCTTGTAAAATCAAGACAAGCCAGAAAAAGTTACCCTGTTGGCCATCTTGTTTCTCAAGTCAAAGTACATCCAAAAAATCAATTAGGAATCAAGCAGAATGTTCAATTATCATAAGTAAATTGTAACTTTTAATCATTGCTTCTAAAATACATTAAAAACCACTCGGTATAGTATCAACCACCTAGTCAATAAAAATGCATGTCATCATGCTGTCTTAATCCATTTATCCATTTAACATTGTGCAATCAATGAACCAATCTCATACGACACAGTCCCCCCTCAATGCCTCACCATGTCCTAATGCTTAACAATAACACATATCACACGGTTCATCATTTTGCAGCCCTGAACCAACAGTAATCGGGACATAAAAAAGTTAATTGGATTGATCTCACCCATCTTCAATGCTTGGTCTCCTGGTCGAACGGTACCGATCCAGATGTACAGGACTTATTATGCCCTACGATCAGCTGATGTCCTGACCCCGCAAAATACTCCCACCGTGACAAGGACGGCCCCTAGTACTGTCCCTGGCAGAATCTGATAGTCCCTAATGTCTGATTCCCACGCGTTTCATGTGTTGTGTGATGCACTCATCAGGGGAATGATTTAGTATAGTAGACACTGCTACCTTGATTCTAAGTATGGCTGTTCTAACTCCAGTAATTGTAATGGTTGTTCTTTTATGTAGTCTCTTTTTGAAAGTCTTATTCTGCATATTGTTGATAAACATATGTTCAACTTACCTTGCCAGTTATAATCCAATTGGCTGCGCTAAAATGCATACATATATTGAGGGCAAATAATGTGTGGAATGGAACATGCCCTCATATAGTGAATATGCAGTGATAAAGCGAGCATTTAGCATAATTCAGATGTGTCTATGTTACCACAAAACAGCACACCCTTCCCCTCCTACTTACATGACGCATGGAATGAAGCATCTTAACGGAGAGGAGAGGGGGCGTATTGGGTATGATGACGAGGGAGGCTGACTGCATGCCCATGCTGAGTCTGCCTGATCGTAACTCCTCCCAACTCTATGACGGAGCAGTGTCCTTAGCCTATCGGGTTCGGGAATGGATACAGGGGAGGTCGATATCAACTTTAAAAGTGGTAAGTGCGCGAGACTGTGGCGCCCACAACCAATACACCAAATCACCATGCTAGATTGTGTATACTATGAGCCACTGCTCGTTTCTAATTCATTTTAAGCCGTTGAAGTGGAGCTAGAACAGCTGTACTTAGAATCAATGCTGCACTGTCCACTATACTAATTCATTCCCCTGATGAGTGTGTCACACAACACATGAAATGCGTAGGGATTAGAACTTAGGGACAAACAGAATCCGCCAGGGACAGTACTGTGACCGTTCTTGTCAGGGCGGGAGTATTTTGCAGGGTCAGGACATCAGCTGATCGTAGGGCATAATAGGTCCTGTACATCTGGATCGGCACCGCTCGATCAGGAGACCACGCATTGAAGACGGGTGAGATCAATCCAATTAACTTTTTTATGTCCTGATTACTGTTGGTCCAGGGCTACAAAATGATGAACCGAGTTATGTGAGGCATTGAGGGGGGACTGTGTCCTATGAGATTAGTCCATTGATTGCACGATGCTAAATGGGTAGATGGATTAAGACTGCATGATGACAAGGCTGAGTATCCCTAACCACACTTTACCAAGTGGTTTTTAATGTATTTTAGAAGCAATGATTAAAAGTTACGATTTACTTATGACAATTGAATTTTCTACTTCATTCCTCTACCTTTTTATGACCAATTTTTTTTGTTGTATACCAGCGCATGGTAGGCATATACATGGTTGTGGTAGGGGAGAAAATGGGGAAAAGAAAAGGTTATGTCATGTCCATGGGATTCCTAAAACCTGATTTTAAAGGGAACCTGTCACCTGGAGACCCATTTTTAGCACTCCCCCATTCCCCACAGAGCATAGTACATACACTGCCAAAGTGTTTTTGTATAAAAAATTGGTTTTACAGAAAAAAAGATATGTTATATGGTACCTTTTATTAGCATCTGCTGTGTGACTAGGCAGTTGCCTTTTGGGAGGAGCTGGAAAGGAGCAGTTCCTTCCCACCCTTGGGAAACATGTGACCTTTTCAAATATATGAATAACTCCCCACACTCGGGATTGGCTGTAGAGGAGCAGGGGGCGTTGCTAAGCCCAGTGATGGGTGTTTTCATATATTTGAAAAGGTCACATGGAGAAGCTGTCCCCCAAGGGTGGGGGGAAACTGCTCCTTTCCAGTCCCTCCCAAAAGGCAACTGCCTAGTCAAACAGCAGATGCTAATGAAAGGTACAATATAACATATCTTCTTTTCTGTAAAACCAATTTTTAATACAAAAACACTTTGGCAGTGTATTTACTATGCTCTGTGGGGACTGGGGAAGTGCTAAAAATGGGTCTCCTGGTGACACGTTCCCTTTAAGGTCATGTTAATTTGTGAAAATTTGTTAATAGTGATCTGTTGTTCATCTGGAGATCATAGTTATGCCATAACAGTGGCAATAGTCACAGCACCTGCCCCCAGTAGCCAGAGCTGCCTTCAGTAGTCAAAGGTCTACCCCAAGTAGTCACATGGCTTCCCCCATGCTCCAGTAGCCAGTTTTGCCCCAAGTAGTTACAGTGCTGTCACCATGCCCCAGCAGCCAGTGCTTCCCTCAAGTAGTCGCAAATCTGCCCCCAAG
Source organism: Engystomops pustulosus (assembly GCA_019512145.1). Classification (NCBI taxonomy): domain Eukaryota; kingdom Metazoa; phylum Chordata; class Amphibia; order Anura; family Leptodactylidae; genus Engystomops; species Engystomops pustulosus. The sequence continues at coordinate 116,590,850 of CM033645.1, read as the reverse complement.
TAGTCAAAGTCCTGCTATAGTAGCCAGTGCTACCTGCCCCATGCCCTAATAGCCAGTACTGCAACAGTAGTCAGTGCTCCCTGCCTCATGCCCCAGTAGCAAGTGTTGCACCAGTAGCCAGTGCTGCCCCAGTTTCTAGTGCTGCTTCTGTAACCACTGTTGCCTGCCTCCATGCCCAGTAGTCAAAGTGCTGCCCAAGTAGCCCATGCTGCATGCCCCATGCTCCAGTAGCCAGCGCTGCCCGCCCCCATGTCCCGGTAGCCAGCGCTGCCCGCCCCCATGTCCCGGTAGCCAGCGCTGCCCGCCTTCGTGCCCAAAAGTCACAGTGCTGACCCAGTAGCCAGTACTGCCTGTCCCCATGTCCCAGTAGCCAGTGCTGCCTGCCTCCATGCCCAGTAGTCACAGTTCTTCTGCAGTAGTCAATGCTGCTCACCCCATGCCAAAGTAGCTTGTGCTTAGAGAGCAACAAAACCATAGGACCCAAAAGAAAATAGCTCCTGCGCTCCGCTGCCTTAGGTACAGGGGGGGAGCAGATGATGTCTGTTCAGTTTTGAGTGAACCCCAAAACTGCTGAATATCTCCTGTTTTACATAGCAGAGAGCATGTGGCAGTTCCATGATTATAGAAAAATCCAGTTGCAGGCCATTGATTCCTCAGATGCTTTGGTCAGACAACATCTGTCGACAACATCTGAGAAGTCGGTAAAATTTTTACTGTTATTTAGACAGTTGAGTTATTGAGACTTTACAGTGGGGGGAAAAAGAATGGAAAATGCAAAGTAAATTTATGCTATTCACAAAAAGTTAAGGGTATTTGACTTTCTGGTGAAGGTTTAAGGTTGCATTTGGTCAATGAAAATACAGGTCACATCATATGAAGTATACCTGTCTCCATCGGCTATGAAAGCTATGAAGATGAAATTAGGACCATGATATTCCTGCAGAAGCACAATGGCTGGATTCATGATGTTATTCAAGCAGTTTAAGCTTGTCACTGTACCATTTACAAAGTGTAAGTTGGTTCTGTATTGACTAGACACACCTTCCCACACCGTAACATCACCAGGTCACAAAGGCTGATGCATAGCACTCTCTTTGATGTCTCCAGCATTGGTGGTGGCCATCATTACTATGTGGCAGTGAGCTCTGCATAAGTCAAAGTCATCACTACATTGAGCTTCAAACAGCTTGCTACCAGGGTCTGAAGCAGGAGAAGTGCTATAGTGATCATACAGTGTGTATTGGGGGAACAATAAGGGGGCTTTAGTCTGGGTCATAATTTACTTACTATTGGGGCAATTGTGACTTGGGGTCATCACTGTGTAGGGGACATTCTGGGGGCATAAGTTAAGATTATAAGGCTATTGTTAGGTGAGGGCTCCTTTCAGTGGGAATTATTCAGAATAATCAGTGGACATTTGCTGTTGGGGCATGATTTTGTGTATGGGTCACATTTACGGGATACTTATTGTAGGGGCATTGAGGGAGGATTATTAAATGTGGTGATCATTAATCAAGGAAGGAAACAGACTCTGGTCCCAGGTGTTAGCTTACATCATCATTCGTGGTGGTACACATACCGCTGATCCTGACAATATTATTCATGGGATTATAGACACTGGGGCTATTGGCTACTGTGTGGGCCACTATGACTGTATTGGCTTCTGTGTGGGAGCACTGTTCATAGTATAGTATATATAAGATTCGAAAAAGATGCAGGTCAATCAAGTCCAGCCTTTAAGAATTAAACAAATGTTTTTTCCACATAACCAATGATATTTTTCCTCAAAAAGGCACTTAGGCTTCTCTTGAACATGTAAATAATCCCTGTCTATGGAGATGGTAGAACCACCTCTCCTCTAGGCATAGAGGATGCCCATTGTCCCAGTCACAGGCCTAGGTATAAAAAGATCTTTGGAGAGATCCATATTCAGGTATTTGTACATAAGGTCTGCCCTTCAGTTGTATTTTTTCTAAGATGAATTACCCAAATAAATCTTAGCAATCTGTCATTCTATTCTAGCCCCCCCCTGCCATTTCCCTAATTATCTTGGTTGCTCTGCTCTGTACTCGTTCCAGTTCTAATGTGTCCTTTTCTTAGACTGCTACCCAAAACTGTACACAATATTCCATGAGTGGTCTGATCAGTGATTTGTATAAGGGCAATGTCCTTGTCTTGAGAAACTCTTTCTATCTTGATACATCCAACAATTTTATTTTCTTTATTAGCAGCTGCCTGGCTCTAGTCACTAACATGAAGTTTACCACCCACCAATACCCCCAAAGTCTTTTTCGGTTTTACCAAGAAATTGACTGTTTAGAACATAATAGTTTTTTATGTTATCCTGCCACAAATGCATAAACATTTCTCCGCACATTCCTCCAGCTTCCAAATTCTAGAGCCGGCAGCAACCTGGTAGGCCACAGTGTGGCACAATGATAGTGTGGGGAGGTGGCAGCAGCCCAGACCACCTAGTAGATCTCTGGCTGAGGGAAATGAACAGGACAGAGGCTGGTTGAGGACAAGTGTGGGCCGCTGAACTGCTCTTGGGCCATGCCAACTAACTGTTGTATCTGACGAATCAGGGACTCTAGGCTGGGGTTGGCAGATGTTTTTTTGGAAGTAAGTGGATGACTTAGTCCTTAATCGACAACCTTTGGGTTGATGATCAACACGCTGCTGCTAGATGACAACGGCAGTTCTTGCCTCACAGTATGTGCCATTCATGCCTTGGAAAAAGTCCAGATACACAACATCCACAGCCTCTCAGACTAGAAATTACCACCTCATAGAAGGCAATCAGATTAGTTTGATCCCTAAAAAATCCATACTGATTCTGGGTTATACGGTTATGTACAGTAAAATACTCCAGGATAGTATCTCTAACAAATCCCACAAATATTTTCTACAGGTCTGTAGTTTCTAGTATTGCTTTTTGATCATTTTTTGTACATTGGCACCACATTTGCTATGCCCCAGTACTGTGGAACAGAACCTGACTTTAATAAATATTTAAATATAAAATATAATAGTTTATTTATCACAGTACACAATTTATGGAGTACCCAGGGGTGTACGTCTATTTTACTGGTTTTGAGGCAGCGCTGAACCTCTTTCTGGGTTAAACTGTTGACATTCAAAAGATAATTTATATTATTACTCCTCATATCCTCCACCGTGGGATTTTCCTGGGTAAAAACAGTCGAGAAGGTGAGATTCAATAGATTGGCTCTTGCCAGCATGAGCCCTAGGTTATACCTCAGAGGGAACCCACTGTCTCCTTTTTTAGGTTCTTGTCATTTATGCACTTGAAAAATAATTTAGGAATATTTTGCTTTTCTTGGCAATATTTCTTTCAGTCTCTATTTTTGCTGCTTTTAACACTTTTTTTACAGAATTGATTTTTCTCTCTGTCCTGTAATGCCTCATTGCTACCTTCATCTTTTAGCAACTTAAATGCCTCATCTTTCTTGTTTGCTTGCCTTACTGTACTAGTTAATCTTTTTTTTTTCTTGTTTCTAGTATGCATTTTCCCACATGGCATATGTGTTACCCAGGACCTTTTTAGAATATTTTTGAAAATGTCCCTATTTTGGATGCTTTTGTTTTTGAGTACTGTGTCCTAGTTTGTGCAATTAAGGTTCTCCCTTAACTTCAGGAGAGCACATTTTCATCAGCTAAGAGTGTTGTGACCAAAATCAATTTGGTCTCTATTACCCAGGTGGCCCCCAACCTGTAATTTTGTAATTGTAATTGTCTTTTATTATTGACAAAAAAACCTGTTGCATTTTGAAGGATCTACAGGTTTCTGACTATATCAGGGTTATTGCAGTTCCCTATGATGAGTACTTTTGAGGCTGCATCTATATGACTTACCCACAGTTCCTGTTTGGCCTCCATTATATTTGGAACCTTATAACAAATGCTTATAACATTTTTTAAATTCCTTTTTCCTCCCCTCTTAACCCATAAGGATGCCACATTTTCATTTTCATCACCAATGTGTTCTCGCAGGACAGGCTTGAGTGAGGCAAGATTTCATATTAAAAAACCCTCCCACTTTTATATATATATATATATATACCTTATATACTCGAGTATAAGCCTAGTTTTTCAGCACGAAAACCCTAATTCGGCTTATACGCGAGTCAACTAAAAAATAAAATCAAAACTCACCTTTCTGACATCACCTGTAGGTCCTCTTCTGTCTGAGTACAGTGTTATTTTTTTTCCTACTACAGGGGCTGGGCAGGCTATATACTGGGAGGCTGTAACCAATGCATTTCCCACCCTCGGCTTATACTCGAGTCAATAGGTTTTCCCAGTTTTTTGTGTTGAAATTAGGGGTTTCGGCTTATACTCGGGTCGGCTTATACTCGAGTATATACGGTATATATATATATATATATATATATATATATATATACAGGCAGTCCCCGGGTTACGTACAAGATAGGGTCCGGAGGTTTGTTCTTAAGTTGAATTTGTATGTAAGTCGAAACTGTATATTTTATAATTGTAGATCCAGAAAAAAAAATTTTGGCCCCAGTGACAATTGGAGTTTAAACATTTTTTGCTGTAATGGGACCAAGGATTATCAATAAAGCTTCATTAAAGACACTTTACAGCTAATTGTTGCAGTCTGGGACAATAGTAAAGCTTTCAGAAAGCTTCACCAGAGGTCAGAGGGGTCTGTCTGTAACTATGGGTTGTCTGTAAGTCAGGTGTCCTTAAGTAGGGGACCACCTGTATATATATTTTAGAAATGATCATATAATTAACTAAATTACCAGCTCAGTCATAGCTATTGTCCAGCCATGTTTCACCACTATATCACATTTGCCCTCCAACATTAAGACTTCCACTTCTTTAATTTTTTTGTGAGGCATCTGTCATAAGTGTTTATGCTCTTTATACAGTTTTCCCTATTCTTTTGGTTCTTATTCACTTATCTCACCTCAGCCCCCCTTCCTCCCCCATATTCCATGTCTTTTCCAAGTTCCCTATCTACACTTTCTTGCTCTGTACAATACTCCTCCAACTTTATAACCGTTTTCACCCCAAAACAGATGCAGTCTCTCCCCATTGTGATGCAGCCAATCCCTGCTGTAGAGCCTGTAGCCGACAGCAAAGTCAGCCCAGTTCTCCATGAGCCCAAACCCCCTCCATCCTAAATTAACTTTTGAGCCACTTATTTACGTCCCTGATCTCCCGCTGCCTTCCTGGTGTGGCATGTGGCACAAGAAGTATTAAGGAGAAGACTACCTCAAGTTATGGCTGAAATCGCTGAAGTCATTTTTGAGGACCTTCCACATACCTCTTACTTTGTCATTGGTGCCAATGTGGACCATGACTGGTGTCTCAGCAGCCCCTCCCAGTAATTGGACAACCCGATCCACAACATGCCGAACCTGAACACCTGGTAAACAACACACTGTTCGGTATGCACAGTCTTTGTGACAGATAGCCCTGTTTGTTTCCCTAATAATAGAATCTCCCACTACCAGTGCCTGTCTGATATTGTCTGTGCTCCCATTACCCTTCTTACTGGAGCAAACTGACCCCTGGTTGCTAGAGGCCATGTCTTGCTGCTGCAACATTACCCCTTTCCTGATATCCCACTCGTCCACCAGCTTGGCAAACTAATTGGGGTGTACCAGATCTGTACTAGACTTCCTGCAACGCTTACCTCTACCCCACCTTCTACATATTACCAAACTAGCTGCCCCCTCACTCTGAACCTCTATACTACCATTCCGACACCGATCATCCCCAGTGAGTTTGTGCAGCACACTCCACTCCATATTGTCAGTTGCACGCAGCCTTGTAACTTTGTCATTTATATCCAAAATTTGGGCTTCAAATGAGCAATTTTCACCCTTACAGGCCTAAAAAGGACACAGACCTCTTTTACATTTTTTTTCCTGCTCAAATTCCAAAAGATATAACTTTTTTATTTTTTATCTGACATGGGCAAATAAATGCTTGTTTTTTTGTGGGAAGATTTGAATTTTCCAATGTGTTTATTTTTATGGTAAAAATAGCCTGATGAATCAAATTTATTAACTCTCTCCTGTAACTGTAACTGTACTTGTTTTTTAATTTAAACATATAAAGATACCAAACATGTACAGCTTTTCTTATATTTTACTACTTTAGCAAATAAAAACACCTTTTTATGTAAACCGCATTTGCCTAAGTGCCTCCTTATTCTGAGAGCGATAAAATTTTTATTCTTCAATCAAAAGAGGATTATTAGGGCTTGTTTATTGCAGGAAAAGGTAACGGTTGGATTGGTACTATTATATGGTACTTCTAACCTTTTTGATTGGTTTTTATTACCTGTTTTGGGTGGTAGGAAGCACTAAATTGCAATTTTAGTTAGTTTTTTTATTTTTTTATACACCTGACAATAAGGGTATACCAATGTAATAGATGCTTGGCCAAGGTCGCTACGGATGCAACAATACCAATTTTGTGTTTAGGGGGTCATTTTAATTCTTTTATTGTATATAAAAGTGTAAATATGGGAAAGGGAGGTGTTTTGTCATTATTTTATTTATGTATACATTTTTTTTTTACTTTACTGTCCCACTAGGGGGCTTACACTGGGGATATCTTGATCCCCTATACAATACATTGCAGTACTTCTGTACTGCAATGTATTGTGCTTGTCAGTGTTTAACTGGCATTTTGCTTATGAGACCCAGTCTTGCACTGGATCTCAAAGGCCACCATACATGGCAGACACGGAGGTCTTTGTCAGGCCCCTCCAGCTGCTATGGCAACCCCCCATCACCCGCGATCGCAATTGTGGCAGTTAAAGAGTTAAACAATCTCCATGTCGGGCAGACGCAGCAGGGACCAGGCTGTATGTAATTCCTGCTGCGGTGTGCCAGCGCGATCCCAAAGACGATATAAATCGTCTTCATGCGGCAATGGCCCGCTAATGAGGATGATTTATATTGTTTTGCGTCCTTAAGGGGTAAATATTCCACGCAATGTACTTGGAATTTTTTTCAGCTTTCAAGTGTGGTGAAATTGAAAAAAAAACACATTTGTGGGGTTTTTCTTGTGGACTCTGTTTTTACGTATTTTATTCTGCACTCCAAATGATATTTTCTCTCTATTCTTTCAGTCGGGAAGATCACAGGATATCAAATTTATATAGATTGTATTAGTTTTTAATAGATTTTGAAAAATTAAAATATACATAACAATGTACATAAAAAATATTTGCCATTTTGGCAAATTCTGAGACCAATAACTTTTTCACACTTTGGTGTATGGACCTATGCGAGGTGTTATTTGGTGTTAAGTTTTGCAGTGCGTGCTGTATTAATTTATATGAATTTGGGGCCCAAATATGACTGTTTTATTAATTCTTTGTTCAAATATTCATGGATGGAAAAAGTGGCGATTTGGGCGCTATTTTCTGTTACAGTGTTTACGGGCTCTCATAATCTTTTTTAGATTTTGGTAGAACAGGCATTCTGGGGCGTGGTGATACCTATCATGTTTTTGATTTTTACTGTTTATTTTTATATGTGATCTAGGGAAAGGGGGGGGGGGTCATTAAATCTTTTAATTCTTTTACATTTTTCTTTTATATATATATTTTTTTAAATCAAAAAAAAAATACCATAATTTCAGACCCTCCAAGGAACTTTAATCCTGCAGGGTCTGATTGCTCATCCTATATACTGCAATACTACTGTACTGCAGTATATAGCAAATTTACTGCTGATCTCTAATAGCCTGCCATCTGCTGGCTATTAAAGATAATTACACATGGCAAGCCTACAAGTCTCAATGAGAGTGTAGGCTACCATGGCAACCAATAACCGCCCTCTGATGATGTCATGAAGGGGGGCTGACAATCGGCCATCCAAGATGGCGGCGCCCAAGAAATGGTATGTTAGGTGCCGTGGTCGGGTTTGACCTCCGCACTTAACAGGTTAACTGCCGTGATCAGTGCCAGCACCGACCATGGCAGTAACAGGCGGGTGCAGCTGTATTATATAGTCGACACCCGCTATGTATGAAGAGAGTTCAGCTCCTGAGATTTCTTCATACACCCCCCTCCAGCACCAGGAAGTACTATGACGTGACAGGGAACCTGAAGCCAAATTTGCACATATACAGCCAGTGACAGGTTCCTATAGAGCCCTATTAACTGACTGACACCCTTCTTTTAGCTCAATTGTTTTGCTTACATCCACTTAAATCACCTTTTATTTTTTTTTTACCTGGCATCAGAGTGGGGCGTGTTCTGCTCGGCCAGACCCTCCCATCTAATCTTCCCCTTGCCTTATGCCTCCTTACTGGTCACAGCTCATATTATGTGACCAGAGTGACATTACTCTTTTTCATACTTCGGTGTACGGAGTTGCGTAAGGTGCTATTTTTTGCAAGATGAGCTTAAATTTTCATTATTACAATTTTAATTCCAATAGTTTTTATTCAAGATTTTACAATTTTAAACATGTACATAGGTAAATGAGAAAGCTTTAAAACATGACAGGCATTGTAATGATAGCATTTCACATACAGCAGTTAGAGGGGTATGTTTGATCTTTACTTAATACTGTCTGTATAGCTTCAAGTATGACGATAATGTATTATAGACAGAGCATATAATCAACAAGACAGCACGAGATGATTTATATTAGTGTAAAGTACTGAATATTTCAAAGCTGTTACGTTGGGTATACCTTTTGAGATAGTCTCAGTCTACATTTTGAGTAATTACCCAAGTACAACAAAGGTAACTAAATAAACAAGCAAAATAACTAACTAGGTAAACTAAATAAACTTAGCTAACAAAGGCATTCCTTCCAAGATATTGACTCTGTAAAGGTCTTGAGTTCTCTGTTCGGGGTCATGGGGGAGGGAGGTAGGGGGGGGGGGAAGGGGAGGGAGAATTATCACTGGGTATCGTGAAGGGGTTCGGTGAGAAAGAGGAAGAAGTTCAGGCATCCTCTTCAGGGTGGCCGGGCGCGGTTGGGATGTAGTTCTAGCCATTTGCACCAATCTCTTTCGAAAGTTTTAAGGGTATGACTCTTTTTCGCCCACATTTGTTCATATATGCATGTTTGGTGCATTAGTGATATGATTTCCTCCATCTGAGGGATGGTCGCAGATTTCCAGTATCTGGTGAGGACCAGTTTAGCTGAGATAAACAAAAAGGCTGTGATGGGCCTCAGTTTTGCGGGGATCTGGTCGAGGCTTTGGAAGAGAAGGGCTTGGGCGCAACCCCCATCACCCGCGATCGCAATTGTGGCTTAAAGAGTTAAACAATCTCCATGTCGGCCAGACGCAGCAGGGACCAGGCTGTATGTAATTCCTGCTGGGTGTGCCAGCGCGATCCCAAAGACGATATAATCGTCTTCATGCGGCAATGGCCCCTAATGAGGATGATTTATATTTTTGCGTCCTTAAGGGGTAAATATTCCACGCATGTACTTGGAATTTTTTTCAGCTTTCAAGTGTGGTGAAATTGAAAAAAAACACATTTGGGGTTTTCTTGTGGACTCTGTTTTTACGTATTTATCTGCGCCTCCAATGATATTTTCTCTCTATTCTTTCAGTCGGGAAGATCACAGGATATCAAATTTATATAGATTTTATTAGTTTTATAGATTTTGAAAAATTAAATATACATAACAATGTCATAAAAAATTTTGCCATTTTGGCAAATTCTGAGACCAATAACTTTTCACACTTTGGTGTATGGACCTATGCGAGGTGTTATTTGGTGTTCATTTTTGCAGTGCGTGCTGTATTAATTTATATGAATTTGGGGCCCAAATATGACTGTTTTTTATTATTCTTTATTCAATATTCATGGATGGAAAAAGTGGCGATTTGGGCGCTATTTTCTGTTACAGTGTTTACGGGCTCTCATAATCTTTTTTAGATTTTGGTAGAACGGCATCTGGGGCGTGGTGATACCTATCATGTTTTGATTTTACTGTTTATTTTTATATATGATCTAGGGAAAGGGGGGGGGGTCATTAAATCTTTTAATTCTTTTACATTTTTCTTTTATATATATTTTTTTTTAAATTAAAAAAAAATACCATAATTCAGACCCTCCAAGGAACTTTAATCCTGCAGGGTCTGATTGCTCATCCTATATACTGCAATACTACTGTACTGCAGTATATAGCAATTTACTGCTGATCTCTAATAGCCTGCCATCTGCTGGCTATTAAAGATAATACACATGGCAAGCCTACAAGTCTCAATGAGAGTGTAGGCTACCATGGCAACCAATAACCGCCCTCTGATGATGTCATGAAGGGGGGCTGACAATCGGCCATCCAAGATGGCGGCGCCCAAGAAATGGTATGTTAGGTCCGTGGTCGGGTTTGACCTCCGCACTTAACAGGTTAACTGCCGTGATCAGTGCCAGCACGACCATGGCAGTAACAGGCGGGTGCAGCTGTATTATATAGTCGACACCGCTATGTATGAAGAGAGTTCAGCTCCTGAGATTTCTTCATCACCCCCCTCCAGCACCAGGAAGTACTATGTACGTGACAGGGAACCTGAAGCCAAATTTGCACATATACAGCCAGTGACAGGTTCCTATAGAGCCCTATTAACTGACTGACACCCTTCTTTTAGCTCAATTGTTTTGCTTACATCCACTTAAATCACCTTTTATTTTTTTTTACCTGGCATCAGAGTGGTGGTGTTCTGCTCGGCCAGACCCTCCCATCTAATCTTCCCCTGCCTTTGCCTCCTTACTGGTCACAGCTCATATTATGTGACCAGAGTACATTACTCTTTTTCATACTTCGGTGTATGAGTTGCGTAAGGTGCTATTTTTTGCAAGATGAGCTTAAATTTTCATTATTACAATTTTGATAACTAAGACCTTTTGATCACTTTTGTTAAATTATTTACATGTTGCAAAATGGGGGGAAAAAGTGGCGTTTCGGATATTTGGGTGCTATTTTCCATTAAGGGATTCAACACTTCAAATAATTGTCATCATATTTTGATAGGCTGGACATTTTGGGACACATTTATACTTAACATGTTTATGATTTTACTGGGGATATAACTAGAGATGAGCGAGTATACTCGTCCGAGTATACTGCTCGGTCGAGTATTAGCATACTCGGACCGGCTCGTTACTCGGACGAGTATCTCGCCGGCTCGAGATCGAGCAGTAATTAATCAATTAAATTGAATAAAAGTATTTTTATTGTAAAAAAAAAATATTACACATGTTTGCAGATGTTTTACTTGTAAGAACACATTGAAATAACACTATTCTTCACTTTGCAGGTGTTCGCGCGTGTCTCCCCTAAGTTAGGAGATGTGCACGAACATCTGGAATGTGAAGAATAGTGTTCTTTCAATTGTTCTGCACTTAAATGGTCCTGTATTCACTGTTTTTATGTTTAATTCTATTCTTCACTTTGCAGCTGTGCACGCGTATCTCCGAACCTATCGGGAGACACGCGCGCACACCTGCAATGTGAAGAATAGAATTAAACATTAAAAACGTGAAACACGAACATTTAGGGCAGAACACATTGATATACACTATTCTTCACTTTGCAGATGTGCGGGCGTATCTCCGAACCTATCGGGAGACCCGCGCACACCTGCAATGTGAAGAATAGAATTAAAACATTAAAAACAGTGAATACAGGACCATTTAGTGCAGAACACATTGAAATAACACTATTCTTCACATTCCAGATGTTCGTGCACATCTCCTAACTTAGCGGGAGACACGCGCGAACACCTGCAAATTGAAGAATAGTGTTATTTCAATGTTCTTACAAGTAAAACATCTGCAAACACCTGGATTTTTTTTGCACTGTTCTTTTACTGTTCAGTTTATTAAAAAAATGCTCGGGTCTCCCATTGACTTCAATGGGGCTCGTTATTCGAGACGAGCACTCGAGCATCTGGAAAAGTTCGTCTCGAATAACGAGCACCCGAGCATTTTAGTGCTCGCTCATCTCTAGATATAACCCAAAAAACAAGGATTACTTTTATATTGGTTAAAAATCAATCTTTATAGATATAATAAACCAGTAAAAAATGTTTACTAACCACAGGTATTAGAACACGGAAAATAAGTTATCCCAATTAGTACTCTAGAGATAGAGTAATACAAACTTACACGCAAATAGGACTAAAAATTTAGAAAGGAGGGATCACTGGGTAAACATTAACAGAGCACTAGAAGCGAGCATCAATTTAAAGTATGACTAAAAATCTATAGTCACAATTAACCAAATTGCAAATAAAAGCTCCCAGTAATGCTCAGAACAATAGTTTGTCAAAAGAAGTAATGTTTCTTACCCATATTGAATCACAAACAAACTCCGGTGACATGGATAACCACCCCCAGATGAAGAATCTGTTAAGGTTTACCTAGTGATCCATACTTTGTACATTTTCTGTGCTATTTGCTAAGTTTGTATTACTCTATCTCCGTGTACTGATTGGGATAACTCATTTTCTGTGTATAACCCTAGGTCAGTGGTGGCGAACCTATGGCATTGGTGCCAGAGGCGGCACTCACAGCCCTCTCTGTGGGCACCCAGGCCATCACCCCAGAATGAAGTTCACCAGACAGCACTCAAAAGAATCTTCCTGCAGAACCTTCCTTCAATGATAGGTGAATTTGCCCTCCTTCTTTCAACTGCGTTGGTGTCTTAAGGAGGCAGAACGATTGAAAGTTGTCAATGAACAAGGAGAAATAAATTACTGCTTAAATTACTGCGCTGGCACTTTGCAATAAATAAGTGGCTTTTGGTTGAGGTTTGGGCACTCGGGCTCTAAAAGGTTCGCCATCACTGCCCTAGGTTGTCTGATTGATACTGCCATTGATTGCAAATATGCAAATCACACATTGTAATAGATTGCCAGAAACAAGACAGCCTTGGGCCTTCTAAAGACCTGAGGCAGTCATGGTGATGGTTAAGTCCCTCGATCTCAGGTCCCTTGATCTTGGGTCCCTCGATCTTGGGTAGAAAATCATGAGGAATTGATAAAGAAATATATTGGAAAATTATATAACTTTTTATTGTGCAAACAATAACATTTATTTGCTGAAAGAAGAACATCCCTTTTAGAGGCGCATCATTAAAGGGGTATTTTCGTCTGGGCATTCACATTCAGTTTCATTAATCAGCCATATATAAACATTACTTCAATAAGAGGTTATTATAAAAATATTTACCTGTGTGAAGATAATTTCTCATAAATGTAGTCTTATGGTCCCTTAGAAACAAGACTGACTCCTTGGATACGGCCACCTCTGCTGAGTTATTGCACAAAGAAACAAAAGGTTTTTGTATATGAAATGTCCGGGAGTTACTGCACATACTACAGCTGTCCTATGGTAATGATCGCTGAAGCCAGGTGGTCAGGCAGGACTCAATAGCGCATATCTGGCCACCGGTGCCAAAATGTGAGGTAGTCGTATCCGAGGACGCCATTTCGTTTCTAAGGGACAACATGATTACATTTATGAGAAATGATCTTCACACAGGAACATCCAATTGAAGAAATGTTTACATGTGGAAAATGAATTAAATTAAATGTTAATGCCCAGATAGGAATACCCCTTTAAATATCCCTTTAAATTCAGGGCTCTTAAAAACTTCTTTATGGACCACCTGTATGGAATGACTAACATCCAATTGTCAGAACTTTAAATAGAAGTCTACAAATACCTGAGGATTAAAAAACACTGCCAAAGAGACATGTTGAGCCATCTAATTTTGTTGTGATTTTTGTGTAGCCTATATCATTCTCTATAGGTAATGGAAATGGCTGCATGTGAATAGAATAGGTGGAATAGTATACCACTTTCATAGTCTTTAGGTTGTGTACATGAGAAATGAGACAATCTTGGTGTATTATTGTCTTCCATTTTGCAGTTAGAACTACCGTATTTTTCGGACTATAAGGCGCACCATCAATAAATGCCTGCTAAAATGTCTAGGTTTGTATATAAGGCGCAACGGATTATAAGGATGTATGACCGGCAGGTGGCAGACCTGTGCACAGTTCAAGGCAGCTGTTGTCTGTAAGTATGGTTCATATATAAGGCGCACTGGACTATAAGGCGCACCTTTGATTTCCGAGAAAATAGAAGGATTTTTTGTGCGTCTTATAGTCCAAAAAATATGGTATATTTGTACATCATTTGATATGCCTATCTCTTGTGGGATGTATGTTCTGCCATACTGTAAAAGGGATGTGAAGAAAAATATTTGGAGTCATCAATACAGGAAACCAGATAAATCCCACAAGTGTGAAATATTTATAATAGACAAGTATCGCACTCTGCAATGCAAACATTAATAATGTTACCGTGGAATAACACATTTTTCGATAATTTTATTCTTTCACATTTATTGATTGATTGATTGAATTGTATTTTAACTTTACTTTCATTTCCTGTTACTAACAGAATTTGATATTGTTGAGGCTTATGAAGTGGACAGAGATGGGAACTACATCACACATGACATTAACCACCATCATAGAAGCAAGAGATCAGCAGAAATGGGACCTGTTCATCTTAAAATTCATGGATTTGGAAAGGATTTCCATCTGGAATTAAAAGCTGCAAATAACTTAATGGTTCCAGGATTTACAGTACAGACATTTAAAAATGGAAGGACCAAGTCTGCAGAAGTGTATTCATCCCATGACTACTGTTTTTATCAGGGAACACTGCTGTCCCGAAAGCACTCAACAGTTGCTATTTCAACATGCAGTGGCCTGGTAAGTGTAACATAATACGGTGCTTGCTCTTCGAATGTGGAAAAATTTTTGTTTTCGATGTCTACTATGTTTATTGTAAATTATATGAAGATTATTGAAATGGAAGCTTGATTTGCTCTTCAATGAGCAGCTAATTCAGAGATGCCACACTTTGGACCTAATATGCATATAAAGATTTACATGACTCATTTTTTTAAATTAGTTTTTTGCATTAAAAAACATTTTCATCCCTCAAGCGAGTACCAAGTTTAGATTAGATATAATTAACCAATTACATATCTCCTAATCGCAAGTGATTTTTTTTTTTACTTTTTTTAACCAAGGTTTTTTTTTTTTTTTTTTTTACCAGAGTTTGGTAAATTGCTAAATGTATATTATAATAAATATATAAATGTATTGTAATACAGTACAGTTCAAGTATATACACTCACCGGCCACTTTATTAGGTACACCATGCTAGTAACGGGTTGGACCCCCTTTTGCCTTCAGAACTGCCTCAATTCTTCGTGGCATAGATTCAACAAGGTGCTGGAAGCATTCCTCAGAGATTTTGGTCCATATTGACATGATGGCATCAAACAGTTGCCGCAGATTTGTCGGCTGCACATCCATGATGCGAATCTCCCGTTCCACCACATCCCAAAGATGCTCTATTGGATTGAGATCTGGTGACTGTGGAGGCCATTTGAGTACAGTGAACTCATTGTCATGTTCAAGAAACCAGTCTGAGATGATTCCAGCTTTATGACATGGCGCATTATCCTGCTGAAAGTAGCCATCAGATGTTGGGTACATTGTGGTCATAAAGGGATGGACATGGTCAGCAACAATACTCAGGTAGGCTGTGGCATTGCAACGATGCTCAATTGGTACCAAGGGGCCCAAAGAGTGCCAAGAAAATATTCCCCACACCATGACACCACCACCACCAGCCTGAACCGTTGATACAAGGCAGGATGGATCCATGCTTTCATGTTGTTGACGCCAAATTCTGACCCTACCATCCGAATGTCGCAGCAGAAATCGAGACTCATCAGACCAGGCAACGTTTTTCCAATCTTCTACTGTCCAATTTCGATGAGCTTGTGCAAATTGTAGCCTCAGTTTCCTGTTCTTAGCTGAAAGGAGTGGCACCTGG
This sequence comes from Engystomops pustulosus, assembly GCA_019512145.1. Lineage (NCBI taxonomy): Eukaryota > Metazoa > Chordata > Amphibia > Anura > Leptodactylidae > Engystomops > Engystomops pustulosus. Next base: position 116,574,940 of record CM033645.1, on the reverse strand, counting down.
TGTGGTCTTCTGCTCTTGGAACATTAGTTGTATAAATCCTATCAATTAGGTTGAGAATTTTCTCCCATTATCTACGGATTTTAGGGCAGTTCCACTTTAAATGAATAAGTCTCCCATTGACTTCAATGGGGCTCGTTACTCGAAACGAGCACTCGAGCATCGGGAAAAGTTCGTCTCGAATAACGAGTACCCGAGCATTTTAGTGCTCGCTCATCTCTATTTTCTATTTATAAAATTAATACTTAAAATACACATAAATATTTTCTAACACATATACATGTCAATGAATAGAAACAAGTCCTGGGACATGACAATAATCATAACAGAAACTGACAGAATTTGTGATCAGATGCATATACAGGCGGTCACCTGCTTAAGAACACCTGACTTCAGACGACCTTTAGTAACAGCCCTCTGGTAATTGGTTATTTACTGTACTTTAGCCTTCGGCTACAATAAACAGCTATAACAGTTATTAAAGGTGTCTGTAATGAAGATTTATTATTAATCCTGGTTCTTCTGACAACCCAACATCTTTAAAATCCAAATGTAACAGAGACCAAAAAGAATTGTCTGGAGCTACAATTATAAAATATACAGTTCCGACTTGCATACAAATTCAACTTAAGAACAAGCCTACAGAACCTATCTTGAACATAACCCCTGGACTGCCTGTAGTAAAGAATCTAATTTTATCTTGCATAATAAAGGTCACAAAAGATACATAACAAAAATCACCTCTTTAATAATTTCTTACAGGAAAACTGCCAGCAGGAATTGACCTAATAAACCACTACTACTATGTTGTCAAGCAGCTGAACATCAACATTAATATTTGAACTTTGAATTTTCTGGATGATGCTCGCAAACAGGGCAATGAAAAAAGGATAATCTTAAAGCTACTATATACCATTTCTGATGGCAAGTTCCCTTTTAAGCACAAAAACCATTCATTAACCCGTTAACGCTCTGCGCCGTAGCTCTACGGCGCAGCGTTATAAGGGATGTATGAAGAGGGCTCACGGGCTGAGTCCTCTTCATACAAAGGTGGGGGTTTTTGCATAATGCATAAAACCCCCACCGCTAATAACCGCGGTCGGTGCTAGCACCGATCGCGGCTATTAACCCCCCCGTAAAAATTCTCAACCTAATTGATAGGATTTATACAACTAATGTTCCAAGACCACCTCTAACATGCATTTTGGGGTATGTTGCTGATCTTAATATAGTAAAGGGTCACAAGCTTGCCATTTTACGTTTACTATATTTAGCTAAAAATTTAATTGCCTAGAATTTATTACTAGAGTTAACTTATTCCTACGATTGGAATTTAAATTTGTTTATCAGAAAAGAAATGCCCTCAAGAAATTTGGATCAATATGGCACACCGGACTTGCGTTGATCAGAGAAAGAATGATTGGTAGAATCCCTGGTTGAGAGCTTAAGTATAATAGTGAAAAGTGATACAGCAACACTGTGACCCTCAACATTATACACTGTACACTCATTGGCCACTTTATTAGGTACACCTGTCCAACTGCTCGTTAACACTTAATTTCTAATCAGCCAATCACATGGCGGCAACTCAGTGCATTTATGCATGTAGACATGGTCAAGACAATCTCCTGCCGTTCAAAACCGAGCATCAGTATGGGGAAGAAGGTGATTTGAGTGCCTTGAACGTGCATGGTTGTTGGTGCCAGAAGGGCTGGTCTGAGTATTTCAGAAACTGCTGATCTACTGGATTTTCACGCACACCATCTCTAGGGTTTACAGAGAATGTACGAAAAAGAAAAACATCCAGTGAGCGGTCAGTTCTTGGCGGAAATGCCTTGTTGATGCCAGGTCGAGTAGAATGGGCAGACGGGTTCGAGCGATAGAAGGCATGACGACTCAAATCGCCACCCGTTACAACCAAAGTAGGCAGAAGAGCATCTCTGAACGCACAGTACGTCGAACTTTGAGGCAGATGGGCTACAGCAGCAGAAGACCACACACGGTTGCCACTCTTTCAGCTAAGACCAGGAAACTTTCTGCACTCTTTGGGCCCCTTGGTACCAATTGAGCATCGTTGCAACGCCACAGTTACCTGAGTTTGTTGCTGACCATGTCCATCCCTTTATGACACAATGTACCCAACATCTGATGGCTACCTTCAGCAGGATAATGCGCCATGTCATAAAGCTGAATCATCTCACTGGTTTCTTGAACTGACAATGAGTTCACTGTACTCAAATGGCCTCCACAGTCACCATCCTCAATCCAATAGAGCATCTTGGGATGTGGTGGAACGGGAGATCGCATCATGGATTGTCAGCCGACAATCTATCTGCGCAACTGTTTGATGCCATCTGTCAATATGGACCAAAATCCTGAGGAATGCTTCCAGCACCTGTTGAATCTATGCCACGAAGATTGAGGCAGTTCTGAAGGCAAAAGGGGGTCCACCCGTACTATCATGGTGTACCTAATAAAGTGGCCGGTGATGTATATACTTGACACTGTACTGTATTCCAATACATTATATATTATTATAATATCATTTAGCAATTTACCAAACTCTGGTAAAAAAAAAAAAAAAAAACCTTGGTTAAAAAAAGGAAAAAAAAATCACTTGCGTTAGAGATATGTAATTGGTTAATTATACTATCTAAACTTGGTACTCGCTTGAGGGATGAAAATGTTTTTAATGCAAAAACTAATTTAAAAAATGAGTCTGTAAATCTTTATATGCATATAGGTCCAAAGTGTGGCATCTCTGAATTAGCTGCTCATTGAAGAGCAATCAAGCTTCCATTTTCAATAATCTTCATATAATTTACAATAAACATAGTAGACATCGAAAACAAAAATTTTCCACATTCGAAGAGCAAGCACCGTATTATGTTACTTACCAGGCCACTGCATGTTGAAATAGCAACTGTTGAGTGCTTTTCGGGACAAGTGTTCCTGATAAAAACATAGTCATGGGATGAATACACTTCTGCAGACTTGGTCCTTCCATTTTAAATGTCTGTACTGTAAATCCTGGAACCATTAAGTTATTTGCAGCTTTTAATTCCAGATGGAAATCCTTCAAATCCATGAATTTTAAGAGAACAGGTCCCATTTCTGCTGATCTCTTGCTTCTATGATGGTGGTAATGTCATGTTGTGATGTAGTTCCCATCTCTGTCCACTTCATAAGCCTCAACAAATATCAAATTCTGTTAGTAACAGAAATGAAAGTAATTTAAAATACAATTCAATCAATCAATCAATAAGTGAAAGAATAAAATTATCGAAAAATGGTTATCCACGGTAACATTATTATGTTTGCATTGCAGAGTCGATACTTGTCTATTTAAATATTTCACACTTGTGGGATTTATCTGGTTTCCTGTATTGATGACTCCAAATTTTTCTTCACATCCCTTTCAGTATGGCAGAACATACATCCCACAAGAGATAGGCATATCAAATGATGTACACAATTACCATATTTTTTGGACTAAAGACCACAAAAATCCTTCTATTTTCTCGGAAATCAAAGGTGCGCCTTATATCCATGCGCCTTATTATGAACCATACTTACAACAACAGCTGCCTGAACTGTGCACAGGTCTGCCACCTGCCGTCATACATCCTTATAATCCGTTGCGCCTATATACAAACCTAGACATTTTAGCAGGCATTTATTGATTTGCGCCTTATTTCGAAAAATACGTTTCTAACTGCAAATGGGACAATAACACCAAGATTGTCTCATTTCCATGTACACAACCTAAAGACTAGGTGGTATACTATTCCACCTATTCTATTCACATGCCATTTCCATTACCTATAGAGAATGATATAGGCTACACAAAATCACAACAAAATTAGATGCTCAACTGTCCCTCTTTGGCAGTGTTTTTTAATCCTCAGTTATTTGTAGACTTCTATTTAGTTCTGACAATTGGATGTTAGTCATTTCCATACAGGTTCCATAAGAAGTTTTTAAGAGCCCTGAATTTAAAGGGATGTTTAAAGGGGTATTCCTATCTGGGCATTAACATTTAATTTAATTCATTTTCCCCATGTAAACATTTCTTCAATTGGATGTTCCTGGTGTGAAGATCATTTCTCATAAATGTAATCATGTTGTCCCTTAGAAAACGAAATGGCGTCCTCGGATACGACTACCTCACATTTGGGCACCGGTGGCCAGATATGCGCTATTGATTCCGCCTGACCACCTGGCTTCAGCGATCATTACCATGGACAGCTGTAGTATGCAGTAACTCCCGACATTTCATATACAAAAACCTTTTGTTTCTTTGTGCAATAACTCAGCAAGGTGGCCGTTCCAAGGAGTCAGTCTGTTTCTAAGGGCCATAGACACATTTATGAGAAATATCTTCACACGGTAAATATTTTTAATAACCTCTATTGAAGTAATGTTTATATATGCGGCTGATTAATGAAACTGAATGTGAATGCCCAGACGAAAATACCCCTTTAATGGTCTCTCTAAAAGGGATGTTCTCTTTCAGCAATAAATGTTATTGTTGCACAATAAAAAGTTATATAATTTTCCAATATTTTCTTTACAATTCCTCATGATTTCTACCCAAGATCGAGGGACCCAAGATCAAGGGACCTGAGATCGAGGGACTTAACCTCACCATGACTGCCCTCAGGTCTTTAGAAGGCCAAGGCTGTCTTTTTTCTGGCACATTACAATGTGTGATTGCATATTTGCAATCAATGGCATATCAATCAGACAACCTAGGCAGTGATGGCGAACCTTTAGAGCCCAGTGCCCAACCCTCAACCAAAAGCCACTTATTATTGCAAAGTGCCAGCGCAGTAATTTAAGCAGTAATTTATTTCTCCTTGTTCATTGACAACTTTCAATCGTTCTGCCTCCTTAAGACACCAACGCAGTTGAAAGAGGAGGGCAAATTCACCTATCATTGAAGGAAGTTCTGCAGGAAGATTCTTTGAGTGCTGTCTGGTGAACTTCATTCGGGGTGATGGCCTGGGTGCCCACAGAGAGGGCTGTGAGTGCCGCCTCTGGCACCAATGCCATAGTTTCGCCACCACGGACCTAGGGTTATACACAGAAAATGAGTTATCCCAATCAGTACACGGAGATAGAGTAATACAACTTAGCAAATAGCACAGAAAATGTACAAGTATGGATCACTAGGTAACCTTAACAGATTCTTCATCTGGGGGTGGTTATCCATGTCACCGGGTTTGTTTGTGATTCAATATGGGTAAGAAACATTACTTCTTTTTGACAAACTTTGTTCTGAGCATTACTGGGAGCTTTTATTTGCAATTTGGTTATTGTGACTATAGATTTTTAGTCATACTTTAAATGATGCTCTCTTCTAGTGCTCTGTTATGTTTACCCCAGTGATTCCCTCCTTTCTAATTTTTAGTCTTTTTGCGTGTAAGTTTGTATTACTCTATCTCTAGAGTACTAATTGGGATAACTTATTTCCGTGTTCTAACCTGTGGTTAGTAACATTTTTTACTGGTTTTATTATATCTTAAAGATTGATTTTTAACCAATAAAAGTAATCCTTGTTTTTGGGTTAATCTAGAGATGAGCGAGCACTAAAATGCTCGGGTGCTCGTTATTCAAGACGAACTTTTCCAGATGCTCGAGTGCTCGTCTCGAATACCGAGCCCCATTAAATCAATGGGAGACCCGAGCATTTTTTTAATAAAACTGACAGTAAAAGAACAGTGCAAAAAAAATTCCAGGTGTTTGCAGATGTTTTACTTGTAAGAACACATTGAATAACCTATTCTTCACTTGCAGGTGTTCGCGCGTGTTCTCCCGCTAATTAGGAGTGTGCACGAACATCTGGAATGTGAAAATAGTGTTATTTCAATGTGTTCTGCACTTAAAATGGTCCTGTATTCACTGTTTTTAATGTTTTAATATTTCTATTCTTCCACATTGCAGGTGTGCGCCGTGTCTCCCAGGTTCGGAAGATACGCCCGCACATCTGCAAAGTGAAGAATAGTGTTATATCAATGTGTCTGGCCCTTAAATGTTCGTGTTTTACTGTTTTTAATGTTTTAATTCTATCTTTTTCACATTGCAGGTGTGCGCGGCTTGTCTCCCGATGTTCGGAGATACGCGTGCACAGCTGCAAAGTGAAGAATAGATTAAACATTAAAAACAGTGAATACAGGACCATTTAATGCAGAACACTTGAAAGAACACTATTCTTCACATTCCAGATGTTCGTGCACATCTCCTAACTTAGCGGGAGACACGCGCGAACACCTGCAAAGTGAAGAATAGTGTTATTCAATGTGTTCTTACAAGTAAAACATCTGCAAACATGTGTAATATTTTTTTTTACAATAAATACTTATTCAATTTAATTGATTAATTACTGCTCGATCTCGAGCCCGGCGAGATACTCGTCCGAGTAACCGAGCCGGTCCGAGTATGCTAATACTCGACCGAGCAGTATACTCGGACGAGTATACTCGTCATCTCTAGTATATCCCCAGTAAAATCATAAACATGTTAAGTAATGTGTCCCAAATGTCCAGCCTATCAAATATGATGACAATTATTGAAGTGTTGAAATCCCTTATGGAAAATAGCACCCAAATATCCGAAACGCCACTTTTTCCCCCCATTTTGCAACATATAATATTTAACAAAGTGATCAAAGGTCTTAGTTATCAAATTGTAATAATGAAATTTAAGCTCATCTTGCAAAAAATAGCACCCTTACGCAACTCCCATACACCGAAGTATGAAAAAGAGTAATGTCCTCTGGTCACATAATATGAGCTGTGACCAGTAAGGAGGCTAAGGCAGGGAAGATTATATGGGAGGGTCTGCTGGCCGAGCAGAACACCACCACTCTGATGCCAGGTAAAAAAAAATAAAAGGTGATTTAAGTGGATGTAAGCAAAACAATTGAGCTAAAGAAGGGTGTCAGTCAGTTAATAGGGCTCTATAGAACCTGTCACTGGCTGTATATGTGCAAATTTGGCTTCAGGTTCCCTGTCACGTCATAGTACTTCCCTGGTGCTGGAGGGGGGTGTAATGAAGAAATCTCAGAGCTGAACTCTCTTCATACATAGCGGGTGTCGACTATATAATACAGCTGCACCCGCCTGTTACTGCCATGGTCGTTGCTGGCACTGATCACGCAGTTAACCTTTTAAGTGCGGAGGTCAAACCCGACCACGCACTACCATAATACCATTCTTTCTTGGGCGCCGCCATCTTGGATGGCCGATTGTCAGCCCCCCTTCATGACATCATCAAGGGCGGTTATTGGTTGCCATGGTAGCCTACACTCTCATTGAGACTTGTAGGCTTGCCATGTGTATAATCTTTAATAGCCAGCAATGGCAGGCTATTAGAGATCGCAGTAAATTTCTATATACTGCAGTACAGTATATTGCGTATATAGGATGAGCAATCAGACGCCTGCAGGATTAAAGTTCCTTGGAGGGTCTGAATTATGGTATTTTTTTTTAATTTAAAAAAAAATATATATAAAAGAAAAGTAAAAGAATTAAAAGATTTAATGACCCCCCCCCCTTTCCCTAGATCATATATAAAAATAAACAGTAAAATCAAAAACATGATAGGTATCACCACGCCCCAGATGCCTGTTCTACCAAATCTAAAAAAGATTATGAGAGCCCTTAAACACTGTAACAGAAATAGCGCCCAAATCGCCACTTTTTCCATCCATGAATATTTGAATAACGAATTAATAAACAGTCATATTTGGGCCCCATTCATATAATTAATACAGCACGCACTGCAAAAATGAACACCCAATAACCACTCGCATAGGTCCATACACCAAATTGTGAAAGTTATTGTGTCTCAGAATTTGCCAAAATGCAATATTTTTATGTACATTGTTTTGTATATTTAATTTTTCAAAATCTATTAAAAAACTAAATAAAATCTATATAATTTGATATCCTGTGATCTCCCCGACTGAAAGAATAGAGAGAAAATATCATTGGAGCGCAGAATAAAATACTTAAAAACAGAGTCCACAAGAAACCCACAAATTGTTTTTTTCAATGTTCACCACACTTGAAAGCTGAAAAAAATTCCAAGTACATTGCGTGTGAATATTTACCCCTTAAGGACGCAAAACAAATAAATCATCCCATTAGCGGGCCTGCCGCATGAAGACGAATTTCATATCGTCTTTGGGATCGCGCTGGCACAACCGGGGGCACCGTGCCAGTGTTCATTACTTCATCATCATAGCATGACCAGGACAGTCGCGGGTGTCCCCTTCTAGCTGTCTGGCCTCCCGTTGATCAGATCTTTTTACATCCCCCGGCGCCATATTACACGCCCTGGACGCTCCGGCCTCCAACTACCGAACACCGCTAACACCGCTTTAACATAACAACTCTTTAAAACAAGTAATAAGAGAGAAAACTAACAAACGTGTTGAAGCGAGGAGAGGGGGGAGGGCGGGGGGGGGGGGACAAGTATTAATACAAACTGTGGTTTCAAGGGGGGTTGGAAGCCGGAAAGGGGTATTGTTCAACAAAGGCTGTTATCGAAAAAACACACTATTCATGAAGGACCAACAGAACTGTGTTTTAATAAAAAACACAAAAACCAAATTAAAGTCAAATTAACAAAAAAAATAAAGGAAAAAAAGCCAGAAAAAAAAATGTAAGTAACGAGGAGAAAAAAAAAGGACCTCTAGGGTTAAAAACAAAAAAACCACGAACAACGAAGGAAGAAGGGGGGGTGAGGGCGAGTATTATCTTTGTTTAAAGACGGACAAAGAAACGTGCACAGAGAAAAATTGGTGTTTTAAAAAGCCCTCCCCCCCCCGCCTCTGCAGCCCGCGTACGTTGCCACCCCATTTAAATGAGTGAAACAACACGGGACGTGTCCAGGCGGAGTGACGCGGAGTAAAACAAAAACCCCGTTACAAATTACCTCAACTCTTTAAAACTGCATAACTAACTTAACAAAAAACCTGCCACAATTGCGATCCCCGCCCCCCGACTTGCTTTGTTTATTTTTCGAAGTCTCTTTTTATGGTTTTTTGCCATTTGCCATCTTGCTTGTCGTTGCCCTGCTCCTTACCACTCCCCCTCGCCCCGACTTCCCCGCACACCTCCGTGTCTGCCATGGAACTGTGGCCTTTGCGATCCAGTGCAAGATGGGTCTTCATAAGCAAAATGCCAGTTAAACCACTGAAAGCAACATACATTGCATACAGAAGTACTGCAATGTATTGTATAGGGATCAAGATATCCCCATGTAAGCCCCTAGTGGGACAGAAAGTACAAAAAATGGATACATAAATAAAATAAATGACAAACAACATAACACTCCCTTCTCTCATATTTGCACACTTTTATATACAACTAAAAGAATTAAATGACCCTAACACAAAATGGTATGTTGCATCCGTATCGACCTTGGCCACGCATCTATTACATTGGTAATACCTTAAATTGTCAGGTGTATAAAGAAATAAAAAATAAACTAACTAAATTCAATTTAGTGCTTCTACCACCCAAACAGGTAATTAAAAACCACAATAAAAGGTTAGAAGTGACATATAATGTACCACTCCAACACGTTACCTTTTCCTGCAATAAAACAAGCCTAATAATCCTCTTTTGATGCAAGATAAACAATGTTATCGCTCTCAATAAGAGGCAACTTAGGTCAAATGCGGTTTAATAAAAAGGGTTTTTATTTGCGATAAAGTAGTAAAAATTAAGAAAAGTGTACATGTTTGGTTATCTTTATGGTTTAATTAAAAAAAACAAGTAAAGTACAGTACAGGAGAGCGTAAAATTTGATTACATCAGGCTATTTTACCTAAAAATAAACACATTGGAAAAATTCAAATCTTCCCCAAAAGAAAAGCATTTATATGGCCCATAGTCAGATAAAAAATAAAAAAGTTATATCTTTTGGAATTTGAGCGAGGAAAAAAAATGTAAAAGGGTCTGTTGTCACTTTAACAGGCCTGTAAGGGTGAAAAATGCTCATTGTGAAGCCCAAATTTTGGATATAAACTGACAAGTTCAGGCTCGTGCAACTGACAATATGGGAGTGGAGGTGCTGACACAAACTCACTGGGGATGATACGGGTCGGAATGGTAGTATAGAGTTCAGAGTGAGGGGGGAGCAGTTTTGTAATATGTAAAGGGTGGCGGTAGAGGTAAGCGTTGCAGGAAGTCTAGTACAGATCCTGTACACCCCAATTAGTTTTGCCAAGCTGGTGACGAGTGGATATCAGGAAAGGTGGTAATGGCAGTCAGTCACGACATGGCCCTGTAAGCAACCAAGGGGTCAGTTTGCTCCAGTAGAAGGGTAATGGAGCACAGACAATACAGATCAGCAGCATGGTAGTGGGAGATTCTATTATTTAGGGAACAAACTGGGCTATCGTCACAAAGACCGTGCCTACGAACAGTGTGTTTTGTACCCCAGGTGTTCGGTTCGGCATGTTGTGGATCGGGTTGTCCACTTACTGGGAGGGGCTGTTGAGACACCAGTCATGGTCCACATTGGCACATGACAAAGTTAAGAGTTATGTGGACAGGTCCTCAAAATGACTTCAGCGGAATTCAGCCATAACGTTGAGTAGTTTCTCTTAATATGACTTCTTGTGCCCATGGCAGCACCAGGAAGGCAGCGGGAGATCAGGATGTAAATAAGACCGTGGCTCAAAGTTAATTGTGTGGAGGGGGTTTTGGGCCTCATGGAGAACTGGGCTGACTTTGCTGTCGGTACGCTCTAAAATACAAAGCGGGATTGGCTGGCATCAATGGGGAGGACTGCCTCTGTTTGTGGGTGAAACGGTTATAAAGTTGGAGGAGTATTGTACAGAGCAAAAGTGTACGATAGGATAATTGAAAGACATGGAATATGGGGAGGAAGGGGGCGTGAGGTGAGATAGTGAAAAGAACCAAAGAATAGGGAAACTGTATAAGAGATAAACATTCTGACAGTGCTCACCTCACAAAAATTAAAGAAGTGGAAGTCTTTAATGTTGGAGGGCAAAATGTGATATAGTGGTGAAACATGGCTGGACAATAGCTTGACTGAGTGGTATTTAGTTATTATATGATCTTCTAAATATATATACAGGTGGTCCCCTCTTAAGGACACTGACTTACAGACAACATAGTTTACACGGGACAACCCCTCTGGACCTCTGGTGAACTTTCTGAAAGCTTTATATTGTCCCGACTGCAACAATTAGCTGTAATGTCCTTAATGAGCTTATTGATAGTCCGTTGGTCCCCATTAAGCCAAAAAAATGTTTAAAACTCCAATTGTCACTGGGGGTGGTCCAAAATTGTTTTTCTGGATCTACATTATAAAATATACAGTTTCGACTTACATCAAATTCAACTAAGAACAACATCCGGACCCTATCTTGTAAGTAACCCGGACTGCTGTATATAATATAGATATATATTATATATATAGATACCGTATATACTCGAGTATAAGCCGGACCCGAGTATAAGCCGAAACCCTAATTTCAACACAAAAAACTGGGAAAACCTACTTGACCGAGTATAAGCCGAGGGTGGGAAGACATTGTTACAGCCTCCCAGTATATAGCCTGCCCAGCCCGTAGTAGGAAAAAACATAACACTGTTATCTCAGACAGAAGAGGACCTACAGGTGAGTCAGAAAGGTGATTTTGATGTATTTTTTAGGTGTCGCGTGATAGCCGAAATTAGGGTTTCGTGCTGAAAATAGGCTTATACTCGGTATATAAGGTAATATAATTATTAATATAAAAGTGGGGGTTTTTTTTAAAGATCTTGCCTCAACTCAGCCTGTCCTGCGGAAACACCTTGGTGATGAAATAAATTGGGCATCCGTTATGGGTTAAGAGGGAGGAAAAAGGAATTAAAAAATGTTATAAAGCATTTGTTTAAGGTTCCAAAATAATGGAGGCCAAACAGGAACTGGGGTTAAGTCATATAGATTGCGCCTCAAAAAGTACTCTCCATAGGAACTTCAATAACCTCTGATATAGTCAGAAACCTGTAGATACCTTCAAAATGCAACAGGTTTTGTTTTGTCAATAATAAAAGACAATTACCAAATTACAAAAATTACCAAGGTTGGGGGCCAACACCTGGGTAATAGAGAGGGGGTCCAAATTATTTGGTTTGTCTCCCATTATCTACGGATTTTAGGGCAGTTCCACTTTAAATGAATAAGGTCTGCATTGGCCACATCATATTTGGAACATCTATCTCTCCTACACTTCATCTTAAAAAACTGTACCAGAGTAAAAGTATAAAGTATGTGGAAAAGGTAAAGATTAGAAAGATTGTGTGCCTCATTGATCGAGACCTTAGGGAGAGAGTCTAACACATACTGCCATTGATCATCTGTTATCTCTCCAATATCTGTTTCCCATTCAGCACGAACCCTTAATGGAGATTTAATAAGAAATCTCTCCCTAAGGTAGGAATAATGTCATGAGATGATCCCCCTAGTGTCTCCTTTTGTACTTACCACGTGTAATACTGGGTTATTAGTGGCCTGTTTAATTGATATTGTGCATTCCTGCTGCGTAATTGTATGATGAAGTTGGAAAAATTCAGAAGAACAAGACTGTGGCATATTAAATTCTTTCTGTAGTTGTTCAAATGTCCTCAATATTGCCCCATCAAAAAAAATTTCAAGTATTTAACTCCTCTACTAATCCAATTTGTTTAAGTTTGCCTAGTTTTGGATACAATATATTTGGCCAGATAGGGGAACAAAAATATATTCTTCCATACCTAATAACTCTGTTACCTTCTCATCAGTACCCTATAGGCTAAGCCTCCGGAGGGATCTCCCCACCCACGCAAATGTTGCAGTTGGGATGACAAAAAGTATAGCCAAGGATTCTTTAGGTTCCCTGAAATTGTGAAATCAGCATGGGCTGTCAGTGTGTGTACGGATGCCAGCAATTGGTAGCACACAGTTGGGACTAGACTTCTATGAGGAATGTCAAAGGAATGAAACACACAGGAGATGTGCAAAAAGATGACCTATTGTTATATTCTGGGGAAAGCAATGGCCTAGTAATGCCTTTTAAAATGCAATGTAAACACAGCTGTGATATCTACCACTACCAGTAGCCTCCCACTACTGTACCTAATAGATTATACCCTATCCCTAAAATATATTTTTGAATGGGTCATTTTGCTAGGTAAGCAGTGGTGCAGACCAAGAAAGGAAAAGACCGAAGACATTATGGCACTTTGTTTTAGGCATGTGTGAAAAGTAAATGAACAATATATACCGGTATTAACAGAATATTTAAGATGCAGTGTAAACCATTAATAAAGCCATCCACATGTCTGCAACCCAGATAATTTAATACCCCTACATTCCTGTCTTAGTTAACTGCTATTGTGCTAGTGAAAAAATGTAACTGGATATGAAATAAGCCCAAAGGAGGCAGATTATTAGAAACTTAAACCATATACAGTAAGGTTCTGTTTCAAATTTATTGGACTGACATTGTGGTCCATGTGTGACTGTATGAGAAGTGCATCACGCATTCAACTCCCTTACCTGATGGGAATCAAAGGCCATAGCATTCATATGCCAATTTTCTAGCCACTGTTAAAGGCCTACAGTAAATACTATATGTAATTCACACAAAAGTCGGCATTGGCTTTTTATGTCTCGAATAACGAGTACCCGAGCATTTTAGTGCTCGCTCATCTCTACTTTTTATGCAATAATCATAACAGAAACTGACAGAATTTGTGATCAGATGCATCGATATACAGGCGGTCACCTGCTTAAGAACACCTGACTTACAGACGACCTTTAGTAACAGCCCTCTGGTAATTGGTAATATACTGTACTTTAGCCTTCGACTACAATAAACAGCTATAACAGTTATTAAAGGTGTCTGTAATGAAGACTACAATAAACAGCTATAACAGTTATTAAAGGTGTCTGTAATGAAGATTTATTATTAATCCTGGTTCTTCTGACAACCCAACATCTTTAAAATCCAAATGTAACAGAGACCAAAAAAAATTGTCTGGAGCTACAATTATAAAATATACAGTTCCGACTTGCATACAAATTCAACTTAAGAACAAGCCTACAGAACCTATCTTGAACATAACCCCTGGACTGCCTGTAGTAAAGAATCTAATTTTATCTTGCATGATAAAGGTCACAAAAGATACATAACAAAAATCACCTCTTTAATAATTTCTTACAGGAAAACTGCCAGCAGGAATTGACCTAATAAACCACTACTACTATGTTGTCAAGCAGCTGAACATCAACATTAATATTTGAACTTTGAATTTTCTGGATGATGCTCGCAAACAGGGCAATGTGCGTTTTTTTTTTCAATTTTTCCACATTTGGAATTTTTTTTCAGCTTCGCAGTACACGGCATGTTAAAATAAATAACATTACGGGAAAGGTAAAATTTGTTACGCAAAAAATAAGCCCTCACACAGGTCTGTACACGGAAAAATGAAACAGTTATGGATTTTTGAAGTTGGAGAGCGAGAAATGAGCCGAAAAACCCTCCGTCCTTAAGGGGTTAATATTATTATTTTATCCTGTGGCTGGCATCTGAAACCTCTTCATTTTGTGTTATAGGTTGTAACATTAAAAAGGGTTTGTCAACATGATAAACCCTGTACATAAGACCCATTAGGAACATCGTAGAGGGAGTTCTCAGCTTTGTGTCAGAATAAAGAAAGCCAGTAACTGGCTTCCATGTATAGCTGAAGGGAAAACAGTATGGTTTTCTCTGCCCAAAAGCTGATTAGAAGTGTATTTTTATAATTGTAGTGATATGATTAAGTGCACAGAATAAAATTTGAGAAATATTTTTAATCTGTAGAATTGTGGATTTCATGAGAGTTTTATCACACAATTTTGTTCTGTTGCTGTAGATTTGCAGCGGTTATGTCCATATAACACTTTCTTTTTTGTATTCTAACTGTTCAAACAATGTCCGTAACAACCCCATTACCATGGGAACGCCATAGATAATGACCAGTCCTGTGAAGTTCTCAAAGAAGATCTCTTCAATTTTATTTACTTTTCCAACTCCAGCTCTAACTAAAATGTCCTGTTGTTTCTTTGAGAAGGTGATTGATCTTAAGTGTTGGCCAGTTTTCTTTCAGAGGAGGAGCAGATGTCTTTTAATGAATGCCTTAATGCATGTTAAATTGCTTTGTTACTAGAAGTAGAAATTACTGGGGAGTGGGGACATAATTGTGAGAGAGAGGATATATTCCGTTCATTGTAAATGTAAATTTGACCAATATAATGTTTTAGCATTGGAAATATGATTTAATTTTTTTTAGCCATTATTAAAACACCTGCATAATTCACTCTGAAGGGGTGGCACTTTCAGTAAATAATTGATATTATTGTATAATGAAAAAGTCGTTGCAATTTTCAATAACGTGTGTCTCACTTCCTCATTACTCATATCTCTCAGCTGTGGCTGTAGAACAAAACTTCGGTGTGTACTTCTGGTGGAGATAAATGTCCCTGTTGTGTGATGGTCTTCACGCAGGGTGCAGAGCCGTTATTATCATAAGAGTAATCAGAGCTGTATGATAATTACGTCTCGTTTGTCCATCCACAAAGCCATGGACAGATTCTATTCTATGGAAGTAAGCTTTCTATAGAAGGTACAGCTAGCAGAAATCTAGGAAAACACGGAGGGGAACTGATAGAGAAAGTATATTGGAAAATTGTAGACTTTTCCTTACACAAACCATCAATTATTTCTGAAAGTGGACAACCCCTTTATCATTGGTCTATTTTTTTTTTTTTTAATCAAGCAAGGGTTGCCAACTGTCAAATAGTGCATTATGGAGGTCAGTAAAATATGTTACTTTTGGCAAGCTTGCAGTGAATGAGGGGGGTGTTATAAACAGCAGCTTTGAAGTCAACCCCTCGTCACATGATCTAAAACATGGCCAGCTCTTGGAAGGGGGAAAAACACCATAACCTAGAGTAATGTTGTCATGTCATTGTCATTTATTGAAAATATAATACAATTGGGTCCTTTATTTAACAAGACAGATAGTAGGGGGGAGGGTGTGAGAATAAATCTGATAGGGGAGGGTGGAGAGACAGCAACAAAAAGTGGTCAGCAGTGTTCATTTTTTGTTGGATATCCTCTTTCAATACTTTTTGACTTAAGGCAGGCGCACATAGTGAGGACAAAATACACTTTGGACATTGAATAAGCCAGTGCAAGGATTCCCACCAGGATTACAATCAGGGAGCAAAAACCTCTCTTACCAGATCCCTTCCCACTACTTGGTTATAGCAGAATGTAGGGAGCTGGGAAGGAGTGATGAACCCACGGGGAATTCTTCAGTGTGTGTAAAGCTCCATGCCTATTAAATGAATGTGAAAACTCGCCTATGCTGACACATAGGTGAACATTTATACTACAGATTAGTGCAAACGGCACTAACATTGCAATGAGCCGTGTATGATGCAGAGGAGCGGCCAGTTTCCTGATTTCTGGTTGCCCGTTCGTATGAACCGGTGCTTCCCTGCACTGCCCCTGACAGAGTTTACAAATTTTTAACAGCAAGCATGTAATGCCAAAACTTTAACATAGGGAGTGCAACAGACTTTGCAGGTATAATCAGGTTCACGATCTGACTAAGCACGATTACGTCCTGATTGGGTGGCACTTGATGCCTAAGTGTACTGCGCCACAAAATTTTTTACTGTTGGAATGGGACACTCAAATAGAACTGCATGATCCTCTATGTAAGTACTTGCACATCCCCCACCGGGGCATAGCCCTTTCGGGTGCCTGGAGGGCAGCCGTGGCCCGAATACCGGAGTGGCTGGTGATTGCGGGTTTAATGTGCACTGAGTTCACGGCTTGGTATCGGGTCGGGAGGGCGTCCAATAGCCTGGCATGTCTCCAGCAACGGTGTGTGTGCAAGAAATATGTAGGGAAGCGGCTGGATATACTGATTCTCCCTATGGCAAACCCTGAGTGTCTGTAAGATTGGTCCATGGTTAATGGATGGGGAGGCAATGGTGGTAGACAGCTTATAAGGGATCAGAACAGAGGCAAAAGGTGGTTTTTGTTTATTTGGCAAAGTAAACTTGCGTGGTTCTGTGTTGAACTATAGGGGGGAGTGCAGGCAATACGGGCCCAACGGTAACAGCCGTTTGATTAAAGGAATGGTCATGGGAGGCACTACAGGAGGGGAGAATTGGATGGAGATGTGTTGGGCTAGGATCCCGAATCTGAGTCCTGGGATGGTTAAGTGTCAGAACTGAAGGGTTACTGAACAAGTCTCCTCTTCACTCATACATTATTGTAAAGCATGTGCTCTCCAAGAGAAGTGTGGAAAAGAGCCCTGTGCTCCATGCCACCGGGTTGTTTTATGTCTCCCAGGTCAGGTGGTAGGTTGCACCTCTCCAAATCACACTCCAGTTTACTATACAGCCAACATAATTGGATAAAATTCTACACCCACGTAACTTTGCCTGTTCAGACAGAGGGGCTGACAGCTGAAACATTAACGGAAGATCGCCCTGCCCATATCCTGAGTGAGGGATTAAGATCACTATATGGAGGCCTGACAGGTAGCAACTATCCCCTGCTTATTACGTTAGCGGGTGTTGCACACTGAACACTATTTGTGTAGTGCAGTGTGCAACAGGTATCTAGTTATCCCAGGGTGCGGATGGGTGACAGAGGGCGATCAGTTTTGAGCGAAGTGTCTAAGGGTAACCAGTCCTTAAATAGTACCTAATGACCAGCCATACAAAAGTCGATATCAGGCAGTTCATTGTGGGGTTAAAAAATGATTTGTGCTAATGCATTTCCAATTTAACAAGCAATATGAGGGTTTCTTATCTCGCAGAAATTCTGCCAAAACTACTGGCACATTTAGAAATGTGTTACATCTAACTGGAAAAGCTTGGTTTAAAGTGATTGTGTAGCTCACTAAATCTGGCTCGACCTATATAATCGGCACCTCCCTACTCCCCGCAGATCTTAGCCATTCTCTAGAACTAAAAGCTTCCAGAACCTCGGCTTCTTGGTGTTTCAAGTTGAAGTGAAAGCCCTCCAGGGTTCTCGGACACTCTGTATCTTAAGCATACATTTTTTCTGCAAGTGAAAGCCCTTCAGTGTTCCCTGTTTTCCAGTTACCTCTGTTTTCCTGTGTTCAAAGTTCCTCCCATGTCCTGACATTCATTGTCCTGCGTGCCTCTGGGTTCTTGTCCTGCTGTGTCCTTCCAGGATTCCTGTCCCAGCGGATCGTCAGTCCATGCAAAGCCATACAGTGCTCCTCGGTGTGCCAGCGTTACATAGTGTTCTTTGTCCAGTTTCTGCTGGTCATCTTCAGGTTTGGACTGTTTCCGCATTAGGCCTGCTGTACTACCTTGGCTGCCACGTGGGCCATTAGTTACAACCCAATTGGAAGACCTGGTGCAACCCGCCGCAGGCAGACCACCCAGGCCTTGCGGGACCCAGGTGCCATTAGGCTCCGGTACAGGGTTGGGGCTTAGCTCCATCACGCCGTGGTGGTCCAGAGGGCCACAGACTCTGCTCCCAAGAGACTCGACAGTTCATCCACTCCGAACTGTGACAAGGCGTTGCCTGCCAGTGTTCCCAAAATAACAGCAACATGAGTGTTTTGCACAAAGTTCATCCGTTTGTCTTGATTCCTGGATATGGCTTGCTACCAACCAGGTCCCCTCCATCATACCCAGGACATATCATTAACGGGGTTGCCCAAGGGAGAACAGTTACACACCCTCTCCTCTATATTTCTTGCACAAGCCACTGCTGGAGCCCCCCTGTTTGGCCAGACTGCAGGACACCATACCAAGCACCGTGACATCAGGGTGCCTAGGCGCAACGCCAGTCCACTCAGGTATGTCTGGCGGCCCCGGGATGCCTCCAGGTCGCCCAAGACAATAGGATGGGGGGCGTGGGGGATGTTGCAAGATCTAGCTCACAAATCGTCGAGATATCTAAATTCTGTAGGTGCCTGATACTGTCCTTTTATTGAAAAAAACTGTACTGCCTAACCCGCGCCATCCAGGTTTAAGCCCACGGATTGATTTGTGCTTTACAAACATAGACTGTGTAATAGCAATCGCCCACATTGTAGTGTGAGCGGTGCTCAAACACTCAGGAGGTTAATCCCTGCCAAAAGAACTTGTCAGCTCTACTACATCCGGCGCCTGCAGGACCTAAAAGGTTAACCTCTGGAAGCGGTGGCGAGCAAGCGGAGCTCCAGCCCGACAAAATCCTCGAACTGGCGGGAAATCCGGTGCGGTGATTTGCTAACCCCGCTACAATGTCCATGCGCGGATGCGCACAAACGCCTACTGGATTGGGGACCTGTGTGGTGCAGGAAGAAAGGAAATAGAGCGCCACAATTCTGGCGGGGAAAGAGCCCAAATCCACCCTCGAGCGCTAGAGGGGATTGACTTGCCAAACCTATTTCAACAGCCAGAACTCCTGTGGATTGTTGCAGAGGAAGGAGTTGTGTCGATACATTTCTGTGTCCTGTGGTTTCTAACCATCTGCCGAGGCACAGAGTTAGTTCTTGAGACTAGTTGAGACCGTCTTGTTGGTCTCCGGTGTGATGAAAGCAGCATACTCGGAAAACCCGGGGAGCGGTTCTTAGGGGTTGCCTGCTTCCTTCCGGCTGGTGTACCATGATGGTTCTCCGGGGTCCATGCGGGCGGCGCCCGTGGGGAGGCCTCACTCCTAGTAGCGGGAGGCTGTTCAGGCATACTGCGGTTTCGAGCAACCATACACGACCTTCGGCTGCGTAGATACGGATCCTCGCGGCTGGTCTGCTCCAGTTCTGGCTCTGTCTGTACTGCTGGGATCCGAGACTGTAGGCTCTGCCCAACCGGAGTCTCCGAAACGATCTGTTCTCGGGCCACGCAACGTCGGGTAGGACGTGGGCCCGTGGTTTTGGGAGTCCGCTCAAGGAAAGGGCTTCCAGCACAACAGTACACCACAGGCCAGTTCTCTGACTTGACCCAGGCAGCGAGGCTTTTTGGTTTTTGTACCACCCAAGGCTACACGGGACGGTGAGGTCGTGCTTTATTCCCCCCTGTCGGTCTCTCAACGGGCCCTGATCTGTTCGAGCGAACTCCACAATCTAGGGCCGAGGATGGTATCGAGTTATTCATGCGGCAGGGGCCCTTTTACCCCTGGGCGGTATTGGGTGGATCGGATCGGCTGATCCTGAGATGGCCCGTTTCTCTAGGTCCTCTCAGGGCCTTCAAATCCGCAGGCATGAACCCACTTGAGTTGGGCCTGCAACTACGTGATCGTCAGCGTGGGTCCCATCGCCAAGTGTCTGTGTCGGGTCTGGTCCAGGAGAGTAGCCCGGATGTCTCATGCACTGACAGGCGGGGCACAGATCTCAAGGTGGTCTCCATGGTTGGAGAAATAGATATTCGGTTGGATCGCGCATCCGGGGGCTCCCAACGGAAGATGTACCTTAAGCACTGGCTTACCAATGAGGTGATATAGGGAAAAAAAAAAAAAACCGTGGCCGGCAGGGGAAGAGTGGTAAGGTTGTAGGGAGCTGGTCGTCTGCCAACCGACTCCATTTTAATTGTTTATAAAATTGTTCTATATTTCTGCACACATCACACCTGCTGGAGACTGCCAGGTGTGTAGGGGCCATGAACCCGTATCCCATAACCCAAGCACGTGACCTCAGCGTGCCTAGGGCTGCAAGCGCCGACAACACTCCGGTATTCGTGGGCCCTGGCTGATCCTCCAGGGCCCAAGAAAAGGAAAGCGCCCGGGGGGATGTGCATATGAATCTCACTACATAGTAATCATGGACCGTTTGAAGAGCTGTTCTGGGAATGTTTTTGTGTTTGTGATTTTTCACTCCCACATTTTCAGAAAATCTGGTAACTTTTTTTTTATTTTTTCCATGTAAAGAGCCTTGGCGTTGTTTTGCTTGCTAACAGTAGTGGTGATATTTATGTATTCCATGCCGGTGCTACTGGAAGCTAGGAAAGAAAATTTGCAGAATGCAGTGAAAATGAATGAAATAACGCCAAGTTTGTGCCGAAAAATTCTTTGGGCTTGGATCTACCGCTTTCATTGGCACCAACCATCATGTCTATTTATTCTTTGGGTTCCAGTACGATCAGAGGATACCAAATTGTGTACAAGTTTTATATGTTTATCAACATTTAAACAGCAAATGTACCAACCTTCTGTCACAAAACAAAAAAATTCTTGCAATTTTGCCATGTTCTGGCTTCTAATAACTTTTTCACCTTTAAGTGCACGAGCTGTGGGATGGCTTGGTGTCATTTTTTGCGACTTGTTGATGACTTTTTATGCTGTTCTACATTTGTCGCACCCGGATGTGGTGGGCTTTTGAGATCGCCTTTTTTCATAGACCATTTTTTATTTTTCGGAGACACCAAGCGCACGAGTTAAATGGGGGCATTTTCGACTGTGGGCACCCAATTTGCGGGGTTAAATGACAGGGAAACAATTGTCTAATAACTTTTGATAAGATCGGACATTTGCGGAGAAGCATGACCTAATGTGTTATGATTTTACTGTTTATTTATATTTACCGGGTATTACCAGCGAGTTATAAAGCCGACCCGAGTATAAGCCGAGGACCCCTAACTTGTACCACCAAAAACTGGAAAACCTATTGACTGTGAGTATAGGAAGCGCGGGGGGGGGAAATGGGGCATTGTCAGAGACGCGAGACCTCACTCGTTTTCATTTATTTTAGCCATCCGGAACCTACACCAGCCCCCTCATAACTATCCGCTTCCCCATCTAGACGCGTCCCCCAGTAGTATACAGCCTCTCCCCAGTAGATAACAGCCTGCCATATTGTGTTTGCACCTCAGCGGCGATCAGCGCCCATAGGTATACAGCACTGCCCCAGAGATAGTATACTTTTAAAATGTCCCCATTAGTATACAGCACTGCCCCCAGTAGTATACAGCTCCCCCAGGAGTATAAGCACGCCCCACAGTAGTATTACCGCAATGTGACCCATTCGTCTACAGCCCAATGCCCCATTCAGTTTCAGACAGCACGCCCCCATTAGCTAAGGCACGCATCGCCTCCCAGTAGTATACAGCCACCCAGCCTGCCCCCCAGTAATATACAGCATGCCCCCAGTAGTATACAGTCAGCCCAGAATTTAAAAAAAAAAAACTATTTACTCACCCTCCGGTGGTCCCGATGCGCAGCGCTGCTCCCCCGATGTCATCGTGGCTCCTCTTCTGGCTTCCCGGCTCCTCTTCTTGCTTCCGCGCCGTCTTCTGTCTTCTTTAACATCGCGTTGGGCGCCGCAACTGTTCTCTCCCGTGCGGCGCCTAGTATGACGCGCCGCTGCTGACGTTATACTAGGCGCCGCACGGGAGAAGAACAATGGCGGCGCCCAACGCGATGCTAAAGAAGACAGAAGACGGCACGGAAGCAAGAAGAGGAGCCGGGAAGCCAGAAGAGGAGCCGCGATAACATCGGGGTAGCAGCGCTGCGCATCGGGGCCACCGGAGGGTGAGTAAATAGTTTATTTTTTTTTTTTTACCCTTTTTTAATTATTTTTTTACAAGTATTGACTCCTGTATAAGCCGAGGGGATGTTTTTCAGCACATTTTTTGTGCTGAAAAACTCTGCTTATACACAAGTATATATGGTATATCAGTTCTAGGGAAAGGGGGGCGATTTAAACTTTAACTTTTTTTTACTATTTTTTCATATTTTTTAAAAAAAAATTTATTTTTTTTTTTACCATTATTTTAGATCCTCCAGGGTAATTTAACCCTGCAGGGTCCAATTGCTAATACTATATACTACAATTCTATTGTATTGCAGTATATAGCTATTTTACTATGGTTTTTAATGGCCTGCCCTCTGCTGGCTATTATAAATCATTGCACCTGGCAAGCATACAAGTCTCAATGAGACTCTAGGCTGCCATAGCAACCGATCGCCGCCTTCCGGTGACGTTCCAGGGGTCGGCGATAAGCCATCCAAGGCAGCGCTCATGTAACGGTAAGTTAGGTGCCGCGGTCGGGTTTGACCGAGGCACTTAACAGGTTAACTGCCGCGATCGGTGTCAGCTAACGGCAGTGACGTGCGGGTGTTGGCCGTTTTATACAGCCGTTACCCGCTGTGTATGGAGAGAGCTCAGCTCGTGAGGACAATATAGTTCGTCCTCGGGTGGCAAGATGTTAAAGAAAATATAGTGTATAAAAGATATTGAACTGTTCGGAGCAAACAATTACGATATCATCCGGATATAGGATAATGACTAGAGATGAGCGAACATACTCGTCCGAGCTTGATGCTCGTTCGAGCATTAGCGTACTCGAAACTGCTCGTTGCTCGGACAAGTATTTTGCCAGCTGGAGAAAATGGCATCTCCCGCTGTTGTGATTTTTGGCGGCCAGAAACAGAGCCAATTACAAGCCAGGAGACTCTGCACTCCCCCCAGCATGACGCATGACGTGGTACCCTTACACGTCGATAGCAGTGGTTGGCTGGCCTGATCAGTGACCCTTGAATAGACTAGCCCCTGCCCGCCTGCACGGATCATTCTCTGTCTGGATGCTGCTAGGGAGAAGCGCTGCTGGTCAGGAAAGCTTTAGGTTGTTCTATTAGAATAGTGTTAGGCAGTTCTTTTTTTTTTTTTTTATCTTTTTTTTTTTTTTCTTCTTTTTTTTGTATCTTTTTTTTTTTTTTTTTTTTTTTTTTTTTTTTTTTCATTCCATGTATGTCATGTATTAATTAGTGTGAAATAAAAAATATATAAAAAAAAAAAAAAAAAAATAATAGTTTAGGAGGATGATTCTACAGAACGCCAACCAGCCCTTCTTAGGCGCTACAATAAGTTTTATTTTACTTTTTTTTTTGGTTGCTTGTGCTGTGGCTAGTATGCAGCTGTACTATATTGTGAGTGAATTTTGCAGGGGAACTTGCGACCGTTGTGTTGTAGCTCTTAGTGACACCATATCCACCTCAACAACCCGAAGTGTGGACAATTTATTAGGGTTTTGATTTGAATAGGCACAGTCTGCTGATTGTTTTTTTTTTTTACGTTTATTTCTTTTTAGAACTCAAGTCACAAGGCACAGCACAAAATCCGTTGTGTGCTGTCAGTGTAGGTTAGGAAAACTAGCCATAGCAATAGGATAAGCAATCGTTTTGTTTAAAAAAAAAAAATTTTTTTAAGTTTACACTTAATTTGAAAATGTTTAAACCCCCGAGGGCTAGGGGTTGAGCCGAGGCGTCCAAATACTGCAGGGGGTCAAGGCCGTGGTCCTGGGGGGTGAGACACCACCTGCTGCTGAGGGAGCAGGGGAACACCGCAGAGCTACACTCCTAGGTCATCATGTCTCAAGTTACTGGGGACTCGTGTAGAGCAACCTGTTGATGCCAGAAACAGTGGAAGACGTGATGTCGTGGATTGCGGACAATGCTTCTAGCCATTTTGTCCACCAATCATTCTCCACGCATTCCAAATCACACCCTCCTCCAGCTCTTCCACCTCGGCCTCTTCCTCCCAGGCTGCCCCCTCCCAGCAAAAATTTTGCATTTGAACCGGCATACTCTGAGGAACTGTTTCTGGACCCTTCCCAGAGTCACAAACCACTTGTCCGGTTGCTGCCGTAGCTATTTTCCGATGCCCAGTTTTCCACCGGTCGCAGTCTGTGGGTGATATGACATTATTGACGTAGTGGAAGAAGTGTGTAAGAGGTGTCGGACGATGAGGAGACACTGTGTCAGACCGTGGTGAAGTTGTTGTCAGGCAGGAATTCCGAGGGGGGAGAACTATGGGTCGAGGATGATTAGGTTACAGACCCAATCGGTTTGATAGGCCAGGTGACACAGTGCTTCTGAGACAGAGGCGGAGCTTATAGCAGAACAGGTTGGAAGAGGCAGTGGTGGGGCCAGACGGAGAGGCAGGGGCCAGAGCTGGTGCATCAGCGCCCAAATGTTTCGCACTATCAACATCCCGATGGGTGGGGCTAGATTTTCAGAAGTCTGGAGGTTCTTTAAAGAAACACTGGATGACGAACGGACTGTGGTGTGCAACCTGTGCCAAACCAGATCAGCAGGGTTCCACCACTACTAGCTTAACTAACCCACCAGTATGCGCAGGCATATGAATGCTAAAACACCCATTCAATGGCACCAAGGCCGTTCACCTCCGGCCGGGCACACCACTGCTCCTTCCCCTGGTTTATCTGCTAGTCAGCCCCTGCCAGGACCCGCCCAGGACCCCGTGCGAAAACCCCATCTCGCATCCACGATCCTCCACAGCATTCACAGCGTTCAGCTCTCCTACCCCAGACGCTGGAGCGCAAAAGGAAGTATAGTGCAACCCACCCACACGCCCAAGCCCTCAACGTCCACATCCCAAACTGCTTAGTCTGGATGAGCGCCCTAATAGGCTGGTAGAGACCGAGGCCTTTCGAAACCTCATGGCGCGGGCCGCCCATTGGTGTTTCGGTCCCCAACCCGCCACTACGTTTTCCCGATGTGCCGCCCAGCCCTGCACAAGCACGTGTCAGACAACTCATCCTTGCCTAACCAACAGCCGTTTTGACAAGGTCACCTGACCACAGACACGTGGACGAGTGCTCCGAATTACCATCCGTGAGCATGGCGCCATCAGTCGGTAGCTCTAGGCACAGCAGCAGTGCCATCACTAAGTGACAGCAGGCGGTGCTCAAACTGCTGAGCCTAGGCGATAAAAGGCACACCGCCCAAGAGCTATTACAGGGCATACGCGCAGACTGATCTGTGTCTGGCACCGCTGAACCTGAAGCCAGGCATGGTTTGTGTGTGACACCGGCCCGAACCTGGTGAGCTCTGCAACTCGGCAGACTGACACATGAGCCATGCCTGACCCATGTGGTAAATCTCATAGTTCAGCTTTCCTCAAGACACCCCATCTGTCTGATTGCTCACAAAGTTGGCACCACGCATCAGTGCGCATTTCGGAATGTCCAGCACAGATGCTGCCACTCTTAGGGCACGCACGCCGCCTCCAACTGCCGCTCACCGACGTTTATTTACTAGCAGCGCAGAGCGATTGTAGACTGCCAGATGTCAACTTCATCCAGAACTGGTAGTGCGGTCAGTTCAGCTTCCTCAAGTCTACATGAGGAGTGGACGTGGATGTTGATATGTCAGGTGCTGAGTAACTTTGAGGAGTCAACACAGATGGCAGTGGCGATGCCGCCATCATCATCTCACTATCCCGCTGCTTGGCCGTTGAAAAACTCTGTGGTCAGCATGAGGTCTGAAGTTTTGTGCTCGTCACAAGAGAGACGGGGAAGAAGATTCCCTTGTTGTGCCAAGCACCCTCAGGTCTGTTTCTCAGCGCATATCGGCAGGAGGTGGAGTGAATGAGGAAGAGGAGGAGAATGTTGGCGAGACAGAGAGGGTAGCATTGCTCAGACCTTCACTGTTCAGTGTGTATGGGCAGAAAAGAGGATTGGAGAAGGAGGAAATGGAGAGTCAGACCAGTGAGGGGGGTGATTCTTGCGCTTGGGACTCTGGCGCATATGGCATTATTCATGCTAGGCTGCCTATCCCGTGACCCTCGCGTTCAAAGAATTTATTCCAGCACCGATTACTGGGTATTCACTCTCCTAGACCCACGGTTAAGCAAAATCTTTCCACTCTCATCCCTGGAGAGGAAAGATGTGAGAATCATGAATACCAGAAGGCCCTGTCACAAGCTGAAACAGTATTCCCTTCTGACAGCCGGCGCGCAGAGGCGTACTTCTGCGGGACAAGTAGCGAGGGAGAGTAGACGAGCAGGCAGCTTGTCCAGCACTGGCAGGGGTACTGCTTTACAAGGCCTTTGCCAGTTTATTCACCCCAGCAAGACACTGTCACCTGTCCCCAGTCTCGGCAGAGTAGGTGATCTTTACAGAAAGATGGTGAGGGAGTACGTAGCTGACCATACCATCGTCCTAAATGATCACACAGCGCTCCCTACACAACTACTGGGTTTCAAAGCTGACATTGGCACAACTGGCGCTGTACGCCTTGGAGGTTCTTGCCTGCCCTGCCGCTAGCGTGTTGCCGTGCGCGTTTTCAGTGCAGCGGTGCAATCATCACCGATAAGCGTACACGCCTGTCGACTGACAGGCTGACGCTTATCAAGATGAATAAGCCTGGATTTCTCAGGATTTCCCTTCTCCATCAGGTGAAAGAAGCTCAACCTGAATATGTATGCACTCCTCCTCCTCATTTTCCTCCTTCTCCTCCTCTTTGTCACACTAAGCAAGGAAACTGGCTATTTTTTGCCAGGGCCAACTGGCTCTAGCTATAGTACTCTATGTATTTAATTTTTCTGGAGACCACCTACCTGCTCCTCTGGTTTGAAAACTTTTTTGGACTGCCACATACAGGCACTATCCAAATTAAATTGTCTCCATACAGCCTCCACCACCTCTTTTTAGCTGCCTCCACACTTTGTCTCCATTGCTACCTCCACACGTCATCGCCATAGCTGCCTCCAAAAGTCGTCCATATAGCTGCCTCCATACATGGTCCCCTTATCAACCAAGCTGTGTCAGGCAGAATTTTGGGTTGTTTTCATGGCTTCCACATCAAACTTGTAAACTTTGTCGCCACCCTGCTGTTTAATCCACAAAATATACTGGCACTTTTATCATTATCCGATATTATTTCAGCGCTTCTTGCGCATCTGTTTCCATTCCCCTCACCGCCTAACCCAAACTATAAGAACACTACTACACTTGATCTTATACAAAAGGTTCTTAGAAGTGCTGTTTGGGGAGAAGCCGAGAGACAGGGTCTTGGATCCAATTAACATAGTTTAACTGCAGCACCTTTAATCTACTACTACTTCACTGCCTCATAACTGGTGCCCTTATCAAACGAGCTGTGTCAGGCAGAATTTCAGGTTGTTTCACCAGATACATAGTGAAACTCGCCATCTGTCGCCGCCATGCTGGAGACCTGAAGCTGCAATCATAGCAGCGCAATATGGATGCCCATACTGTCGTTTTAATCATGGAACCATTTCCGAAAAAAACAATTAAAAATAGAACCACTATGCTATTCCATTATTCCTAGGTGAATTTTCAAACTACAACAGCCTGCTTTGAAATTATAATTTTTTCAAAGTAACGCTTTGCCCCAGGCCCCTTTTGGTGGGGAGGAGCCGAGAGACAGGGGCTTGGACAGGCGAAAGCTCGCCTGGCAACGGACCGCCAGCTCCATCCCAAGATTAGGCAGCCTCAGAGGCATCCTGCATGCTGTCTCCGCTGTTTCCTGTCCATTTTGCCTCCACGATCCTCCACAGCGTCCACCAATGTCTCCATGCGCAACTTTCAACTCTCTATACCCCAGACGCTGGAGCACGAGAGGATATGTCAGCACATAACTCCCCTTATCAAACGAGCTGTGTCAGGCAGAATTTTCAGGTTTCACCAGATACAATATGGAACTCGGCCCATCTGTCACCGTCATGCTGGAGACCTGAAGTTGCAATCATAGCAGCGCAATATGAATGCCCCATACTGTCGCTCTTAATCATGGAAGTCGTCTCCATGGCTGCCTCCACATGTCGTCCCCTTATCAACGAGCTGTGTCAGGCTCATTTTTCGGGTGTTTCACCAGATACGTTATGGAACTTGTCACTAGTCGCCATCATGCTGTGTTATATCGACCAAATATACAGTCAACCTTTTGTTCACATAGAAAATCATTTCAGCGCTCTTGCTCACCTCCTTTGGTGAAGCCTGAGTCCATTTAGGTATGTCGCCATGACATTCTCTAGCCTGCCATTGCTGCCGCTGCCTCTCCATGCATCCCTTCTATGTGTCAGGGTCAATTATTGCATGTTTTAGATGCTATCTAGCCTCATTCGGTCACTCTGTCATGGCCATGCTGTTGCCCATAATGGTGCGATTAAGCAGCCTCAGAGGCATCCATGCATGCTGCCCCTGTTGTTTACTGTCCATTTCCATGGTGTTTCCATCCTTTTCTGAGGTTCCCAGGTGTTTGGCCAAGCTTCCCTGTGCAGAGCCTTGGTCCCCTTGAAAAATGCTCGAGTCTCCCATTGACTTCAATGGGGCTCGTTATTCGAGACGAGTACCCGAGCATTTTAGTGCTCGCTCATCTTTATTTGTGAGGCTTCTGGCATTTGTGTATATACACTTTATATGGTTTTCCCTATCCTTCTTGACACCTCCTGAAGACAGTTTAGCCTCACAAATTGAGAGATTCCACCCACCAACAAACTTTTTGCAGCCCCACAGTGTTTCCAGCAGCAAACACCGATCTATGGGTCCGTGTCTCTCTTCTCAGACACCACAAGCATAAGAGACAGTCTCTCACATGGGGCTACTTGCCCTTAAAATCCTGCTGCAACACAGTTCATGTGCTATTTTGTGCCATAGCATACATTAGGTCCAAGATTGTCGTCTCCTGAGGCAAATTGGCACAATTCACCAGCACACCAGTAAATTCACTTTCCACACCGTGCAATTTGGCTACAACTGACCGCAGGCATCTTGATGTTTCTGAGTAGCAAGCTCGGGACTGGAAGAACTGTGTATGCATTTAGTTTAAAACTAGTTTGGGGACTTTGACTTGAAATCCTTGCAGATCTAGAGGTCGAGTTCATATTCAGCAAAGACTTTTCTCATTTCAGGCTCCTTTCAGGGAGACTATTGATGTAAATGCAGAGTGTGAACAGGCACGTAAAGGTGCGGCCACATGTAATGAGGAGGTTAGCTCAAGTGGGCTGTAAGTGCCAATATTGTAGACCCGGTTTGACATGGTGATGAGGCCTATAAAGAGCCTGACAATGTATATTGGCCTACTGATATACACTCACTGGCCACTTTATTAGGTACACCTTGCTAGTAACGGGTTGGAACCCCATTTGCCTTCAGAACTGCCTCAATTCTTCATGGGATAGATTCAGCAAGGTGCTGGAAGCATTCCTCAGAGATTTTGGTCCATATTGACATGATGGCATCACACATTTGCCGCAGATTAGTCGGCTGCACATCCATGATGCGAATCTCCCGTTCCACCACATCCCAAAGATGCTCTATTGGATTGAGATCTGGTGACTGTGCAGGCCATTTGAGTACAGTGAACTCATTGTCATGTTCAAGAAACCAGTCTGAGATTATTCCAGCTTTATGACATGGCGCATTATCCTGCTGAAAGTAGCCATCAGATGTTGGGTACATTATGGTCATAAAGGGATGGACATGGTCAGCAACAATACTCAGGTAGGCTGTGGCGTTGCAACTATGCTCAATTGGTACCAAGGGGCCCAAAGAGTGCCAAGAAAATATTCCCCACCCCATGACACCACCACCACCAGCCTGTACCGTTGATACAATGCAGGATGGATCCATGCTTTCATGTTGTTGACGCCAAATTCTGACCCTACCATCCGAATGTGGCAGCAGAAATCGAGACTCCATCAGACCAGACAACGTTTTTCCAATCTTCTACTGTCCAATTTCGATGAGCTTGTGCAAATTGTAGCCTCAGTTTCCTGTTCTTAGCTGAAAGGAGTGGCACCCGGCGTGGTCTTCTGCTGCTGTAGCCCATCTGCCTGAAAGTTCGATGTACTGTGCGTTCAGAGATGCTTTTCTGCCTACCTTGGTTGTAACGGGTGGCAATTTGAGTCACTGTTGCCTTTCTATCAGCTTGAACCAGTCCTCTGACCTCTGGCATCAACATGGCATTTCCGCCCACAGAACTGCCGCTCACTGGATGTTTTTTCTTTTTCGGACCATTCTCTGTAAACCCTAGAAATGGTTGTGCGTGAAAATCCCAGTAGATCAGCAGTTTCTGAAATACTCAGACCAGCCCTTCTGACACCAACAACTATGCCACGTTCAAAGGCACTTAAATCAACTTTCTTCCCCATACTGATGCTCGGTTTGAACTGCAGGAGATTGTCTTGACCATGTCTACATGACTAAATGCACTAAGTTGCCACCATGTGATTGGCTGATTAGAAATTAAGTGTTAACAAGCAGTTGGACAGGTGTACCAAATAAAGTGGCCGGTGAGTGTATGTTCCATAAAATGCTTTCGTACCCCGGAATCTGTGGAATGTCAGGATCCACTGTCATTGCCATTGGTTGATGACCAAGAAGGTAAAATATCCAATAATTACCAGAGGTCTGTTGCACCTAAGGTCCATGAGGAGGTTTATTTTATAAATGAGTGTGCACAATGCCAAGAAAGTCACATACAAACTGAAAAGACTTTTTTGAAAAATAAAGTTTTTCAGGTGGAAAACCTTATGAATGCTGTTTCTGCTATGTTCGCTTTGCCAAAAAACCTGCAGTGAAGAGGCACATATTGCAGAAGCATACTGAAATTACTGATGTCTTGCATTGTCTGTCCCGTAAAAAGGAGCTTGACAAAGAAAGCGAGTTGGATGCTCATATGTATAAGTTCCAAGGCCAAGACAAGAAATGCATGATATTCACCTGTGATTCTGCACCAATAATCTCACAAAAATGTGACCAGGCTGAAGCCAGACCAACTTGAAGAGTGGAAGAACTTGTGGAGACCACAGCAGTACATGGATATGAAGCTGAATAACCCCTACTCCATTCCACTCCGTTCCTTCTAAGAAATCCAGAGGTAAACCATTGGAAGAAGTCAGTCCACCATTTCTCAATGTTAACTGCAATCAAGTGTATTATCCAGGTAAAGGGGCAAGTGTACACCCCAAAGTCCAAGTTATGGGATCAAATGCTAATCCTCAATAAAGAAGAAAAGGAAGACTAATCTTGGTTAGAAAGGAAATGGTAAATTTGCAGTTCTTGGTTATGCAAGAGATCACAACAATTTGTTCTCCAAAAATGAAGCTGACGAAGGCTCTTGTACAGAGCCGAAACGCGTAGCAGAAACTTTTTATACCATTTTATTAAAATTTTATTTCGTATGAATAAAATACTATTTTTGAAACTCTATCTGTTGGTTCCTTGGAGACATGCTTAGCGCCTAGCTGATCTCCGCTCTCTAGTTCTTGTTCCTGCAAAAATGAAGATGGCAGTGCAAAAACCCCTCAACCTACAAGGTGTAGAAAGAAATGTGTTGGGCCTCAGAATGCTAAGGGCAGTTATCTTAAACAACAAAAGCTACCTCACTATGTAAAGTGTACAAGTAGTGCACTAGGACAGCACAGACCGCATTGTCTTGTACACATGTGGATGATTACTGTCCTGTAAGTTGTACTGTAGGGTTGATCCCCAAATATTATTGTTTCCTAATGTAGTTTTGACCCTGAAAGTAGGGTTGTTGGAAGTGAAAAGTCCTACTGCCTTTATCAGGGGGGAAGGATATGTAATAGGGGGAGGTTAAACAGAAGGAGTGAGCTCTGTCTGGTTCCCCAAAAATTGTCTCACAGCGGAAAGTTTTGGCCATTGACTGTTATCGTAGTGTGGGAGCCCATGTATAGTAGGGCTCTGAAAAGTCCTACCAAAAATCCTGCGCCCCATAGTTGCCTAAATGAAAGTCCAAGATAATTTTATCAAAGGCCTTTTTGGCATCTAATCTCAATAGCATGGAGACCTTCTCCCTATAATTGTCTGTAACCCCAGGCATGGTAAGAGAGCAAAAAAATGTTTCTGCGTCAATATTTGTTGGGTCAGCAAGGTATAGGTCCTTGATATAGGAATGAGTCAAGGCTACCACTTCCTAATTTTATATGTGAATTTGCTCATTATAGCCAAATATACAGTAATCTTTTATTTTCTTTGGGATGTGTTACATTTTGAAAATAAAAATTTACCCCCCCCTGGGGAACTTTTTAGGGCCATATCATTTGAATGAATGTATATAAAATCATACTCACTTGAGGGGCACAGCGAAATGAAATAAGGTACTTTATTCAGCATTTTGTACTTTGCGACAACTTCTGTTAAAAGTACTTTAACCAATTTCCTATTTCATATAGTTTCATATATACAGTCAAAGTAGCTGGCATGTTAAAGGAAATCAACCGAATGGATTTAGTGGTTTTAAACCAAGCATACTTACACTTTAGGGGGTTATCCTTAAAACGAATATGTCTGCATTAGAAGTTAAGGCTTATTAATGTGAAAAAGGATTTTAAACCTAAAAATATGCAAATGAGCCTCAGAGGCTCCCGTGTGTCAGTATTGCAGAGTATTATCATGAAATCATAAGCCTCATAACATATAAAGAGACATATACAACAAAAAGTCTAAATCATAAGACAAACCCCAATATATAATATCACCTCATCCGTACAGCCCATAGAATAAAAGTAAATAATTATTTGAACCTGCACGATGAATTCCGTTTAAAAAATTGTTTAAAACCCGCCAAAAATTATGATTTTTACCTATTGAATCCCACAAAAAATGCAATAAAAGTGATAAAAAAAACATATGTACTCCCGATTTGATACTGTTGCAAAATACATGTCCGCAAAAAACAAGTCATCAACCAGCTCCATAGCCCATATTTGGGTTTTTTTTGTAAATTTAGTAAAACGTAAGAAAAATATTCAAGTATGGTAACCTCATAATCGTATTGAATAGAATAAAGTTAACATGATTATTAGGCTATAAGGTGAACACAAAAAAAAAAAGGAAAAAATCCAATACAGAATTGATCCTCTCTACTCCTGCCCTCAAAGAAAAAAGTTCCTATTTTCAACAATAGGGGTACCAACCCCAAAATGAGACACTGGAAAAGCATCTCATCCACAAAAAAAAATGCCAATAAGGAAATGAAAATCCTGGCAACTGCAGGTCCCTTCTGCACCTTACTGTGCACCCATAAAACAAGTAACGGCCACACGTGGGGAAGGGGGGGGGGTGTCTCTGTACTAGGGAAAGATTGCATAAAATTTGTAAGATGGGTTTTCTCTTTTTATGTTTTGCAAATGTGTACATTTTATGGCAAAAGAATGATGTATGACAAAATTTGATTTC
Source organism: Engystomops pustulosus (assembly GCA_019512145.1). Lineage (NCBI taxonomy): Eukaryota > Metazoa > Chordata > Amphibia > Anura > Leptodactylidae > Engystomops > Engystomops pustulosus. The sequence continues at coordinate 116,540,947 of CM033645.1, read as the reverse complement.
TAAATTTCACTTCCATTTTGATGTAATTACTATGAAGATCTCAATGGATTAACAATCTTCCTAACAGCTATTTATGATAGTTTGAGGGGTGCAGATTTGAAAATGGGTTGGTATATAGGGGGTTTTGGTGTTTAAATATGTAAAATTTCATTCAAAACAGTATTTATCCCCAAAATAGTAAATTCTCCAATACAGAAAATCGATATTCGATTTGTAAGCCGCATGACAATCAAAGTAAATTATCCAGACATTTAAAAAATTATGAAATGTAAGTAGACATACTGGAAAGTTATTCAGCAACTATTTAGGTGGTAAATCTATCTGCCTGAAAATGCAATGATTTAGAATTTTAGAAAATGGCACATTTTTCAAAAATTCTTCATTTTTTCTTTTGTAAATAAATGCAAAATCAGCAAACATTTACCATACAATGAAGTGCAACATGTGAGGAAAATACAGTCTCAGAATTGTTTTGATAAGAACAGTGTTCAAAAGTTATAACCTTATAAAGTGACACATGTCAGAACACAAAAAATGGGGCTGAGCCTTAAGCTATAAAAAGGCTAAATGAAGAAATGGATCCTGTTTCAGTATGCTTGGGTTAAAACCACTTAATCCATGTGATTGGTATGGTTTAAAGAAATCAAACTGTACAGAATACAGTAGAAACTGTTTCATGAACATCTCTGGTCATACACTTTTTTTCTATTGTGGAGAGTTCTTTAAGGGAACCCGTCACCACTATTTTCACAAATCAGGTAGTGAAGTTCATATTGAGCTCTAAAAACTATTTGACACCCTGCTTGTAGCTAAAAATTATGCCCCTGAGATTCCCATATATTCAACTTTATAGTTTTATCTGGTAACTAAGCATGGCTACATGGAGTCCAGGTGGGCGTGGCCTCCTCGGGCTGAATCCAGCAGCTTCTCTCCATCCCTATCTCTGTATGCTGCTATAATGTCATGTGACCAGGGTGACATCATCGTAGGTCCTATAGCTTTTATAGCATTAGGAACTGTACATTAAGCATATATGTCTGAAATCACAGCATATTTTATCACATGAAATCACAGCAGGCTGCATGGAGAGCAGTAGAAGTCCATGGAGGCTGCTGTGATGGTTTTGTGTGGTCAGATATGCACACGGGGTATAGTTTTCATATTAAGTAGCTCAAGGACCTTTGATGTTGTCACCCTGGTCAATGCATTAGGCTACTTCCCCCCGTGGACTCGCTCCAAAGCTGCATAGATACCAGGCAAGATTATAACTCTGATTTTAGGGGATCTGAGGGGAACAATTTTTAGCTAAAGCAGGGGTGTCAGATAGTTTACTAGAGCTCTATAGGAACCTGCCACTACCTTGATTTGTGAAAATAGTGGTGACGGGTTCCCTTTAAGCAAATTTTGAACTAGCATGGTTATCTATTAGTCTTATTATTGCTTATTATACTTTTATTTCTAAGTCACAGTTTTTTGATACTAGACTTTTGCTAACCATGGAATGTACTGCCCAATTATATACTAAAATTATTTGCATTGATCTCGGCTAATTGCTGGTCTCTCTGAAATTCTTGCAGGCAGCACATGAATGAACAATGAGCATGTTATCTGCCATGTAATTTATGTTCAGAAAACGACCAAGATTGAATTATAGGTGATATTTTATCAAAACATATGGTAAAGTAGTTTTATTGCCAGTTCCCAATATACATAGCACTATAAAAAGGAACCTTTCTTATATACTTAAATTAACAAAGGCTTCTAAAAATATATCAAAATTACATTTTCTACAAAGGGTTTCAAATCTGACCCGAGCCACTTAAGTGGATGAACATTCTTTGTTAACATTCTGAAGATAATTAGGTTATGACCTTAATAATGAACCACATATACTAGCCATATTAACTAAAATGGTTCTAAAGTTAACAAATGTTTGAATTTTAGAGCTGTGGTAAGTTTATCCTTGTTATCATGATCTGAAAAATATTTCTTAAAATAGATGCTTTATTCTATTTAAGATGTATTCAAACTAAAAGTTTATCAACACTAAATATGTCAGGACACCATGGTATTATCTAGTCTTTACTACAGTAAAAAGTAAAGGAAGTACCAAAAAAAAAAACCATGCCCCTCATCTGGCAACCACCACATGATCCTTTAGACATAGGTAAAAACCTGACCCCTTTTAAATGTACCATGAACATTTTGAAAAGACTAAGGTAGTTTTATTGTCCATCTGATTTAAATTTTCTTGCCAACTTGAAAACAAATTCAACACCGTCCTAGATTTATTTATTATTTTGTTATAGATACTTTATATTTTTTTTGGTGTGTGTGGGGATGGGGTTGTGGTGAATATTTTTCTAATATACTTCTGTGTTTGTAAAAAAAATCAAGTAACTGCCTCCCATAGAGATTGTGTCTGAAAAGCTTTTGTTAAACAGCATTATATGGGAGTTTTAATCCCTGCATTATCAGCTGGGTGAAAATACTGCTCATAGCATGCTGCTGCCTGGGAGATGAGCAGAAAGGGTTAACACAACGCAGAGATAACATCGTAACACATTGCAGCTTTTCTCTGTCACAAACTAAGCAGAATTTCTTTATGAAGTATATAAGAAAAATGTTTACAACATCCCCTTCCCCAACACAATATGAAAAATCAACTAATGGTTACTTCAGTAGTGCTTACCTGTGAACAGAAGAGTGAATAACTATGCATAAAGTAATCTCCAAAACCATCTGACAATTAATTGTATTAAATATTTGTTTCAGATATTTTAACTTGGTTACGTAAGAAAATATAAATACATCTGCATGTTTTTCAGTGAGTTTTAACCCCCTCCCGCGGAGGCCTTTTTGGTTATTGCGTTTCATTTTTCACTCTCTACCTTCAAAAATCCATAACTTTTTTATTAATTTTTTCCATGTAATAGCTGTGTGAGGGCTTGTTTTCTGCTCAGATTTTACGGCTTTTAGTGTACGCCAAAATGTCATTTTATTCTTTGGGTCGGTACGATTATGGGGATACCAATTTGTATAGGTTTTATAATGTTTTCATACATTACAAAAATTAAAACCTCCTGTACAGAAAAAAAATTCTTCATTTTGCCATCTTCTGGCACTAATAACTTTTTACTTCGGTGAATGGAGCGGGGGTAATTTTTTGCGACTTTGTGAAGATTTCATGCTACAATTTGTAGGACAGTATGGCCTTTTGATAACTTTTATAGAATTTTTAATATTTTTGAAATTGCAAAGTGGTATTTTCGATGAAGGAGTTAAACACCGGGAATAACCGTTATTATATTTGATCGGGATTTTTAATCATTATTATATTTATATCAGTTCTAGGGAAAGGGGATGATTTTGATTTTAGGGTTTTTTATATAATTTTTTTATTTTGCTATTTCTTAGACCCACTTGGGTACATTAACCGTAGATGCTCTGATTGTTCCTACCATATACTGCAATACTACTGTATTGCAGTATATGGCATTTTTGCAACAGTATGCACTACAATGAGCCACTGGCAGCCTCGGTGTTTGCCAGAGACCTGAGGCTATCATGTCAACCGGTCGGCGTCCCTCGCCCATGCCGCACCAGGGTTTGCATTCTTTGCCAGAGGAAAGGGGTGTTACCGGTGGGAGTTTGCTGCATATGCAGCAAACACCCACCTTGTATGGAGGGCTCAGCCCGTGAGCCCTCTCCATACACCCAACCCGGCATGTGATCTAATACTACGTCACATGTTGGCAAGTGGTTAATAGAGCATTCTGCTAAATGAAAAAAAAAAAAAGAGAAATTTTTTTGTACATTGTGGCCCACATTTATTAAAGTGTTTGCACCAGTTTTCTTTCTGACTTTGCACTAGTAAGAACGTGCATGTCCTGGGTTCCCCTGCGACCCATGTGCAGTGTTGAGAAGCTGTATTAGAAAATGTCAAATGACAGCCATAAGAGATCCATGAAATGCCTGTTACACACAATGACACATTTAGCTCTTCTACACATATGCTATTCCCCAACAAACTTCTAGATGCTGTGCCTTCCTTCCCCTCCCCAGATAAAGAACTTATCTGTGTGTAGTTTACACTCCTCACGCTACTGCCAGCAGGAGGTCAGTGTATGTGTATCAGTGAGGGAGCTCCATCTTGGAATGCAAGGGGAGAAGAGAGCAGAGAGAGCAGAAGAAATCTCAGCTCCACAGCTGTCAGACAGAAACTAAGATGACTTCCGACCCTCAGTCAGAAGAACCAGGGGCAACTGAAATTGTGTTACAACAGGGCTGATAGAGACAGGTTGGAGTTACAGTACAGTACAGACAAAAATTCAAAGAATTTTCTTTTTTTTTTATGACAATAAAAATTCACACTGAAGGCATCAAAACTATAAATTGACACATGTGGAATTATTACTTAACAAAAAGTGTTAAACAAATAAAAGATGTCTTATATTCTAGTTCCTCAAAGTAGCCACCTTTTACATTGATTACTGCTTTGCACACTCTTGGCATTCTGTTGATGAGCTTCAAGAGGTAGTCACCAGAAATGGTCTTCCAACAGTCTTAAAAAGTTCCCAGAAATGCTTGGCACTTTTTGTCCCTTTTTGCTTCACTATGCGGTCCAGCTCCCCCAAACCACCTCGATTGGGTTCAGGTCTGGTTACGTGGAGGCCAGGTCATCTGGGGTAGCACCCCATCACTCTCCTTCTTAGTCAAATAGCCCTTACATAGCCACCAGGTTTGTTTTCAGGTGACTGATTGGCAAGCTCTGTGCAGCGCTGCGTAATCTGTGTGCGCTATATAAATAAGGAATTATTATTGTCCTGTTAATAAAATAAATGATGGTCCAACTAAACCATGCAGGCTCAGTATACCTTCAATTTTGAATAAATCCCCAACAGCATCACCAGGAAAGCACCCTCTCCTCCATGCTTCATGGTGGGAACCAGGCATGTACACTCCATTAGTTCACCTTTTCTGCGTCGCACAAAGACACACTGGTTGGAACCAAAGATCACAAATTTGGACTCATCAGACCAAAGACAGATTTCCTCTGGTCTAATTTTCATTCCGTGTTCTTTAGCCCAAACAAGTTTCTTCTGCTTGTTGCCTGTTCTTACCAGTGGCAGAGTAGCAGCTATTTTACCACCAAAGCCTGCCAGTTGTTGTAGAGATGTGCCTGCTGCTAGAACTCTGTGTGGTATTGACCTGGTTGCGATTTCAGGCTGGTGACTCGGATGAATTTATCCTTCTCAGTCAGCAGTGGTGACTCTTTCTTCCTTTCCTGGGGCAGTCCTCATGTGAGTCAGTTTTTTTGTAGCAACTTCATGGTTTTGCAACTGCGCTTGGGGACACTATCAACGTTTTCCCAATTTTTCGGACTGACTGACCATCATTTCTTAAAGTAATTATGGCCACCCGTTTTCTTGCTTAGCTACTTTTTTTTCTAGTCCTAATACAAATTCTAGTCTATTCAGTAGGACTGTGTATCCACCTGACTTCTGCACAACACAACTGAGGTCCCAACCCCATTTATAAGGCAAGAAATCCCACTTATAAACCTGACAGGGCACACATGTGATGTGAAAACCTTTTCTGGTGACTGCATTCTTTGATGAGCTTCAACAGGTAAAGAGTGTGCAAAGCAGTAATCAAGCAAAAGGTGCTACTTTGAAGAAACTAGAATATAAGACATATTTTGCAGTTGTTTCACACTTTTTGTTAAGTATATAATTCCACATGTGTTAATTCATAGTTTTGATCCTTTAGTGTGAATACCCAATTTTATAGTCATTAAAATACAGAAAACTATTTGAATGAGAAGGGTGTGTCCAAACTGTGGTCTGTGCTGTATATGATATATTACTATACTAAATATTTCTCATGAAAGTTTTGCATTATCATATGAAACTTCTCTATTTTGTTAGAACATGGTATTTTTTTCCTTTTAATTGCTTTTATCTGTTCTGGGTGTCATGTCTTTTTTTGTTTTTATCTGTATGATACAAAGAAATGTACTGCATTTTTGACACATCACTGTCTCTTTGCTTATATACACATTGGGACACATTTATCAGGGCCTCTACACCATGTCAGTGGCGTAGACAGCCTGAACAATAAAATGCTAGCTTATTGCTAACACTTGTGATTATTTTGCCACCTTCACGGCATTGGGGCGTGAATGGGGGGCACGGCCGGCTGGAGAGGGGCCGTCGCTGGCTTATACGTCCCCGCACCTGCGCATTTGCTGCTGCTGGTGACTTTTCAGGGCCTGGTGTAGAATAAACACTGCGCAGCACCCTGCCTGATACATCAAGAGGTGGAAGCGTCTGATGTATTGCGCTGCGAAAATGCAGCGGTGGGGCTATCATGAACCGTCGTATGATAAATATATCCTTCATTATCTTAAGTGTATTTGGCTCATCTGTTATCCGAAGGTGCTGATCTTTTTCTTCTTTTCTATAAACATTAAAGTAACTTTCAAGAACATGGCTCTGAAAACCATATCAGAATGATGGCTAACTGACTAGAGACCATATTGCCCAATCTGATTAGCCACTGGCAAGTGTTTTAGTCAAGGGCTGCTCAGCCTTGACTAGTATTCCCTAGTACTATTAGTGTTTATACACTATTAGGCCACACCTGGTGCTTCACCATCCCAAGTCATATTGCTGATAGATGACAAAACTGGTATGCTGGGGATGCCATAGTAGGGTAACAGACCAAATAGGCTTAGTCAGGGCATACATTCTCTAAACCCTTATCAATAGTATGTATACAAGGCTTCATTTCTCATCCATTTCTACTTTACATCACAGAACATTAGTGATAATAACTGTCTCTCCATGTCTTTCACCTTTTCTGTGAGCTTCTAAAGTAAGTTGCAACCTAAAGAACAAGCTGGGATAAAGCTGCCCAACGTTAAAAAGGATACAATCTGGCCTGTCTCCTCCGAAATCTTAGACTTACTGAGTGATGAGGGACGTTATTCTAATACTGCTTGCGGCGGAACTAGGTAATCCTAATCACTGGTGCCTTATTGTATACACGACTTTCTCCATGCTAATATCGGTCGACATGGCCTACTCCTCACTCTCATGGTGTAATCCTGTAAAGATTGCTAGAGATTGCCCTTTCTGACTATAAATACTTACATACAAAGTAGACTGGTCATTATTTCCACCGGTAATCTCCCAGTCAGCAAACTAATATTGGGACCAAGTGCAGGAGGGCAGCCAATGCACAGTAGCTTTCTTACTAAGAAGTTCTGGGGCCGCAGCACCTTGTGCCTGATGCATGATGAAAGCAAAAGGGAGTTCTGCTCTGCTGCCATTCACAGTACTACTGTGACTCCTTCCCTCACAAACATAAAGCGACTTCAACAGCAGGATGCAGCCAGGACAGAGTAGGCTGTTCAGGAGTTTAAACAACCAGCATGCATCTTCCAGCCTCTCAGACAGCTGCAGCAGATCATCTGGACATTGATTCTTCTTCCAATGCAGTTAGTCTTCATAAAAAGTATGTGAAGTTTGCTTCATTTATACTTACATTGTATGAACATTTACATTTGAGTTTGTATATTTTTATGTACTGTATGCATGTGTTTATATTTGGCTAATCGGGATCTTTCCACTGATTTCATGAGTTTATGATTATACTTGTAGTAAGTTCACACCTAAGTTTCTTTTACACTCTATGATAAATCGGTGCATGTAGTCCCTGCCTTTCCACCGCTCTCAGACACATCAGGAGCTCCAGCCCGATCTAACAGTGCTATTCTTTACCTAATTGAATGTTGGCCCTCCTAAATGGCAAGAAGTTATTCTTGTTTTACATTACGATCATCTGCCAACTATGTGGCTGTGCCTATAGTTTCAGAACTCCACCCACATTACATAACCTCACTTCATTTGACTCCACCCACAGCATGAGGCCAAATTCAGATATTTTTCCTGGCCACTTTAATTTCCCAGTCCACCCCTTCTTAACAAGGATCACTTCCAAATTGGACCTATGTCGGCCATTGCTTGGATACTGCAAATTACAAGCTTCTAAACTACAGATCAATAGATAGTCTAAAGAATAGGGATCCACCTTTTCACCAGGGGGTGCTCTTTGCACCACTGCTGCAGTATACTGCAGTGTTCCGCTTCTCTCATATGATTACACAATTTTTTCCAAATGTTATCAGTTTCCTTGAACTTCTGCACAGAGGTGAAATTCTCACATTGCAGTGAATAATTTACAGTTCATATCCACATTTCCATTGTAGGAACTTCTTTATTGCCCAATTTATAACAATGCAGTATCGCAGATAGAATAACAATTTTTTTAGCCACAATCTTCGAGCAATGTCACACTACAATATCTTCAACTGCAACAAAAAAACATGCCATTAATAATATTCTCCTTATTCATTATCATTACAAAAAGACTGGACAGAAGATAAATAAAATCAATTAAAAAGGTGAAAACTCACCAAAATGAAAACTCTAGGGAAAGCACAGCATGGCGTTGCTTTGCAGCTAGTAAGCAGAAAGAAGAAGAAAAAGAGAAAGCTGCAGCGAGCTGCACGGAGCATCAGGGAGCTGCGCCAGAAGGTGAGTATGTAAGTTTAATTTCTTATAGACTTGTGTATAAGCCAAGGTGGGGTTTTTCAGACACTTTATAATCTATATTGCAACAGATTATTTTCACCTTATAAAATGTATTTAAACAGAAAAACCCAGTTAACTTATAGTTTTGAATAGTTCTTATTTTAGTTGACTTACTTTGACTTTGATGTTTGTGATAAATACATTTTCTGTTTTTAGTCAGGATTAATAAGAACAGAAGAGACTGACTATTTTTTAAAACCACTGCCTGAGCATATTGCACTCAAACACAACTACTCCATTCAGATGGTCATCAGCCCCATGTTCTATATAAAAGATCAATTGACAAACGAATGTACAAGGAAAATGTGGTGTATCTCTATCTGGAGGACACCAAACTGGAAGTATAAGGGATTTACAACAGTTATACAAATCTTTGTATCGAGAAAATCGGCACATGGACCGCAGACAAGGAAGACGTAACAACCAGCACTACTGGAAGACGCAAGAAATGTATGTAAGGACATATTTTTATATTTTTACTTTAAATGGAACCTGTCATGATGATTTAGGCCCTCAAACACCATTATCCTGTCACTGTTCTAGAAAACAGGTGAACATTGTTGTCCTATATTGTAAGAATTTAGTTTAGAGAAGAACTTTTAATGCAGTTTTCTAATAACATATACAGAATCTCAGGATTGAGAAGAGTAATACGGGATTCCCTCTATTCTTGATGTGTACCATAGTTCAGGTGGGTGCTAGCTGCTGCAGATGGCTTATGATGATATAGTAGGTCTTTGGGACATCATTGATGCCATGGGGAAAGGGTTCTCCACCATTGTGGACTTCTTATGACTTATTCAGAGTTCATAGTTCTTTTTTTCAGCTGTTACTCTGAATCAACCAGAAAATGAAAGGACTCATTTGATCTGCTCACTATCCTATTTATAGGCTGGTAGTGGCTTGTGGTTTCTAGATCCACATGACAGGCTTCCTTTTATTGTAATAATAAGTAAAATAAATAAATAATAATTTTACAATTAATATGTGACAACACATACCAAAAATCATTTTAGCCAATTAGTATATAAAACATTTATTACAATGAAAATATTCCACCAACTTTCTGCAAGCCACTGAATTGCTATAGATATGTGTGACAAACCCCCACTGTTGAGTGACATGACAGGGTGCACCTACGCTAGAGAGCCAGTTATGCAAGATGGGACCTTTACTCTGAATCATACTCTCTTATGCTTAGCACTCACTGAAATCACTGCACTACTCATCTTCTTTCTTTGATTAATATAATAAATGAGAAGGCAAATAAGTCCCTCAACAATTTGGAAATCCAATTATCTGAACAGATACTTATCCTAATTAAGTTTTAAAATGTTATACATAAAGTGCAGTACACGCATGAAACATAAAAGATACATCAGATAAAGGGTTACAAAACAATATTCATGTAATATATAACATAGACAGACAGTAAAATAAAAAGGGAATAAAAAAAAGCTTTACTACTGCAATAGTGAAATTACCCACAGCTGTGAAACCCAGCTAAGATTCTTGCCCTCTTTGTGATTTGAAAGGGGCATGTTTAAACCTGTACCAGGGTGTGGGCTATGAACATGTTATGCCATATCATCTTCCAGGGTCTCCTAAAGAAGATATTACATTCCCCAGCATGAATTTACAAACAACCATACCAACACCATTATGAAATGTAGACCAATTGTCTAAAACCTATTTGGCTTGACTTTCTGACTCCAAAATCCTTGGCGCTCCATACCCAGAGGTAACTAAGGACCCATTACATAGATTAAGACAGAGTTGAAATCATGAATTATGACTAGGCTGACTTTGAAGTAGTTTTGACATCCTAAGCGTCATGGTACCATCATGGGAACAGTCTGTATCAATAAGCATTTGCTACTCATGGTGGAGAGGGAACACGAGGGGGGTAGAGAGATATTTGGCCAGTGTCTTATCCTTACTAGAGTGTCACATCTATAACATAATATTTGTGAGGTGTGAACTCGACCCTATAATATTTTGATCACCCACTGTGTGTGGATTTCCCTGATGTGTAGGTTTCCTCGACAAACTGAAATTACAGACATCTTGTCTCCATTCATGTTCTAATTGTAATTTAAGGACTGGGGGAAAGTTTCACTCAATAAATATTGGTCTTATTTTATATTTTACCACAACATGTTATGCTTATAGATAATGCAATGAGAGATGAGGATGCAACTGATCCATCTAAACAAGTAGCAAGGCTCACTTAACTTCACACAGTGAAGGATCATTCTACAATGTGCAATCCACAAATGGGGCAAAATTTAAAACTAAGCCACTTGGAAAAAAATTTAAAAGAACAAACCAAGAGCGCTGAAACAGCCCATAAAACATGATGATGGCAACACCAGAACTGTGACAGTTTGTTTTATAAAGAAATTCATGAAAAACTTTGATGGAACAGCATAAAAATCGCAAGTTGAATTTTTATGAAAGAAATGGTGCTCACTTATAATAGAACTGAACTTGACTTATGATTCAGCTAAACATAATGGGGCTTATTTACTAAGGGTCCGTGGCACATTTCCATCAGGTTTTCCGACTTTTTTGGGGTTGTGCCTCCGGAACAGGCATTTAGAAGGGGATTTTGTTGCATGCGACCGGATTTTGCTGCATAGGGCTGGCTTTCATTTAACAGAAATCGGGGGGCGGGTCGTCGGACGATCCGACGGATTCGGACTGAGCGCAGGATTTAACATTTACCCTTTAATGCCAAAGCCATTTTCACCTTCCTGACATGGCCAATTTTTAAAAATCTGACGTGTCTTTTAAGTAGTATAACTTTGGAACGTTTTAACATATCCAAGTGATTTTGAGATTGTATTTTTCGTGACACATTGTATTATGTTGGTGAGAAATTTAAGCAATATGTTTAGTTTTTATTTATGAAATAATGGAAATTTGGTGAAAATTTTGAAAAAAACGATGTTTTCAAATTCTAAATTTTGGCCATATCACTAAATAACTGATAGTAACATTTCCATGTGTCTGCTTTAACTTGCCATCATTTTCCAAAATCTTTTCCTTTATTTAGGATTTTAGGAGGCTTATACTTATAAACCCCCACAAATGACACCATTTTAGAAACTACACCCCTCCAAAATATTCAAAACAACCTTAGGGGATTTTGTTAACCTATGACATTTCATGAGGTGAAAAATGAAATGAACTTACAGAAATGTAATTTTATCTACATAGATTCATTGAACACTAAAATTTGCACCTTCACAATGGGTTAAAAGAAAAAAAAATGCATTTAACAATGTTTAGTGCATTCCTCCTGAGTATGCCATGCCCATTTTGTCACTGTACCCTGCTGTACGGGCACAGGGGGGTACTTGGTAGGGAAAGAGTGTTGTTTCCTTTTGGAGGGCAAATATGGCTGAAAAAGTTTTCATGGTCAGGATGGCATTTGAGAGCCTGATGGGACCAAAACAGAGGAAAGCCCCAACAAAGAGACACATTTTGGAAAGTACACCCTTGGAGAGTTTAGCAAGGTATAATTTGTGTATTTGCCCCTGATTCAATTAGGCCCCAAAAGGAAAAAGGTGAAAATTTTCTCAAAAAAGTCACTTTTACCCCAAATTTTTGTAAGCCAAAGGGATAAAAAGAGATGAAACAACACCCATAAAGTGTAACTATTTCTCCTAAGCAGAAGTGCACCACTTGTACATATAAAGTGTTGTATGGGTAACAGAGGGCTCAGAAGAAAAGAGGGGCTTTGGCCTTTTAGAAGCCTGATTTGACAGACATCCTTTACATGTGTGAGGATGCATTTGGAGAGCCCTAGTGGTACCAAAACAGAGGGGAACCCCAACAAGTGTCACCATTTTGGAAAGTGTACCCTTTGGAGAATTTTAGCAACGTGTAATGTGTGTATTTGTCCCTAAAGGTGTTTGCTTCAATTAGGTCCCTAAAGGAAAGAGATGAAAATTTTCCCAAAAAGTCACTTTTACGGCTAATTTTTGTATCCCATAAGCATTAAAGATGAAACAACCCAAAAAATGTGTACTAGTATTTCTCCTGAGTATAAAATTGCCCACACATGCAAAAAAAATGTTGTATGGTTACGCAGTAAAGCTCAGAGGGAAAGAGGGGCGTTGGCCTTTAAGAAGCCAAATTTGACAGATATCCTTTACATGTGTCAGGATTCATTTAGAGAGCCCTAGTGGAACCAAAACAGAGGGGAACCCAACAGTGTCACAATTTTGGAAAGCACACCCCTTAGAGAATTTAGCAAGGTGTTAATATGTGCATTTCCATAAAGGTGTTTATTTAATTAGGACCTACACGTAGCAAGGAGCAGGAGCATCTGGACCGGGAGATGAGTGAAAGACAAAACAGCTTCCTTCGGCAGAGCCTTGACTTGCTGAAACAGCATGTGTGGCACTAGGTGCTGCTGCTGTGTTTCGCCTGCAGAGGACCACAGTTGACCCGTTTCTCCAAGGCCATTGAATGGTGACACTGCATGTGTTGGCGCAGGGCCGTGGTGCAACGTGGCTCCCTGGCCACGCTTACTTCTACCGGAGATACGACATATACCGACGCTCGGCTCCTCTGTGTCTTTACAAAAAAACTGCCACACCGCCGAGGTGGTAATTTATACGCCAACACTCTGCACTATAGCGCTGCCTCGCTGACCCTGTGCCACTGCTTACTGGACCTGCGAATCTGATTTGTACCCCGCAGACGTTTGGCTCCCGTCCTCGCACTGCTGCCACCCTGCTGACCACGGCCACAGTAGCGACTTGCTGCCTGACACGCAAGCTGACTCTCTTCGCCTGACGATGATGAATCTCCTGTACACCCAGCTCCCAAGTGCGATGGTTTACATCATTGTCAGTTTTCATTTCCCGGTCAATGCTACTCTCCTCACCGGTGTCAGTATGCAACAGCCTGCTACTGCAGAAGCAGCGGAAGTCTGCCCCACCTCTTCCACTGCCAGCAGCTGCGACTGTCCTCAACACTTTGTCCTCGCTGAATAGTGGTGCTGAGCCCAGACCACCTAGTAGCTTCTGGCTGGTGGAAGAGGAACAGTACAGAGGCTGGTTGAGGACAGATGAGGGCCGCTGACTGCTCCTGGGCCATGCCAACTAATTGTTGTATCTGAGGAACCCACGGACTCTTGGCTGGGGTTTGTCAGAGTGATATTTTAAGGAATTGGATGAAGTAGTCATCATTCAACAACCTTTGGGTTGTTGATCAACACACTGCCGCTAGATGACAACGGCAGTTCTGGCCTCACAGAGTACACCCCTGCTGCGACGTCCCCTTACTTGTGCTTTAAACCTCTGCCTGCTCCACCTGCCATCTATCTGTCTGACATAGTGGTTTATAAACTACGGGATTTGACACGTAAATCTGGCTCTAAACTATAGCCCAAAAAGGTATGGGAATTTGCTTATATAGATTCCCCACAACTGACAACCAGTGAGACGTCACCAAATCACTAACTGCAGATGCATGAATGTGAAACAGATTTCTCCCTATTCGATTTGTCGTATAAACAGAACTGCTATTTGGGTTATACAGATCCATACAGAGATTGGAGCAAGAATCGCTACTGCACAGTACAGTAGCGCAGCTAGACGCTACAGACAGCACATGCAGTGTAAAATGCGGGATTGCAAATAGCCGACAGAGCCTGTGTGACATCACATAAGCCTGCCTGCTGCTGATTGGTTTACAGGTCTGCAGATGTCATTGTGGGTGTTCTTTTCTCCCCAGAGTTCTCTGCCCCATGTAACACGTGTGTGCTCGCGCCCATCTAGCTGAAAAAAGGGGGGAAAAAACTTTGTTCCCGAGAATCATTGTAAAAATTCGGCTTCATGATGAATCAAATTTGTGTGAAATTCATATGAATGTCCACTTCGTTAAAATCGATTCGCCCCATTAGTACATTAATAAGAACCTACCATCAATCTACCATGATTTCTGATGGTAGTTTCCTTAAGTTAACAGAATACAGTTGGCATATTATGTTCAGAATAGACACTTGCCATCCTTTTTTGGAACTTTTCAAACAGGGGGTTGTTAACCTCCATTTCAAAATAACCGGAAATGTTATTAACTGTGTGTACATTGTTGACACGAAAAATGCCTATGTACTGTACTGCAGCCGTATTCTTTACACAACTGTGCATTATCCTTAAAGATCAGGAAATAATAACATTGAGATAGTAAAAGTAGACAACGCAGTTAAAGGTGAAAAAAAAATTTTGGTGCCCTTTTTAAGAATCTGCATGCTTCCTATAATTGGACGGAAACGAAACACCCTTTCAGTGCAGAAATTTTGTGTTGCATTGGGTATAGAGCAGACACTTTATCAATACTGTGCAGCAGTTTTGCACTAAAAAAAATGTGCCAAATCAGAAATGTGCATGGGCTTTAGTAATGTGGGCCCAGTGTTTTATCACGACAAACAAAATTTAGCACTATCATGAAGTGTAACGTTACAAAAAATAAATCGCTTTGGTATTATGAAGAGGTTGTCTGTGGCATGTTTATGTAAAAATGCCTTTGGCAACGATAAGAATAAATCCAGTGCTTTTTAATTGATTAAAAAATCCACGGATTTATTCATGTTGCTGAACAAATGCATTTTTTTAAATGGACATGTGGGTTATTGGAACATGTCCATGTAAGCATTACCTCTGATAATGGTCTCTTTAAAGGGAACCTGTCACCAGGAGGACCCCTTTTTAGCACCCCCCTGTCCCCATAGAGCATTGCCATACACTGCTAAACATTTTTGTTGAAAAATCGTTTTACAATAATATATATACCTTTGATTGACATGTGACTGTGTGGCTTGTCATGTCACCATCTGGCGGGGTTAGAAGTGAGGGTAGTTGATATTTATATTTTTTTTTAATGTAATTACACACTTTACTTTTAAACTCAGGATTGCTCTTTTGTAATGAGGACTGAATCGTTATCACAAACATAAAAACTCGACAAACATAAAACGCAGAGTAATGCGACTCGACAGTCGCCTTTACCAACTTCTTACCATTTAGAGAGTAGTATGGCATGAAACAGAAGAAATGCAAAAGCTCACCAAAAAGAAGCCAAATAAGGCACTGTAATTATAGTGGGTTTATACTGAATTTATATAATGTTTATCAATTGTGGTAATTGACTCCTTTTTCTGGGTTTGGAGGATTTAAGGGACCTGTCACCAGGAGACCCCTTTTTAGCACCCCCTCTGTCCCCATAGAGCATTGCACATACACTGCTAAACATTTTTTGTATGAAAAATCAGTTTTACAGAGCTTATATTACCTTTTGAATAACATGTGCGTGTGGTTTCCCCCTCACATCGGAAGTCCCTACTCGCGTGTGATTTTTCAAAAGAATACTCTTCGCCCCCAGGGTGTACCAAGCCGTCTGCGGCCTGAGGCGAGCCATAGAGAGACGGCCCCCCCCCAACATATATGATAATAAGGGAGTGTAGGACCAGATCCATCATTTGGTTTGGTGTGAAAATAAAGCAATGCAAATACATACAGCGTACAGCCATGTAGTATAAAATGTACACAGCTCCCCAGCAATCACTATATACAGCTCCCCAGCAATCCTATAACAGTCCCCCAGCAACACTATATAAAGCTCCCCCCGCAATCAACTATATACAGTTCCCCTAGCAATCACTATATACAGCTCCCCCAGTAATCACTATATACAGTCCCCAGACACTATACACTCCCCAGCAATCACTATATACAGGCTCCCCCAGCATCCACTATACTTAACAGCTCCCCAGCAATCACTGTATACAGCTCCCCAGCAACCACTGTTACAGCTCCCCCCAGCAATCACTATGTAAGCTCCCCCAGCAATCACTGTATACACCCCCCAGCAATCACTATATAACTCTCCCCCAGCAATCCTATCTACACCAGCTACATAACGCTCCCCCAGCAATCACTATATACAGCTCCCCCAGCAATCACGTATACAGCTCCCCAGCAATCACTATATATACAGTCCCCCAGCAATCACTATATACGCTCCCCAGCAACACTGTATACAGACTCCCCAGCAATCACTGTATACAGCTCCCAGCATCACAATACAGCTTCCCCAGCACCTATATACAGCTCCCCAGCAATCACTATATACAGCTCCCCCAGCAATCACTATATACAGCTCCCCCAGCAATCACTATATACAGCTCCCCCCAGCAATAACTGTATACAGCTCCCCCAGCAATCACTATATACAGCTCCCCCAGCAATCACTATATACAGCTCCCCCAGCAATCACTATATACAGCTCCCCCAGCAATCACTTATTACAGCTCCCCCAGCAATCACTATAACTCCCAGCATCTATATACAGATCCCCAGCACATATTAAAGCTCCCCAGCACTCACTATAACACTCCCCCAGAGTAATCAGTATACCGCTACCCCAGCAATCACTATATAAGCTCCCCAGCAATCACTATATACAGCCCCCAGCAATCACTATATAACAGCTCCCCAGCAATCACTATATACAGCTCCCCCATGCACTTCACAATATACAGCTCCCCAGCAATCAGGTATACAGTCCACAAGACAATCAGTGTATACAGCTCCCCAGTAATAATCACTGTATACAGCTCCCCCAGCACACTATATACAGCTCCACCCAAGCAATCACTATATACAGCTACCCAGCAATCACTATATACAGCCCCCAGCACACTATTAAGCCCCCAGCAATCACTGTATACATCAGACTAGCTCCCCAGATCAATTAAGCTCCCCCAGCAATCACTAATACAGCCCCAGCATCACGTATTACAGCTCCGCCAGCAATACTTATACAGCTCCCCCAGCAATCACTATATACAGCTCCCAGCCATCACTGTATCAGCTCCAGCAACACGTATACAGCTCCCGCAGCAACCACTGTATACAGTCCCAGCAATAACTGATACGCTCCCCAGCAATCACTGTATACTCTCTGTTTCATGCATACTAATTCAAGAATGGTAAGATGTTTGGTAAAGGCGACTGTCGAGTCGCATTCTCTGCACTATGAAGTTTATGTTTTGATAACAATTCAGTATCATTAAAAAGAAACACCTAAATTTAAAATGTAACAATCTTTGGTTCAACAAATAATAAGTATAATACATAAAAAAAATAGATGTAATATCAAATGTCCATGTGGATCATGTGACATTGTTTTTTGCTTTATATTTTGGAATATAGGTGTGTGTGTAAAGATTTAAAATAGTAGATTTCTTAAAAAAAAAGATTTCTTTTAAACATCTTGGTCTTCGGTAATATATGATATGTATGTATGGATTGTATGTATATATATCATTATATCTATATATATATATAATATATATATTAATTTTTTTTTTTTTTTTTTTTTTTTTAATAAAGAAATACTTTAAGGAGATATTCCATCTGGGCGTTCCGATATATTAAATCATGTGCATATGTAAACATTTCTTCAATTGGATGTTATTAAGAATAATGTCCGGTGTGAAGATAATCTTCTCACAGAAACAAGATAGCATCCTCGGATATGACAGGACGGCTGTTAGGATATACAGTAATTGTTTCCTTATACAATACCCAGCCGAGCTGGTCGGATCCAAGGAATCAGGCTTGTTTCTAACAGACCATTATGACAGATTATGAAATTATCTTTACACAGGAACATTTTTTAATAACATTTCTTCAATTGATTTTAATGGTCAGATAATAAGTAAACTAAATGTGAATGCAAGACGAGAATACCCTTAATGAGTAAATTTTGATGTACACCTGCTTAGTACGGTGATTAAAATTTCCTTAAAATATAAGTTCCGACACATTTCACAATCTGTGCCAGCTAAGTTGTCAATGCAACTATCACAGTATAACTGAGCTAATAAATAAAGCATGGATTCATTTTATTTTGTGTACCTTTTTGCTCAGTCATGCCTAAACCTCCCAAAGAAGACATTTACATTTACCTGATGAATACAAATACCCAGGACAGGGTTAAAACGGTCTTAGCAAAGTCACAGAGGAACAGGACTATTAAATGTGAGAAACTCTTGTTGTCATGACAAACAAAGATGCAAAATCATGGACATGAAACATCAATACTACGTTTTGACAATTCTAATATAGGTTTGATTGCAATTCTTTACATGAGTCACCTTTGGGGTAAATCATTTTACAGTGTTTTCCTGTTGACCTTGTACGTAACACATCACCAATGTTGTAGAAATATTGAAATTCATCTTAAGTTACAGTACAAAATGAATGTGGGCTTATGGAACTAGTTTTTAAATAGTTTTGTTCAGAATGCTCAATGGACAGTTGATTTAAAATGTGTATTGGTAGATATCTGAGATCTTTTTTATATTAAAGGCAAATATATTTGAGCATTGGCTAGGCGAGCTTTACTATATAATAAGGCAGTTCCTTCCCTGCCAGGCTTTAGTTTGTATACATTAACGTCACACACCTTTTACTGGGGTGGTGTATGTAGGTGGCCACATCATTGACAGTTCATTGAAGAATGCCGGTTCAAAAGGGGGTGCTGTGTGTGAATGGGAGAGTTCCAGCCATATATAAAAAAGAGTTTGAATTAAGACGGTCCATAGTGTCCCAAGTCACCATGAAAGGTTCACCTTTGAGGCATCACTGAGACCCCCATGATCAGCAAGTTAAGCCTATCCCGTGGATAGGGCCTAACTTTTGTTCATGGGAAACCCCCTTAGAACACAATGACCATACTCTGCTCTGACATATAAAAAATACACCACAACCCTTCAATAAATTAATTGATATACTTAACCAGTGGTGGCGAACCATGGCACGGGTGCCAGAGCGGCACTCAGAGCCCTTTAGTGGGCACTGCGACTACTTGGTTGGAAAATCTTCTGCGGCCCCACAATTTCTGTGTAAAGAGGGACACTGGAAAGAAGCTAAAAGATGACAAATTTTCAATCTTGTCCTCAGGAGGCCAATTGATTGAACGTTGTTGAAGAACAGGGAGCAATAAGTTACTGTTTTAATTTTTGGTTGGCACCTCGCAATAAATAAGGGGGGTTTTGGGTTTGCAGTTGGGCACTTGACACTAAAAGGTTCGCCATCACTCTATATACCCCTAATTATTATATACTATCCTAACATAATCAGGACTGTAGGATATCACACTGGAAATTTAAAGACTCAGCATTCATTTCATATAAACGAGTGTAGTGAAAATTGTTGGGTGGGGATAGTCCCTCAGCACACCAAAGACTTAGTGCTCGTAGCACCACCTAGGGAAGGTAGACAGGTGAAAACAGGGCCTTTGTTATGTGAAGACAGCCAATGGTTCTACATTCCTTTGTGTGCTTCATCCAATAGTGTTGAATTCCAGGTCAAACCACCCAAGAGTATTGCCTGTTTGTGTACTAGCACGCCCCTGCAGAGGGTGTTATGACTTAGCGATAAGAGTTTCAGTGCAAAGAGAATAAAGGAGTCCTTGAGCTAATCTTCAGAAAGGACAGGGTGTTTCCTGGTTTACTCCATTCCAAGCTGGAATAACAAAGCTCTTAACTGAACTTAACTGTACATGATTAGGGTTTTGAGCCCAGATAAAAAATCTCTAAGAGGACACAAATATCATAAGTCTGTTTGTGCGCCTGCTTTTTATATGTTTGTTTTTTTCCTGGGCCGAATGCAACTGGCATGAGGATTTAAGGAAATCTTACATCAAATCATAGTTATTAGGTTAGTTTATACGGTTGAAAAAAGACCACTTGTCCATCAAGTTCAAACCAAGGAGGGAAGGGATGGATGAGGAAGGGATTTAGGGGAAACAATTCTATATAACATAACCATCAATGTTATAGGTGTAAAAAGGCAACTAGACCTTGTAAAGCTCTCTGCGTCCCTGCTGGACCCGCGCGAGGCAGGTATCTCAAAGCAGAGTGACAGTTTCATAGTAAAAAAGCCCTGTGCCTCCGGTGATTAACATTGTTTTCCAGACGGAGACCGGGCCCCTCGGCTTTTGATTTGATCTAATCTTGAAACAACTTACCAACCAGATTTTTTGTATTGACCAATTCATTATTTAAATAATATACATGTCCCTCGTAGACGATCTTTTCCAAGACTAAATAATATTAGTGTTTAATCTTTCTCATTACTAAGACCCCCCATAACCCCTTAAACATTTTTGGGTGGCTCTACCGTGAACCTCTCCAGCTCAAGGGCATCTCCTTTTTAGGACCGGTGCCCAAACTGGACAGCATATTCCAGTGTAGGCCGAACCGTGCCTTGTACAAGGGGGACATATTACATCCCTATCTACGAGAGGTCAACATACCACGTTTGAATACACGACAAGACACTACTAGCTTTAGAGGCAGCTGATTTGACATTGCATCTGTTATTCAATGTTATGATCTATAGTACCCCCAGGTCCTTCCAAACCGGACTAACTCTCCCAGACATTGACTCCCCCAAGGACCTATTTTTGCCTTTTGATTATGCCCCCAGGGTGCTAACCTACCATTTATCCACATTAAAAACCCGCATTTGCATGGATGACAAAACATTTCAGTTTGTCCAAGTCACCCTGCAGCCTATGTACATCCTCCATAGAGCTGTATTACACTCCAGTTTGGTGTATGCAAAAATAGACACCGTGCTATTAATCTCTACCCTAGTATCATTAAAAATATATTAAATAGTAGTGGGCCAAGAACAGAACCCTGAGGTAACCCCGAATGGATTTAGTGGTTTTAAACCAAGCATACTTACACTTTAGTGGGTATCCTCTAAAACTGAATCTGTTCTGCATTTAGAAGTTAATGGCTTATTAATTGTGAAAAAGGATTTTAAACCTAAAAATATGCAAATGAGCCTCAGAGGCTCCCGTGTGTCAGTATTGCAGAGTATTATCATGAAATCATAAGCCTCATAACATATAAAGAGACATATAACACAAAAAAGTCTAAATCATAAGACAAACCCCACATATATAATATCACCTCATCCGTAACAGCCCATAGAATAAAAGTAAATAATTATTGAACCTGCACGATGAATTCCGTTTAAAAAAATTGTTAAAAACCCGCCAAAAATTATGATTTTTACCTATTGAATCCCACAAAAAATGCAATAAAAAGTGATAAAAAAAACATATGTACTCCCGATTTGATACTGTTGCAAAATACATGTCCTGCAAAAAACAAGTCATCAACCAGCTCCATAGCCCATATTTGGGTTTTATTTGTCAAATTTAGTAAAACGTAAGAAAAATATTCAAGTATGGTAACCTCATAATCGTATTGAATAGAATAAAGTTAACATGATTATTAGGCTATAAGGTGAACACGAAAAAAAAAAAGGAAAAAATCCAATACAGAATTGATCCTTCTCTACTCCTGCCCTCAAAGAAAAAAAGTTCCTAAATTTTCAACAATAGGGGATACCAACCCCAAAATGAGAACACTGGAAAAAGCATCTCATCCCACAAAAAAAAAATGCCAATAAGGAAATGAAAATCCTGGCAACTGCAGGTCCCTTCTGCACCTTACTGTGCACCCATAAAACAAGTAACGGCCACACGTGGGGAAGGGGGGGGGGTGTCTCTGTACTAGGGAAAGATTGCATAATAATTTGTAAGATGGGTTTTCTCTTTTTATGTTTTGCAAATGTGTACATTTTATGGCAAAATGAATGTATGACAAAATTTGATTTCTAAATTTCACTTCCATTTTGATGTAATTACTATGAAGATCTCAATGGATTAACAATCTTCCTAACAGCTATTTATGATAGTTTGAGGGGTGCAGATTTGAAAATGGGTTGGTTATATAGGGGGTTTTGGTGTTTAAATATGTAAAATTTCATTCAAAACAGTATTTATCCCCAAAATAGTAAATTCTCCAAATACAGAAAATCGATATTCGATTTGTAAGCCGCATGACATCAAAATAAATTATCCAGACATTTAAAAAATTATGAAAATGTAAAGTAGACATACTGGAAATGTTATTCAGCAACTTATTTAGGTGGTAAATCTATCTGCCTGAAAATGCAATGATTTAGAATTTTAGAAAATGGCACATTTTTCAAAAATTCTTCATTTTTTCTTTTGTAAATAAATGCAAAATCAGCAAACATTTACCACTACAATGAAGTGCAACATGTGAGGAAAATACAGTCTCAGAATTGTTTTGATAAGTAACAGTGTTCAAAAGTTATAACCTTATAAAGTGACACATGTCAGAACACAAAAAATGGGGCTGAGCCTTAAGCTATAAAAAGGCTAAATGAAGAAATGGATCCTGTTTCAGTATGCTTGGGTTAAAACCACTTAATCCATGTGATTGGTATGGTTTAAAGAAATCAAACTGTACAGAATACAGTAGAAACTGTTTCATGAACATCTCTGGTCATACACTTTTTTTCTATTGTGGAGAGTTCTTTAAGGGAACCCGTCACCACTATTTTCACAAATACAAGGTTAGTGAAGGTTCATATTGAGCTCTAAAAACTATTTGACACCCTGCTTGTAGCTAAAAATTATGCCCCTGAGATTCCCATATATTCAACTTTATAGTTTTATCTGGTAACTAAGCATGGCTACATGGAGTCCAGGTGGGCGTGGCCTCCTCGGGCTGAATCCAGCAGCTTCTCTCCATCCCTATCTCTGTATGCTGCTATAATGTCATGTGACCAGGTGACATCATCGTAGGTCCTATAGCTTTTATAGCATTAGGAACTGTACATTAAGCATATATGTCTGAAATCACAGCATATTTTATCACATGAAATCACAGCAGGCTGCATGGAGAGCATAGAAGTCCATGGAGGCTGCTGTGATGGTTTTGTGTGGTCAGATATGCACACGGGGTATAGTTTTCATATTAAGTAGCTCAAGGACCTTTGATGTTGTCACCCTGGTCACATGCATTAGGCTACTTCCCCCCGTGGACTCGCTCCAAAGCTGCATAGATACCAGGCAAGATTATAACTCTGATTTTAGGGGATCTGAGGGGAACAATTTTTAGCTAAAGCAGGGGTGTCAGATAGTTTACTAGAGCTCTATAGGAACCTGCCACTACCTGTTTGTGAAAATAGTGTGACGGGTTCCCTTTAAGCAAATTTTGAACTAGCATGGTTATCTATTAGTCTTATTATTGCTTATTATACTTTTATTTCTAAGTCACAGTTTTTTGATACTAGACTTTTGCTAACCATGGAATGTACTGCCCAATTATATACTAAAATTATTTGCATTGATCTCGGCTAATTGCTGGTCTCTCTGAAATTCTTGCAGGCAGCACATGAATGAACAATGAGCATGTTATCTGCCATGTAATTTATGTTCAGAAAACGACCAAGATTGAATTATAGGTGATATTTTATCAAAACATATGGTAAAGTAGTTTTATTGCCAGTTCCCAATATACATAGCACTATAAAAAGGAACCATTTCTTATATACTTAAATTAACAAAGGCTTCTAAAAATATATCAAAATTACATTTTCTACAAAGGGTTTCAAATCTGACCCGAGCCACTTAAGTGGATGAACATTCTTTGTTAACATTCTGAAGATAATTAGGTTATGACCTTAATAATGAACCACATATACTAGCCATATTAACTAAAATGGTTCTAAAGTTAACAAATGTTTGAATTTTAGAGCTGTGGTAAAGTTTATCCTTGTTATCATGATCTGAAAAATATTTCTTAAAATAGATGCTTTATTCTATTTAAGATGTATTCAAACTAAAAGTTTATCAACACTAAATATGTCAGGACACCATGGTATTATCTAGTCTTTACTACAGTAAAAGTAAAGGAAGTACCAAAAAAAAAACCATGCCCCTCATCTGGCAACCACCACATGACCTTTAGACATAGGTAAAAACCTGACCCCTTTTAAATGATACCATGAACATTTTGAAAAGACTAAGGTAGTTTTATTGTCCATCTGATTTAAATTTTCTTGCCAACTTGAAAACAAATTCAACACCGTCCTAGATTTATTTATTATTTTGTTATAGATACTTTATATTTTTTTGTGGTGTGTGGGGATGGGGTTGTGGTGAATATTTTTCTAATATACTTCTGTGTTTGTAAAAAAAATCAAGTAACTGCCTCCCATAGAGATTGTGGTCTGAAAAGCTTTTGTTAAACAGCATTATATGGGAGTTTTAATCCCTGCATTATCAGCTGGGTGAAAATACTGCTCATAGCATGCTGCTGCCTGGGAGATGGCAGAAAGGGTTAACACAACGCAGAGATAACATCGTAACACATTGCAGCTTTTCTCTGTCACAAACTAAGCAGAATTTCTTTATGAAGTATATAAGAAAAATGTTTACAACATCCCCTTCCCCAACACAATATGAAAAATCAACTAATGGTTATTCAGTAGTGCTTACCTGTGAACAGAAGAGTGAATAACTATGCATAAAGTAATCTCCAAAACCATCTGACAATTAATTGTATTAAATATTTGTTTCAGATATTTTAACTTGGTTACGTAAGAAAATATAAATACATCTGCAGTTTTTCAGTGAGTTTTAACCCCCTCCCGCGGAGGCCTTTTTGGTTATTGCGTTTCATTTTTCACTCTCTACCTTCAAAAATCCATAACTTTTTTATTAATTTTTTCCATGTAATAGCTGTGTGAGGGCTTGTTTTCTGCTCAGATTTTACGGCTTTTAGTGTACGCCAAAATGTCATTTTATTCTTTGGGTCGGTACGATTATGGGGATACCAATTTGTATAGGTTTTATAATGTTTTCATACATTACAAAAATTAAAACCTCCTGTACAGAAAAAAAATTCTTCATTTTGCCATCTTCTGGCACTAATAACTTTTTACTTCGGTGAATGGAGCGGGGGTAATTTTTTGCGACTTTGTGAAGATTTCATGCTACAATTTGTAGGACAGTATGGCCTTTTGATAACTTTTATAGAATTTTTAATATTTTTGAAATTGCAAAGTGGTATTTTCGATGAAGGAGTTAAACACCGGGAATAACCGTTATTATATTTGATCGGGATTTTTAATCATTATTATATTTATATCAGTTCTAGGGAAAGGGGATGATTTTGATTTTAGGGTTTTGTTGATATAATTTTTTTATTTTGCTATTTCTTAGACCCACTTGGGTACATTAACCGTAGATGCTCTGATTGTTCCTACCATATACTGCAATACTACTGTATTGCAGTATATGGCATTTTTGCACAGTATGCACTACAATGAGCCACTGGCAGCCTCGGTGTTTGCCAGAGACCTGAGGCTATCATGTCAACCGGTCGGCGTCCCTCGCCCATGCCGCACCAGGGTTTGCATTCTTTGCCAGAGGAAAGGGGTGTTACCGGTGGGAGTTTGCTGCATATGCAGCAAACACCCACCTTGTATGGAGGGCTCAGCCCGTGAGCCCTCTCCATACACCCAAGCCCGGCATGTGATCTAATACTACGTCACATGTTGGCAAGTGGTTAAAAGAGCATTCTGCTAAATGAAAAAAAAAAAAAGAGAAATTTTTTTGTACATTGTGGCCCACATTTATTAAAGTGTTTGCACCAGTTTTCTTTCTGACTTTGCACTAGTAAGAACGTGCATGTCCTGGGTTCCCCTGCGACCCATGTGCAGTGTTGAGAAGCTGTATTAGAAAATGTCAAATGACAGCCATAAGAGATCCATGAAATGCCTGTTACACACAATGACACATTTAGCTCTTCTACACATATGCTATTCCCCAACAAACTTCTAGATGCTGTGCCTTCCTTCCCCTCCCCAGATAAAGAACTTATCTGTGTGTAGTTTACACTCCTCACGCTACTGCCAGCAGGAGGTCAGTGTATGTGTATCAGTGAGGGAGCTCCATCTTGGAATGCAAGGGGAGAAGAGAGCAGAGAGAGCAGAAGAAATCTCAGCTCCACAGCTGTCAGACAGAAACTAAGATGACTTCCGACCCTCAGTCAGAAGAACCAGGGGCAACTGAAATTGTGTTACAACAGGGCTGATAGAGACAGGTTGGAGTTACAGTACAGTACAGACAAAAATTCAAAGAATTTTCTTTTTTTTTTATGACAATAAAAATTCACACTGAAGGCATCAAAACTATAAATTGACACATGTGGAATTATTACTTAACAAAAAGTGTTAAACAAATAAAAGATGTCTTATATTCTAGTTCCTCAAAGTAGCCACCTTTTACATTGATTACTGCTTTGCACACTCTTGGCATTCTGTTGATGAGCTTCAAGAGGTAGTCACCAGAAATGGTCTTCCAACAGTCTTAAAAAGTTCCCAGAAATGCTTGGCACTTTTTGTCCCTTTTTGCTTCACTATGCGGTCCAGCTCCCCCAAACCACCTCGATTGGGTTCAGGTCTGGTTACGTGGAGGCCAGGTCATCTGGGGTAGCACCCCATCACTCTCCTTCTTAGTCAAATAGCCCTTACATAGCCACCAGGTTTGTTTTCAGGTGACTGATTGGCAAGCTCTGTGCAGCGCTGCGTAATCTGTGTGCGCTATATAAATAAGGAATTATTATTGTCCTGTTAATAAAATAAATGATGGTCCAACTAAACCATGCAGGCTCAGTATACCTTCAATTTTGAATAAATCCCCAACAGCATCACCAGGAAAGCACCCTCTCCTCCATGCTTCATGGTGGGAACCAGGCATGTACACTCCATTAGTTCACCTTTTCTGCGTCGCACAAAGACACACTGGTTGGAACCAAAGATCACAAATTTGGACTCATCAGACCAAAGACAGATTTCCTCTGGTCTAATTTTCATTCCGTGTTCTTTAGCCCAAACAAGTTTCTTCTGCTTGTTGCCTGTTCTTACCAGTGGCAGAGTAGCAGCTATTTACCACCAAAGCCTGCCAGTTGTTGTAGAGATGTGCCTGCTGCTAGAACTCTGTGTGGTATTGACCTGGTTGCGATTTCAGGCTGGTGACTCGGATGAATTTATCCTTCTCAGTCAGCAGTGGTGACTCTTTCTTCCTTTCCTGGGGCAGTCCTCATGTGAGTCAGTTTTTTTGTAGCAACTTCATGGTTTTGCAACTGCGCTTGGGGACACTATCAACGTTTTCCCAATTTTTCGGACTGACTGACCATCATTTCTTAAAGTAATTATGGCCACCCGTTTTCTTTGCTTAGCTACTTTTTTTTCTAGTCCTAATACAAATTCTAGTCTATTCAGTAGGACTGTGTATCCACCTGACTTCTGCACAACACAACTGAGGTCCCAACCCCATTTATAAGGCAAGAAATCCCACTTATAAACCTGACAGGGCACACATGTGATGTGAAAACCTTTTCTGGTGACTGCATTCTTTGATGAGCTTCAACAGGTAAAGAGTGTGCAAAGCAGTAATCAAGCAAAAGGTGGCTACTTTGAAGAAACTAGAATATAAGACATATTTTGCAGTTGTTTCACACTTTTTGTTAAGTATATAATTCCACATGTGTTAATATAGTTTTGATCCTTTAGTGTGAATACCCAATTTTATAGTCATTAAAATACAGAAAACTATTTGAATGAGAAGGGTGTGTCCAAACTGTGGTCTGTGCTGTATATGATATATTACTATACTAAATATTTCTGCATGAAAGTTTTGCATTATCATATGAAACTTCTCTATTTTGTTAGAACATGGTATTTTTTTCCTTTTAATTGCTTTTATCTGTTCTGGGTGTCATGTCTTTTTTTGTTTTTATCTGTATGATACAAAGAAATGTACTGCATTTTTGACACATCACTGTCTCTTTGCTTAATACACATTGGGACACATTTATCAGGGCCTCTACACCATGTCAGTGGCGTAGACAGCCTGAACAATAAAATGCTAGCTTATTGCTAACACTTGTGATTATTTTGCCACCTTCACGGCATTGGGGCGTGAATGGGGGGCACGGCCGGCTGGAGAGGGGCCGTCGCTGGCTTATACGTCCCCGCACCTGCGCATTTGCTGCTGCTGGTGACTTTTCAGGGCCTGGTGTAGAATAAACACTGCGCAGCACCCTGCCTGATACATCAAGAGGTGGAAGCGTCTGATGTATTGCGCTGCGAAAATGCAGCGGTGGGGCTATCATGAACCGTCGTATGATAAATAATCCTTCATTATCTTAAGTGTATTTGGCTCATCTGTTATCCGAAGGTGCTGATCTTTTTCTTCTTTTCTATAAACATTAAAGTAACTTTCAAGAACATGGCTCTGAAAACCATATCAGAATGATGGCTAACTGACTAGAGACCATATTGCCAATCTGATTAGCCACTGGCAAGTGTTTTAGTCAAGGGCTGCTCAGCCTTGACTAGTATTCCCTAGTACTATTAGTGTTTATACACTATTAGGCCACACCTGGTGCTTCACCCATCCCAAGTCATATTGCTGATAGATGACAAAACTGGTATGCTGGGGATGCCATAGTAGGGTAACAGACCAAATAGGCTTAGTCAGGGCATACATTCTCTAAACCCTTATCAATAGTATGTATACAAGGCTTCATTTCTCATCCATTTCTACTTTACATCACAGAACATTAGTGATAATAACTGTCTCTCCATGTCTTTCACCTTTTCTGTGAGCTTCTAAAGTAAGTTGCAACCTAAAGAACAAGCTGGGATAAAGCTGCCCAACGTTAAAAAGGATACAATCTGGCCTGTCTCCTCCGAAATCTTAGACTTACTGAGTGATGAGGGACGTTATTCTAATACTGCTTGCGGCGGAACTAGGTAATCCTAATCACTGGTGCCTTATTGTATACACGACTTTCTCCATGCTAATATCGGTCGACATGGCCTACTCCTCACTCTCATGGTGTAATCCTGTAAAGATTGCTAGAGATTGCCCTTTCTGACTATAAATACTTACATACAAAGTAGACTGGTCATTATTTCCACCGGTAATCTCCCAGTCAGCAAACTAATATTGGGACCAAGTGCAGGAGGGCAGCCAATGCACAGTAGCTTTCTTACTAAGAAGTTCTGGGGCCGCAGCACCTTGTGCCTGATGCATGATGAAAGCAAAAGGGAGTTCTGCTCTGCTGCCATTCACAGTACTACTGTGACTCCTTCCCTCACAAACATAAAGCGACTTCAACAGCAGGATGCAGCCAGGACAGAGTAGGCTGTTCAGGAGTTTAAACAACCAGCATGCATCTTCCAGCCTCTCAGACAGCTGCAGCAGATCATCTGGACATTGATTCTTCTTCCAATGCAGTTAGTCTTCATAAAAAGTATGTGAAGTTTGCTTCATTTATACTTACATTGTATGAACATTTACATTTGAGTTTGTATATTTTTATGTACTGTATGCATGTGTTTATATTTGGCTAATCGGGATCTTTCCACTGATTTACATGAGTTTATGATTATACTTGTAGTAAGTTCACACCTAAGTTTCTTTTACACTCTATGATAAATCGGTGCATGTAGTCCCTGCCTTTCCACCGCTCTCAGACACATCAGGAGCTCCAGCCCGATCTAACAGTGCTATTCTTTACCTAATTGAATGTTGGCCCTCCTAAATGGCAAGAAGTTATTCTTGTTTTACATTACGATCATCTGCCAACTATGTGGCTGTGCCTATAGTTTCAGAACTCCACCCACATTACATAACCTCACTTCATTTGACTCCACCCACAGCATGAGGCCAAATTCAGATATTTTTCCTGGCCACTTTAATTTCCCAGTCCACCCCTTCTTAACAAGGATCACTTCCAAATTGGACCTATGTCGGCCATTGCTTGGATACTGCAAATTACAAGCTTCTAAACTACAGATCAATAGATAGTCTAAAGAATAGGGATCCACCTTTTCACCAGGGGGTGCTCTTTGCACCACTGCTGCAGTATACTGCAGTGTTCCGCTTCTCTCATATGATTACACAATTTTTTCCAAATGTTATCAGTTTCCTTGAACTTCTGCACAGAGGTGAAATTCTCACATTGCAGTGAATAATTTACAGTTCATATCCACATTTCCATTGTAGGAACTTCTTTATTGCCCAATTTATAACAATGCAGTATCGCAGATAGAATAACAATTTTTTTAGCCACAATCTTCGAGCAATGTCACACTACAATATCTTCAACTGCAACAAAAAAACATGCCATTAATAATATTCTCCTTATTCATTATCATTACAAAAAGACTGGACAGAAGAAAATAAAATCAATTAAAAAGGTGAAAACTCACCAAAATGAAAACTCTAGGGAAAGCACAGCATGGCGTTGCTTTGCAGCTAGTAAGCAGAAAGAAGAAGAAAAAGAGAAAGCTGCAGCGAGCTGCACGGAGCATCAGGGACTGCGCCAGAAGGTGAGTATGTAAGTTTAATTTCTTATAGACTTGTGTATAAGCCAAGGTGGGGTTTTTCAGACACTTTATAATCTATATTGCAACAGATTATTTTCACCTTATAAAATGTATTTAAACAGAAAAACCCAGTTAACTTATAGTTTTGAATAGTTCTTATTTTAGTTGACTTACTTTGACTTTGATGTTTGTGATAAATACATTTTCTGTTTTTAGTCAGGATTAATAAGAACAGAAGAGACTGACTATTTTTTAAAACCACTGCCTGAGCATATTGCACTCAAACACAACTACTCCATTCAGATGGTCATCAGCCCCATGTTCTATATAAAAGATCAATTGACAAACGAATGTACAAGGAAAATGTGGTGTATCTCTATCTGGAGGACACCAAACTGGAAGTATAAGGGATTTACAACAGTTATACAAATCTTTGTATCGAGAAAATCGGCACATGGACCGCAGACAAGGAAGACGTAACAACCAGCACTACTGGAAGACGCAAGAAATGTATGTAAGGACATATTTTTATATTTTTACTTTAAATGGAACCTGTCATGATGATTTAGGCCCTCAAACACCATTATCCTGTCACTGTTCTAGAAAACAGGTGAACATTGTTGTCCTATATTGTAAGAATTTAGTTTAGAGAAGAACTTTTAATGCAGTTTTCTAATAACATATACAGAATCTCAGGATTGAGAAGAGTAATACGGGATTCCCTCTATTCTTGATGTGTACCATAGTTCAGGTGGGTGCTAGCTGCTGCAGATGGCTTATGATGATATAGTAGGTCTTTGGGACATCATTGATGCCATGGGGAAAGGGTTCTCCACCATTGTGGACTTCTTATGACTTATTCAGAGTTCATAGTTCTTTTTTTCAGCTGTTACTCTGAATCAACCAGAAAATGAAAGGACTCATTTGATCTGCTCACTATCCTATTTATAGGCTGGTAGTGGCTTGTGGTTTCTAGATCCACATGACAGGCTTCCTTTTATTGTAATAATAAGTAAAATAAATAAATAATAATTTTACAATTAATATGTGACAACACATACCAAAAATCATTTTAGCCAATTAGTATATAAAACATTTATTACAATGAAAATATTCCACCAACTTTCTGCAAGCCACTGAATTGCTATAGATATGTGTGACAAACCCCCACTGTTGAGTGACATGACAGGGTGCACCTACGCTAGAGAGCCAGTTATGCAAGATGGGACCTTTACTCTGAATCATACTCTCTTATGCTTAGCACTCACTGAAATCACTGCACTACTCATCTTCTTTCTTTGATTAATATAATAAATGAGAAGGCAAATAAGTCCCTCAACAATTTGGAAATCCAATTATCTGAACAGATACTTATCCTAATTAAGTTTTAAAATGTTATACATAAAGTGCAGTACACGCATGAAACATAAAAGATACATCAGATAAAGGGTTACAAAACAATATTCATGTAATATATAACATAGACAGACAGTAAAATAAAAAGGGAATAAAAAAAAGCTTTACTACTGCAATAGTGAAATTACCCACAGCTGTGAAACCCAGCTAAGATTCTTGCCCTCTTTGTGATTTGAAAGGGGCATGTTTAAACCTGTACCAGGGTGTGGGCTATGAACATGTTATGCCATATCATCTTCCAGGGTCTCCTAAAGAAGATATTACATTCCCCAGCATGAATTTACAATACAACCATACCAACACCATTATGAAATGTAGACCAATTGTCTAAAACCTATTTGGCTTGACTTTCTGACTCCAAAATCCTTGGCGCTCCATACCCAGAGGTAACTAAGGACCCATTACATAGATTAAGACAGAGTTGAAATCATGAATTATGACTAGGCTGACTTTGAAGTAGTTTTGACATCCTAAGCGATCATGGTACCATCATGGGAACAGTCTGTATCAATAAGCATTTGCTACTCATGGTGGAGAGGGAACACGAGGGGGGTAGAGAGATATTTGGCCAGTGTCTTATCCTTACTAGAGTGTCACATCTATAACATAATATTTGTGAGGTGTGAACTCGACCCTATAATATTTTGATCACCCACTGTGTGTGGATTTCCCTGATGTGTAGGTTTCCTCGACAAACTGAAATTACAGACATCTTGTCTCCATTCATGTTCTAATTGTAATTTAAGGACTGGGGGAAAGTTTCACTCAATAAATATTGGTCTTATTTTATATTTTACCACAACATGTTATGCTTATAGATAATGCAATGAGAGATGAAGGATGCAACTGATCCATCTAAACAAGTAGCAAGGCTCACTTAACTTCACACAGTGAAGGATCATTCTACAATGTGCAATCCACAAATGGGGCAAAATTTAAAACTAAGCCACTTGGAAAAAAATTTAAAAGAACAAACCAAGCAGCGCTGAAACAGCCCATAAAACATGATGATGGCAACACCAGAACTGTGACAGTTTGTTTTATAAAGAAATTCATGAAAACTTTGATGGAACAGCATAAAAATCGCAAGTTGAATTTTTATGAAAGAAATGGTGCTCACTTATAATAGAACTGCAACTTGACTTATGATTCAGCTAAACATAATGGGGCTTATTTACTAAGGGTCCGTGGCCACATTTCATCAGGTTTTCCGACTTTTTTGGGTTGTGCCTCCGGAACAGGCATTTAGAAGGGGATTTTGTTGCATGCGACCGGATTTTGCTGCATAGGGCTGTGTTTCATTTAACAGAAATCGGGGGGCGGGTCGTCGGACGATCCGACGGATTCGGACTGAGCGCAGGATTTAACATTTAACCCTTTAATGCCAAAAGCCATTTTCACCTTCCTGACATGGCCAATTTTTAAAAATCTGACGTGTCTTTTAAGTAGTATAACTTTGGAACGTTTTAACATATCCAAGTGATTTTGAGATTGTATTTTTCGTGACACATTGTATTATGTTGGTGAGAAATTTAAGCAATATGTTTAGTTTTATTTATGAAATAATGGAAATTTGGTGAAAATTTTGAAAAAAACGATGTTTTCAAATTCTAAATTTTGGCCATATCACTAAAATAACTGATAGTAACATTTCCATGTGTCTGCTTTAACTTGCCATCATTTTCCAAAATTTTTCCTTTATTTAGGATTTTAGGAGGCTTATAACTTATAAACCCCCACAAATGACACCATTTTAGAAACTACACCCCTCCCAAAATATTCAAAACAACCTTAGGGGATTTTGTTAACCTATGACATTTCATGAGGTTGAAAAATGAAATGAACTTACAGAAATGTAATTTTATCTCAATAGATTCATTGAACACTAAATTTGCACCTTCACCAATGGGTTAAAAAAAAAATGCATTTAACAATGTTTAGTGCATTCCTCCTGAGTATGCCATGCCCATTTTGTCACTGTACCCCTCTGTACGGGCACAGGGGGGTACTTGGTAGGGAAAGAGTGTTGTTTCCTTTTGGAGGGCAAATATGGCTGAAAAAGTTTTCATGGTCAGGATGGCATTTGGAGAGCCTGATGGGACCAAAACAGAGGAAAGCCCCAACAAAGAGACACATTTTGGAAAGTACAACCCTTGGAGAGTTTAGCAAGGTATAATTTGTGTATTTGCCCCTGATTCAATTAGGCCCCAAAAGGAAAAAGGTGAAAATTTTCTCAAAAAAGTCACTTTTACCCCAAATTTTTGTAAGCCAAAGGGATAAAAAGAGATGAAACAACACCATAAAGTTGTAACTATTCTCCTAAGCAGAAGTGCACCACTTGTACATATAAAGTGTTGTATGGGTAACAGAAGGGCTCAGAAGAAAAGAGGGGCTTTGGCCTTTTAGAAGCCTGATTTGACAGACATCCTTTACATGTGTGAGGATGCATTTGGAGAGCCCTAGTGGTACCAAAACAGAGGGGAACCCCAACAAGTGTCACCATTTTGGAAAGTGTACCCTTTGGAGAATTTTAGCAACGTGTAATGTGTGTATTTGTCCCTAGGGTTTGCTTCAATTAGGTCCCTAAAGGAAAGAGATGAAAATTTTCCCAAAAAGTCACTTTTACGGCTAATTTTTGTATCCCATAAGCATTAAAGATGAAACAACCCAAAAAATGTGTACTAGTATTTCTCCTGATATAAAATTGCCCACACATGCAAAAAAAATGTTGTATGGTTACGCAGTAAAGCTCAGAGGGAAAGAGGGGCGTTGGCCTTTAAGAAGCCAATTTGACAGATATCCTTTACATGTGTCAGGATTCATTTAGAGAGCCCTAGTGGAACCAAAACAGAGGGGAACCCAACAGTGTCACAATTTTG
This sequence comes from Engystomops pustulosus, assembly GCA_019512145.1. Lineage (NCBI taxonomy): Eukaryota > Metazoa > Chordata > Amphibia > Anura > Leptodactylidae > Engystomops > Engystomops pustulosus. Next base: position 116,505,667 of record CM033645.1, on the reverse strand, counting down.
GAAAGCACCCCCTTGAGAATTTAGCAAGGTGTTAATATGTGCATTGTCCATAAAGGTGTTTCATTTAATTAGGACCTACACGTAGCAAGGAGCAGGAGCATCTGGACCGGGAGATGAGTGAAAGACAAAACAGCTTCCTTCGGCAGAGCCTTGACTTGCTGAAACAGCATGTGTGGACTGGTGCTGCTGCTGTGTTTCGCCTGCAGGATGGACCACAGTTGACCCGTTTCTCCAAGGCCATTGAATGGTGACACTGCATGTGTTGGCGCAGGGCCGTGGTGCAACGTGCTCCCTGGCCACGCTTACTTCTACCGGAGATACGACATATACCGACGCTCGGCTCCTCTGTGTCTTTACAAAAAAACTGCCACACCGCCGAGGTGGTAATTTATACGCCAACACTCTGCACTTATAAGCGCTGCCTCGCTGACCCCCTGTGCCACTGCTTACTGGACCTGCGAATCTGATTTGTACCCCGCAGACGTTGGCTCCCGTCCTCGCACTGCTGCCACCCTGCTGACTCACGGCCACAGTAGCGACTTGCTGCCTGACACGCAAGCTGACTCTCTTCGCCTGACGATGATGAATCTCCTGCTCAACACCAGCTCCCAAGTGCGATCGGTTTACATCATTGTCAGTTTTCATTTCCCGGTCATGCTACTCTCCTCACCGGTGTCAGTATGCAACAGCCTGCTACTGCAGAAGCAGCGGAAGTCTGCCCCACCTCTTCACTGCCAGCAGCTGCTGACTGTCCTCAACACTTTGTCCTCGCTGAATAGTGGTGCTGAGCCCAGACCACCTAGTAGCTTCTGGCTGGTGGAAGAGGAACAGTACAGAGGCTGGTTGAGGACAGATGAGGGCCGCTGACTGCTCCTGGGCCATGCCAACTAATTGTTGTATCTGAGGAACCCACGGACTCTTGGCTGGGGTTTGTCAGAGTGATATTTTAAGGAATTGGATGAAGTAGTCATCATTCAACAACCTTTGGGTTGTTGATCAACACACTGCCGCTAGATGACAACGGCAGTTCTGGCCTCACAGAGTACACCCCTGCTGCGACGTCCCCTTACTTGTGCTTTAAACCTCTGCCTGCTCCACCTGCCATCTATCTGTCTGACATAGTGGTTTATAAACTACGGGATTTGACACGTAAATCTGGCTCTAAACTATAGCCCAAAAAGGTATGGGAATTTGCTTATATAGATTCCCCACAACTGACAACCAGTGAGACGTCACCAAATCACTAACTGCAGATGCATGAATGTGAAACAGATTTCTCCCTATTCGATTTGTCGTATAAACAGAACTGCTATTTGGGTTATACAGATCCATACAGAGATTGGAGCAAGAATCGCTACTGCACAGTACAGTAGCAGCAGCTAGACGCTACAGACAGCACATGCAGTGTAAAATGCGGGATTGCAAATAGCCGACAGAGCCTGTGTGACATCACATAAGCCTGCCTGCTGCTGATTGGTTTACAGGTCTGCAGATGTCATTGTGGGTGTTCTTTTCTCCCCAGAGTTCTCTGCCCCATGTAACACGTGTGTGCTCGCGCCCATCTAGCTGAAAAAAGGGGGGAAAAAACTTTGTTCCCGAGAATCATTGTAAAAATTCGGCTTCATGATGAATCAAATTTGTGTGAAATTCATATGAATTCCACTTCGTTAAAATCGATTCGCCCCATTAGTACATTAATAAGAACCTACCATCAATCTACCATGATTTCTGATGGTAGTTTCCTTAAGTTAACAGAATACAGTTGGCATATTATGTTCAGAATAGACACTTGCCATCCTTTTTTGGAACTTTTCAAACAGGGGGTTGTTAACCTCCATTTCAAAATAACCGGAAATGTTATTAACTGTGTGTACATTGTTGACACGAAAAATGCCTATGTACTGTACTGCAGCCGTATTCTTTACAAACTTGTGCATTTATCCTTAAAGATCAGGAAATAATAACATTGAGATAGTAAAAGTAGACAACGCAGTTAAAGGTGAAAAAAAAATTTCTGGTGCCCTTTTTTAAGAATCTGATGCTTCCTATAATTGGACGGACCAAACACCCTTTCAGTGCAGAAATTTTGTGTTGCATTGGGTATAGAGCAGACACTTTATAATACTGTGCAGCAGTTTGCACTAAAAAAAATGGCCAAATCAGAATGTGCATGGGCTTTAGTAAATGTGGGCCCAGTGTTTTATCAAGAAAACAAAATTTAGCACTATCATGAAGTGTAACGTTACAAAAATAAATCGCTTTGGTATTTGAAGAGGTTGTCTGTGGCATGTTTATGTAAAAATGCCTTTGGCAACGATAAGAATAAATCCAGTGCTTTTTAATTGATTAAAAAATCCACGGATTTATTCATGTTGCTGAACAAATGCATTTTTTTAAATGGAACATGTGGGTTTTGGAACATGTCCATGTAAGCATTACCTCCTTGATAATGGTCTCTTTAAAGGGAACCTGTCACCAGGAGGACCCCTTTTAGCACCCCCCTGTCCCCATAGAGCATTGCACATACACTGCTAAACATTTTTGTTAAAATCGTTTTACAATATATATATACCTTTGATTGACATGTGCTGTTGTGGCTTGTCATGTCACCATCTGGCGGGGTTAGAAGGAGGGTAGTGATATTTATATTTTTTTTAATGTAATTACACCACTTTACCATTTAAACTCAGGATTGCTCTTTTGTAAATGAGGACTGATCGTTATCACAAACATAAAAACTCGACAAACATAAAACGCAGAGAATGCGACTCGACAGTCGCCTTTACCAACTTCTTACCATTGTATGAGAGTAGTATGGCATGAACAAGAGAAATGCAAAAGCTCACCAAAAAGAAGCCAAATAAGGCACTGTAATTATAGTGGGTTTATACTGAATTTATATAATGTTTATCAATGTGGTAATGACTCCTTTTCTGGGTTTGGAGGATTTAAGGGACCTGTCACCAGGAGACCCCTTTTTAGCACCCCCTCTGTCCCCATAGAGCATTGCACATACACTGCTAAACATTTTTTGTATGAAAAATCAGTTTTACAGAGCTATATATTACCTTTGAATAACATGTGCTGTGTGGTTTCCCCCTCACCCTCGGAAGTCCCTACTCGCGTGTGATTTTTCAAAAGATACTCTCGCCCCCAGGGTGTACCAAGCCGTCTGCGTGCCTGAGGCGAGCCATAGAGAGACGGCCCCCCCCCAACATATATGATATATAAGGGAGTGTAGGACCAGATCCATCATATTGGTTTGGTGTTTGAAAATAAAGCATGCAAATAACATACAGCGTACAGCCATGTAGTATAAAATGTACACAGCTCCCCCAGCAATCACTATATACAGACTCCCCAGCATCACTATATACAGTCCCCAGCAACACTATATAAAGCTCCCCCCGCAATCAACTATATACAGTTCCCCTAGCAATCAACTATATACAGCTCCCCCAGTATCACTATATACAGTCCCAGCAACACATCACTCCCCAGCAATCACTATATACAGGCTCCCCCAGCATCACTATACTAACAGCTCCCCAGCAATCACTGTATACAGCTCCCCAGCAAACCACTGTCTACAGCTCCCCCCAGCAATCACTATATAGCTCCCCCAGCAATCACTGTATACACGCCCCCCAGCAATCACTATATACACTCTCCCCCAGCAATACACTAGCACAGCATCACTATACGCTCCCCCAGCAATCACTATATACAGCTCCCCCAGCAATCACGTATACAGCTCCCCAGCAATCACTATATATACAGTCCCCCAGCAATCACTATATACGCTCCCCAGCAACACTGTATACAGACTCCCCAGCAATCACTGTATACAGCTCCCAGCATCACAATACAGCTTCCCCAGCACCTATATACAGCTCCCCAGCAATCATATATACAGCTCCCCCAGCAATCACTATATACAGCTCCCCCAGCAATCACGTGTATACAGCTCCCCCCAGCAATCACTGTATACAGCTCCCCCAGCAATCACTATATACCGCTCCCCCAGCAATCACTATATACAGCTCCCCCAGCAATCACTTATACAGCTCCCCCAGCAATCACTTATTACAGCTCCCCCAGCAATCACTATAACTCCCAGCATCTATATACAGATCCCCAGCACATATTAAAGCTCCCCAGCACTCACTATAACACTCCCCCAGAGTAATCAGTATACCGCTACCCCAGCAATCACTATATAAGCTCCCCAGCAATCACTATATACAGCCCCCAGCAATCACTATATAACAGCTCCCCAGCAATCACTATATACAGCTCCCCCATGCACTTCACATATACAGCTCCCCAGCAATCAGGTATACAGTCCACAAGACAATCAGTGTATACAGCTCCCCAGTAATAATCACTGTATACAGCTCCCCCAGCACACTATATACAGCTCCACCCAAGCAATCACTATATACAGCTACCCAGCAATCACTATATACAGCCCCCAGCACACTATTAAGCCCCCAGCAATCACTGTATACATCAGACTAGCTCCCCAGATCAATTAAGCTCCCCCAGCAATCACTAATACAGCCCCAGCATCACGTATTACAGCTCCCCAGCAATACTTATACAGCTCCCCCAGCAATCACTATATACAGCTCCCAGCCATCACTGTATCAGCTCCAGCAACACGTATACAGCTCCCGCAGCAACCACTGTATACAGTCCCAGCAATAACTGATACGCTCCCCAGCAATCACTGTATACTCTCTGTTTCATGCATACTAATTCAAGAATGGTAAGATGTTTGGTAAAGGCGACTGTCGAGTCGCATTCTCTGCACTATGAAGTTTATGTTTTGATAACAATTCAGTACTCATTAAAAAGAAACACCTAAATTTAAAATGTAACAATTTTGGTTCAACAAATAATAAGTATAATACATAAAAAAAATAGATGTAATATCAAATGTCCATGTGGATCATGTGACATTGTTTTTTGCTTTATATTTTGGAATATAGGTGTGTGTGTAAAGATTTAAAATAGTAGATTTCTTAAAAAAAAAGATTTCTTTTAAACATCTTGGTCTTCGGTAATATATGATATGTATGTATGGATGTGTATGTATATATATCATTATATCTATATATATATATAATATATATATTAATTTTTTTTTTTTTTTTTTTTTTTTTAATAAAGAAATACTTTAAGGAGATATTCCATCTGGGCGTTCCGATATATTAAATCATGTGCATATGTAAACATTTCTTCAATTGGATGTTATTAAGAATAATGTCCGGTGTGAAGATAATCTTCTCACAGAAACAAGATAGCATCCTCGGATATGACAGGACGGCTGTTAGGATATACAGTAATTGTTTCCTTATACAATACCCAGCCGAGCTGGTCGGATCCAAGGAATCAGGCTTGTTTCTAACAGACCATTATGACAGATTATGAAATTATCTTTACACAGGAACATTTTTTAATAACATTTCTTCAATTGATTTTAATGGCAGATAATAAGTAAACTAAATGTGAATGCAAGACGAGAATACCCTTAATGAGTAAATTTTGATGTACACCTGCTTAGTACGGTGATTAAAATTTCCTTAAAATATAAGTTCCGACACATTTCACAATCTGTGCCAGCTAAGTTGTCAAGGCAACTATCACAGTATAACTGAGCTAATAAATAAAGCATGGATTCATTTTATTTTGTGTACCTTTTTGCTCAGTCATGCCTAAACCTCCCAAAGAAGACATTTACATTTACCTGATGAATACAAATACCCAGGACAGGGTTAAAACGGTCTTAGCAAAGTCACAGAGGAACAGGACTATTAAATGTGTGAAACTCTTGTTGTCATGACAAACAAAGATGCAAAATCATGGACATGAAACATCAATACTACGTTTTGACAATTCTAACATAGGTTTGATTGCAATTCTTTACATGAGTCACCTTTGGGGTAAATCATTTTACAGTGTTTTCCTGTTGACCTTGTACGTAACACATCACCAATGTTGTAGAAATATTGAAATTCATCTTAAGTTACAGTACAAAATGAATGTGGGCTTATGGAACTAGTTTTTAAATAGTTTTGTTCAGAATGCTCAATGGACAGTTGATTTAAAATGTGTATTGGTAGACTATCTGAGATCTTTTTTATATTAAAGGCAAATATATTTGAGCATTGGCTAGGCGAGCTTTACTATATAATAAGGCAGTTCCTTCCCTGCCAGGCTTTAGTTTGTATACATTAACGTCACACACCTTTTACTGGGGTGGTGTATGTAGGTGGCCACATCATTGACAGTTCATTGAAGAATGCCGGTTAAAAAGGGGGTGCTGTGTGTGAATGGGAGAGTTCCAGCCATATATAAAAAAGGTTTGAATTAAGACGGTCCATAGTGTCCCAAGTCACCATGAAAGGTTCACCTTTGAGGCATCACTGAGACCCCCATGATCAGCAAGTTAAGCCTATCCCGTGGATAGGGCCTAACTTTTGTTCATGGGAAACCCCCTTAGAACACAATGACCATACTCTGCTCTGACATATAAAAAATACACCACAACCCTTCAATAAATTAATTGATATACTTATACCAGTGGTGGCGAACCATGGCACGGGTGCCAGAGCGGCACTCAGAGCCCTTTAGTGGGCACTGTCGACTACTTGGTTGGAAAACCTTCTGCGGCCCCACAATTTCTGTGTAAAGAGGGACACTGGAAAGAAGCTAAAAGATGCAAATTTTCAATCTTGTCCTCAGGAGGCCAATTGATTGAACGTTGTTGAAGAACAGGGAGCAATAAGTTACTGTTTTAATTTTTGGTTGGCACCTCGCAATAAATAAGGGGGGTTTTGGGTTTGCAGTTGGGCACTTGACACTAAAAGGTTCGCCATCACTCTATATACCCCTAATTATTATATACTATCCTAACATAATCAGGACTGTAGGATATCACACTGGAAATTTAAAGACTCAGCATTCATTTCATATAAACGAGTGTAGTGAAAATTGTTGGGTGGGGATAGTCCCTCAGCACACCAAAGACTTAGTGCTCGTAGCACCACCTAGGGAAGGTAGACAGGTGAAAACAGGGCCTTTGTTATGTGAAGACAGCCAATGGTTCTACATTCCTTTGTGTGCTTCATCCAATAGTGTTGAATTCCAGGTCAAACCACCCAAGAGTATTGCCTGTTTGTGTACTAGCACGCCCCTGCAGAGGGTGTTATGACTTACGATAAGAGTTTCAGTGCAAAGAGAATAAAGGAGTCCTTGAGCTAATCTTCAGAAAGGACAGGGTGTTTCCTGGTTTACTCCATTCCAAGCTGGAATAACAAAGCTCTTAACTGAACTTAACTGTCACATTGATTAGGGTTTTGAGCCCAGATAAAAAATCTCTAAGAGGACACAAATATCATAAGTCTGTTTGTGCGCCTGCTTTTTATATGTTTGTTTTTTTCCTGGGCCGAATGCAACTGGCATGAGGATTTAAGGAAATCTTACATCAAATCATAGTTATTAGGTTAGTTTATACGGTTGAAAAAAGACCACTTGTCCATCAAGTTCAAACCAAGGAGGGAAGGGATGGATGAGGAAGGGATTTAGGGGAAACAATTCTATATAACATAACCATCAATGTTATAGGTGTAAAAAGGCAACTAGACCTTGTAAAGCTCTCTGCGTCCCTGCTGGACCCGCGCGAGGCAGGTATCTCAAAGCAGAGTGACAGTTTCATAGTAAAAAAGCCCTGTGCCTCCGGTGATTAACATTGTTTTCCAGACGGAGACCGGGCCCCTCGGTTTTGATTTGACTAATCTTGAAACAACTTTACCAACCAGTATTTTTTGTATGTGACCAATCATTATTTAATAATATATCATGTTCCCTCGTAGCGTTCTTTTCAAGACTAAATAAATATAGTTGTTTAAATTTTCCTCATACTAAGACCCTCCCATACCCCTTAGCATTTTTGGGGGGCTCTACCGTTGAACCTCTCCAGCTCAGGCATCCCTTTTTATGGACGGTGCCCAGAACTGGACAGCATATTCCAGTGAGGCGAACAGTGCCTTGTACAAGGGGGATATTTACATACCTATACTACGAGAGTCAAATACACGGTTGAATACACGGACAAGATCTACTCTAGCTTTAGAGGACAGCTGATTTGACATTGCATGCTGTTATTCAATGTTATGATCTACTAGTACCCCCAGTCCTTCCAAAGGTAACTCTCCCAGATGACTCCCCCAAGGACATTTTTGCCTTGGATATGCCCCCCAGGGGCATAACCTTACATTATCCACATTATAACCCTGCATTTGCCATGTGATGACAATACATTCAGTTTGTCCAAGTCACCCTGCAGCCTATGTACATCCTCATAGAGCTGTATTACACTACCAGTTTGGTGTATCCGCAAAAATAGACACCGTGCTATTAATTCTACCCTAGATCATTAATAAATATATTAAATAGTAGTGGGCCAAGAACAGAACCCTGAGGTAACCCTCCTCCCAGCAACCACTATATAAACGCTCCCAGCAATCATATATACAGTTCCCCTAGCAATCACTATATACAGCCCCCCAGAATCACTATATACAGCTCCCCAGCAATCACTATATACAGCTCCCCAGAGCAATCACTATATACAGCCCCAGAATCACTAATACAGCTCCCCAGCAATCACTGTATACAGCTCCCCCAGCAATACACTGTATACGCTCCCCAGCAATCACTATATACAGCTCCCCCAGCAATCACTATATACAGCCCCCAGCCATCACTATATACAGCTCCCCAGCAATCACTATATACAGCTCCCCCAGCAATCACTATATACAGCTCCCCCAGCATCACTATAACAGCTCCCCCAGCAATCCTTATAAGCTACCCCAGCATCACTATATACAGCTCCCCCAGCAATCACTATATACAGCTCCCCAGCAATCACTGTATACAGCTCCCCAGCAATCACTATATAACAGCTCCCCCAGCAATCACTATATACAGCTCCCCAGCAATCACTATATACAGCTCCCCAGCAATCACTGTATACAGCTCCCCCCGCAATCACTGTATACAGCTCCCCCAGCAATCACTGTATACAGCTCCCCCAGCAATCACTATATACAGCTCCCCCAGCAATCACTATACAGCCCCCGCATCATATAAGCCCCCCAGCAATCACTATATACAGCTCCCCCAGCAATCACTATAACAGCTCCCCCAGCAATCACTATATACAGCTCCCCCAGCAATCACTATATACAGCTCCCCCAGCAACACATGTATACAGCTCCCAGCACTCACTATATACAGCTCCCCCAGTAATCACTGTATAAGCTCCCCCAGGCAATCCAATATATACAGCTCCCCAGCAATCACTATTACAGCTCCCCAGCAATCACTATAACAGACTCCCCCAGCATCACTATATACAGCTCCCCAGCAATCACTAATACAGCTCCCCAGCAACAGGTATACAGCTCCCACCAGCAATCAGGTGTTACAGCTCCCCCGTAATCACTGTATACAGCTCCCCAGCAATCACTATATACAGCTCCCCAGCAATCACTATTACAGCTTCCCAGCAAGCAATCACTATATACAGCTCCCCCAGCAATACATATATACAGCTCCCCCAGCAATCACTGTATACAGCTCCCCCAGTAATCAATTATACAGACTCCCCCAGCAATCACTGTATACAGCTCCCCCAGCAATCACTATATACAGCTCCCCAGCAATCACTGTATACAGCTCCCCCAGCAATACTATATACAGTACCCCAGCAATCACTCTTACAGCTCCCAGCATCACTGATACAGCTCCCCCAGCAACCACTTATACAGCTCCCGCAGCAACCATGTATACAGCTCCCCCCCAGCAATAACGTATACAGTCCCCCAGCAATCACTGTATACTCTCTGTTTCATGCCATACTAATTCACGAATGGTAAGATGTTTGGTAAAGGCGACTGTCGAGTCGCATTCTCTGATCTATGAATAGTTTTTATGTTTTGATAAACAATTCAGTTCTCATTTCAAAAGAACAATCCTAAATTTAAAATGTAACAATGTTTGGTTTCAACAAATAATAAGTATGAATTACATAAAAAAAATTAGTAATATCAAACTGGTCCATGTGGGATCATGTGACATTGTTTTTGCTTTATATTTTGGAAATATAGGTGTGTGGTGTGTAAAGATTTAAAATAGTAGATTTCTTTAAAAAAAAAGATTTCTTTTAAACATCTTGGTCTCGGTAATATATGTATATGTATGTATGTATGTATGTATATATATATATATATATATATATATATATATATATATATAATATTTTTTTTTTTTTTTTTTTAATAAAGAATACTTTAAAGGAGATATTCCCATCTGGGCGTTCCGATTTAATTAAATTCATTTGCCATATGTAACATTTCTTCAATTGGATGTTATTAAGATAATGTTCCTGTGTGAAGATAATTTCTCACAGAAGAAACAAGATAGCATCCTCGGATATGACAGGACGGCGTAGGATATACAGTAACTTGTTTCCTTATACAATACCTCCAGAGAGATGGTCGGATCCAAGGGTCAGTTTGTTTCTAACAGACATATGACTAGATTTATGAGAAATTATCTTTACACAGAACATTTTTTAAAATAAACATTTCTTCAATTAGATTTGATGGCAGATAAGTAAACTAAATGTGAATGCCAAGACGAGAATACCCTTAATGAGTAATTTTGATGTACACCTGCTGTATACGGATTAAAATTTTCCTTAAAATATATAGTCTCCGGTACACATTTCACAATCTGTGCCAGACTAAGTGTTGCAATGCACCTATCACAGTTATAACTGAGCTATACATAAGCATTGGATTCATTTATTTTTTACCTTTTTTCTCAGTCATGCCCTAAAACCTCCCAAAGAAGAACATTACATTTTACCTGATGAATACAAATACCCCGGAAGGGTGTTTTTAATAAACGGTCTTAGCAAAATCACAGAGGAACAGAATATTAAATGTGGAAACTCTTGTTGTCCATTGACAAACAAATGATGCAAAATCATGGAAATGAAACATCAATACCTACGTTTTGACAATTCTCAATATGGTATGATTGCAATTCTTTCACAGAGTCACCTTTGGGGTAAATCATTTTTACAGTGTTTTCCTGTTGCACTTGTCCGTACAACACCAATGTTGTAGAAATATTGAAATTCATCTTAAGTTACAGTACAAACATGAATGTGGGCTACTGAACTAGTTTTTAAATAGTTTTGTTCAGAATTGCTCAGGACAAGTTGATTTAAAAATGTGTATTGGTAGACTATCTTGAGATCTTTTTTTATATTAAAGGCAAATATATTTGAGCATTGGCTAGGCGAGCTTTACTATATAATAAAGGCAGTCGTATCCTTCCCGCCAGGCTTTAGTTTGTATACAAAACAGTCACACACCTTTTAACTGGCTTGGTGTATGTAGTGTGCCACATCATTGACAGTCATGAGAATGCGGTAAAAGGGGGTGCTGTGTGTGAATGGGAGAGCTTCCAGCCTATATAAAAAAATGTTGAATTAAGACTGGTCCATAGTGTCCCAAGTCACCATGAAGGTTCACTTTGAGGCATCACTGAGACCCCACTGATCAGCAAGTGTAAGCCTATCCCGTGGATAGGGCCTAACTTTTGGTCAGGGAAAACCCCTTTAGAACACAATTGACCATACTGCTCTGACATATAAAAATAAACACCACAACCCCTTCAAGAAGAAAGTATCTCATCCTATCATGTGTGATACTGTCTGCTGAGCTGTGTATCTAGTACGGTTGTGTGTTATACTGTCTAGTAAGACTTCTAGTTTTCTATATGGAGGAATAATTCCTGAAAGTACCACTACTCCTTAAAAAAATAACCTATAAATCTTAATAATCTTAAAAAATTCAATACTATAATGTGTGATACTGTCTGCTGAGCTGTGTATCTAATCCTATCATGTGTGATGCTGTCTGCTGAGCTGTGTATCTAATCCTATAATGTGTGATACTGTCTGCTGAGCTGTGTATCTAATCCTCTCCTGTGTGATACTGTCTGCTATGCTGTGTATCTAATCCTATCATGTGTGATACTATCAACTAAGCCTCCACGTATAATCCTGTCATGCGTAATGCTGTCTGCTGAGCCGTGCAGGGCGGCTCCAGGTTTTAGTGGGCCCCTGGGCGACAGACCATTAGTGGGCCCCTTCGTGGGTCACCCTCAAGTAGCCACACTGCCCCCCTACCCAGCGTAGCTACACTGCCCATCCTCCCACTGTAGACACACTGCCCCCCTTCCGCCTGTAGACAGACTGCCCCCCTCCCCCTGTAGACAGACTGCCCCCTCCAGCTACACTGCCCCCCTCCAGCTACACTGCCCCCTCTCCCCCTGTAGACACTGCCCCCCTCCAGCTATACTGCCCCCCCCTCCCCTTGTAGACACTGCCCCCCTCCAGCTACACTGCCCCCCACTGCAGGGAAAGAAGGGTTAATAGTGCAGCACTGCAGGGAATGAAGGGTTAATAGTGCAGCACTTTCCAGCCCCATGCAGCAGCCGCAGGGACTGTGATGCATTGCAGGGTGCGATGCCGGTGGTTATGGGGTTAATACTGCAGCGCTTTGCAGGGTGGCTCCTCAGCTGTACTTAGATCCTGCATGTGGTTGGATCTGTGCAGCACATGGAGGTTAATATTAGGGTCCCGGGTCCCCTTAATGAGGGGTGCAGTCAGGGGTGTACCAAGCCTATCTGCTGCCTGAGGCAAGCCATAGAGAGACGCCCCCCCTCCCCCAACATATATGTAATATATAAGGGAGTGTCAGGACCAGATCCATCATATTGGTTTGGTGTGAAAATAAAGCAATGCAAAATACATACAGCGTGCCGCCATGTAGTATAAAATGTACACAGCTCCCCCAGCAATCACTATATACAGCCCCCCAGCAATCACTGTATACAGCTCCCTCAGCAATCACTATATACAGCTCTCCCCAGCAATCACTATATACAGCCCCCCAGCAATCACTGTATACAGCTCCCCCAGCAATCACTATATACAGCTCCCCCAGTAATCACTGTATACAGCTCCCCCAGCAATCACTGTATACAGCTCCCCCAGCAATCACTGTATACAGCTCCCCCAGCAATCACTGTATACAGCTCCCCCAGCAATCATATATCTACAGCCCCAGCAATCACTATATACAGCTCCCCAGCAATCATGTATTACAGCTCCCCCGCAATCACTGTATACAGCTCCCCCAGCAATCATATGTATACAGCTCCCCAGCAATCACTATATACGTCCGCCCAGGCAATCAACATATTACAGCTCCCCCAGCAATCCACTATATACAGCTCCCCCAGCAATCAATATATACAGCTCCCCCAGCAATCACTTATCAGCTCCCCCAGCAATCACTATATAAAGCTCCCCCAGCAATCACGATATACAGCTCCCCCAGCAATCACTGTATACAGCTCCCCCAGCAATCACTATATACAGCTCCCCCAGCAATCACTATATACAGCTCCCCCAGCAACCACTGTATACAGCTCCCCCAGCAACCACTGTATACAGCTCCCCCAGCAACCACTGTATACAGCTCCCCCAGCAATCACTGTATACTCTCTGTTTCATGCCATACTAATCTCACGAATGGTAAGATGTTTGGTAAAGGCGACTGTCGAGTCGCATTCTCTGCACTATGAATAGTTTTTATGTTTTTGATAACAATTCAGTTCTCATTTACAAAAGAACAATCCTAAATTTAAAATGTAACAATGTTTGGTTCAACAAATAATAAGTATGAATTACATAAAAAAAATTAGTAATATCAAACTGGTCCATGTGGATCATGTGACATTGTTTTTTGCTTTATATTTTTGGAATATAGGTGTGTTGTTTGTAAAGATTTAAAATAGTAGATTTCTTTAAAAAAAAAAGATTTCTTTTAAACATCTTGGTCTTCGGTAATATATGTATATGTATATATTTAAATATAAAATTTAATATATATATATATATTTTTTTTTAATAAAGAATACTTTAAAGAGATATTCCCATCTGGGCGTTCCGATTTAATTAAATTCATTTGCCATATGTAAACATTTCTTCAATTGGATGTTATTAAGAATAATGTTCCTGTGTGAAGATAATTTCTCACAGAAACAAGATAGCATCCTCGGATATGACCACCTCACATTTTGTCAGTAGTGGCCAAACGTGAACTATTGAGTCCTGCCTAATCTCCTGGATTCTGCAATCATTACCACAGGACGGCTGTAGGATATACAGTAACTTGTTTCCTTATACAATACCTCCAGCAGAGATGGTCGGATCCAAGGAATCAGTCTTGTTTCTAACAGACCATATGACTAGATTTATGAGAAATTATCTTTACACAGGAACATTTTTTAAATATAAACATTTCTTCAATTAGATTTTATATGGCAGATTAAGTAAACTAAATGTGAATGCCAAGACGAGAATACCCCTTTAATGAGTAAATTTTGATGTACACCTGCTTAGTACTGGATTAAAATTTTCCTTAAAATATATAGTCTCCGTACACATTTCACAATCTGTGCCAGAACTAAGTTTGTCAATGCACCTATCACAGTTATAACTGAGCTAATACATAAAGCATTGGATTCATTTATTTTGTTTACCTTTTTTCTCAGTCATGCCTAAACCTCCCAAAGAAGACATTTACATTTTACCTGATGAATACAAATACCCAGGAAGGGTAAAACGGTCTTTAGCAAAGTCACAGAGGAACAGACTATTAAATGTGGAAACTCTTGTTGTCATTGACAAAACAATGATGCAAAATCATGGACATGATAACATCACTACCTACGTTTTGACAATTCTCAATATGGTATGATTGCAATTCTTTCACATGAGTCACCTTTGGGGTAAATCATTTTTACAGTGTTTTCCTGTTGCACTTTGTCGTAACACATCACCAATAGTTGTAGAAATATTGAAATTCATCTTAAGTTACAGTACAAACATGAATGTGGGCTTACTGTAACTAGTTTTTAAATAGTTTTGTACAGAATTGCTCAATGGACAGTTGATTTAAAATGTGTATTGGTAGACTATCTTTGAGATCTTTTTTTATATTAAAGGCAAATATATTTGAGCATTGGCTAGGCGAGCTTTACTATATAATAAAGGCAGTATCCTTCCCTGCCAGCTTTAGTTTGTATACATTAACAGTCACACACCTTTTACTGTCTGTAACACCTGAAATAAGACGTGTGTATGTAGGTGCCACATCATTGACAGTCATTGAAGAATGCGGTAAAAGGCGGTGCTGTGTGTGAATGGGAGAGCTTCCAGCCATATATAAAAAATGTTGAATTAAGACTGGTCCATAGTGTCCCAAGTCACCATGAAAGGTTCACCTTTGAGGCATCACTGAGACCCCCACTGATCAGCAAGTTAAGCCCTATCCCGTGGATAGGGCCTAACTTTTGTTCATGGGAAAACCCCTTTAGAACACAATTGACCAAACTCTGCTCTGACATCTATAAAATAATACACCACAACCCTTCAATAAATTAATTGATATACTATATACCCTTAATTATTATATACTATCCTAACATAATCAGGACTGTTAAGGATATCACACTGGACATTTTAAAGACTCAGCATTCATTTCATATAACTGTGTAGTGAAAACTTGTTGGGTGGGGATAGTCCCTCAGCACACAAAGACTTAGTGCTCGCTAGCACCACCTAGAGGAAGGTATCCAGGTGAACACCTGGGCATTTTGTTTATGTGAAGACAGCCAATGGTTCTACATTCCTTTGTGTGCTTACATCCAATAGTGTTGAATTTCCAGGGTCAAACCACCCAATAGTATTGCCTGTTTGTGTACTAGCACGCCCCTTGCAGAGTGTGTTATGACTTTCCAGATAAGAGTTTCAGTGCCAAAGAGAATAAAGGAGTCCTTGAGCTAATCTTCAGAAAGGACAGTGTGTCTTTCCTGGTTTACTCCATTCCAAGCTGGAATACAAAGACTCTATAATTTGAAAGTCACCTTTGCAATGATTAGGGGTTTGAGCCCCAGATAAAAAAATCTCTAAGAGGACACAATTATCATAAGTCTGGCTTTGTGCGCCTGCTTTTTATATCTGTTTGGTTTTTCTCCTGGGCCGAATGCAACTGGCATTTGAGGATTTAAAGGAAATCTTACATCAAAATCATGCATGATAATCCAGGGACACTTACTTAATCCAGGGATTTTTTGAAACACACATGGAATCTCAAAAGAAATAAAATCTAAAACAATGACTCTTCATACAAATAAAATTCCTATAAATCCATATAAATAACAATAATAATTCCTTTATTTATATAGAACACACAGATTACGCAGTGCTACACAAAGCTTGTCAAATTGGTCCCTGTCCACAATGGAGCTATCAATCTAATCAACCTACCAGTATATCCATATAACTAATCAATACTATTAGTAGAGTCTAAGATTAAAACACATAAAGGAATACCGGTACAGTTCACCTCACGGGGCATAAACTCTACATAATTATCCAGATTTAATTATTGACTAACCCCCTTTTAGGGGAGATAATCTGATTATTTTACAAAAATCTAAAAATAATTAATATTAACATTAGAGTAAAAAGTTTGTCTATCTAAGGATAGGAATCTACACTCACCGGCCACTTTATTAGGTACACCATGCTAGTAACGGGTTGGACCCCCTTTTGCCTTCAGAACTGCCTCAATTCTTTGTGGGATAGATTCAACAAGGTGCTGGAAGCATTCCTCAGAGATTTTGGTCCATATTGACATGATGGCATCACACAGTTGCCGCAGATTTGTCGGCTGCACATCCATGATGCGAATCTCCCGTTCCACCACATCCCAAAGATGCTCTATTGGATTGAGATCTGGTGACTGTGGAGGCCATTTGAGTACAGTGAACTCATTGTCATGTTCAAGAAACCAGTCTGAGATGATTCCAGCTTTATGACATGGTGCATTATCCTGCTGAAAGTAGCCATCAGATGTTGGGTACATTGTGGTCATAAAGGGATGGACATGGTCAGCAACAATACTCAGGTAGGCTGTGGTGTTGCAACGGTGCTCAATTGCTACCAAGGGGCCCAAAGAGTGCCAAGGAAATATTCCGCACACCATGACACCACCACCACCAGCCTGAACCGTTGATACAAGGCAGGATGGATCCATGCTTTCATGTTGTTGACACCAAATTCTGACCCTACCATCCGAATGTCGCAGCAGAAATCGAGACTCATCAGACCAGGCAACGTTTTTCCAATCTTCTACTGTCCAATTTCGATGAGCTTGTGCAAATTGTAGCCTCAGTTTCCTGTTCTTAGCTGAAAGGAGTGGCACCCGGCGTGGTCTTCTGCTGCTGTAGCCCATCTGCCTCAAAGTTCGACGTACTGTGCATTCAGAGATGCTCTTCTGCCTACCTTGGTTGTAACGGGTGGCGATTTGAGTCACTGTTGCCTTTCTATCAGCTCGAACCAGTCTGCCCATTCTCCTCTGACCTCTGGCATCAATTAAGTGTTAACGAGCAGTTGGACAGGTGTAACTAATAAAGTGGCCGGTGAGTGTATAAACCTATGATAAAGCAGCAGGCTAATTATTTAAATCGTTAAAAATATAAACCGTTGAAATAAGTGTGCAATTTTTGAGTTGATCTTAGAGGGCTTGTTAGGCATTTTTTGTATAGCAGAGGATGGTCTAAAAAATAACATATACTCATTTACTCTGCGTTAGTCCAACACGATATCATAAATACTACTTGCAGTGGTGATGTCACATCAATGGTAAAAGACTTCTGTGGCCCTTTACTGACTCCAACTGTTTCAAAACTGTTTGAAAATACTGAGAAAAATTCCCAAATTGTGCTCAAAGTGTTAATATTTTGTGTGGTCTTCATTATTTTCAAGCAGTGACTTAACTCTCTTGTATATGGAGTTCGCTAGAGCTTCCAAGGTTGACATTGTAATCCTCTTACATTCCTCTATGATGACATTACAGATGTGATGAATGCTAGACATTGGGGGTCATTTACTAAGGGGCCGAATCGCGTTTTTCCGGCGGGTTACCCGAATTTTTCAGTTTTGCGCCGATTTTCCCTGAATTGCCCCGGGATTTTGCCGCACGCGCGCGCTTGACACGCGCTTACCTGCACCCGGCCGGCTTGGTGAACTTGACTGCATTCCGATGTAATTCAGCGCAGCAGCGACATCTGGTGGACATCGGGGGAACTACCTTTGTGAATCGCCGGAAGACCCGAATGGATCGCGACTGGACCGGGTAAGTAAATCTGCCCCATTGTACTCCTCCGTCTGTTAGAGAATGGCCACAGATGCCCAATAGGCTTCAGGTTAGGAGACTTGCTTAGCCAATCCAACACCTTTACCCTTCTTTTCCTTATCTAGACAGCGGTCGTCTTGGAGGCGTGTTTGTGTCACACAAAGGATGCAGGCAGCGGTAACATACCTGCCTGCATCCAGTGATCAGCTCTATGTGTGTCTTAGATGTACACAGTGCCCATTTCTATTAATCAGTGATTTGTCTGTGAGCCAGATCCAGCCATCTGAAGAGCCACATCTGGCTCCAGAGCCATAGGTTCCCTACCTCTACCCTTCAGCTATGCTGGCAGCAGTCGTACATCTATTTTGAAAAGACAACCGCTGCATATGATACGAAGCACATGCACTTGATGACAGTGGAAAAAACCTACGCAGTTGGCTCATGCACAGGGCTGTGAAATCCACTGTCATGTGCTTGAGCCCATAGAACTAAATAGTGATGTTTGCTGGTTTCTGGCATAAGGCAAAAAAGAATGGCTATGTGAATGAGGCCTTAGTACACAACTACAATAATGGGGATGACAGTCAATCTCTTGGCTGTAGATTTATGATTGCTTAGATTGATTTATGATCTCTGTCAAGTGATGATTTATCAGGAAAATAGAGTGAGGATGATTATTACACACTCCTCCTAGCAGGTTAATGTTCTCCTGATGTATTATGACAAACATAGAAATCTGAGAATCTGGATGGTGTCTAAAAAGACTGCAGGTAAATGAGTTCAGTTATGGAAACATTGTTGCATCTAGTCAGTACTACAACAAAATGATAATGTTAAGCAAACAACTACAAAATACAACATAATGTTTTATAAATGGTATGAATAGAGCCAATGGGGGATTAATCTTATGCCACCTGCAGCCTCCTGATGTATTTGGTGGGGCAGCTGTAAGTTTGCTGGCTGTAGCAAGTGTGGGGCTTAAACACTTGGCGTGCAGGTGGTAAAAAGGGGGGAAAGCCGTGTGCCAGAAATTGCAATTATATCTGGGCTTGTAAGAATGAAAACTGGCATACAAGCCTGAATATCCCCTTTTGTTCCAGAATTTTGTCACACTTTTTACTTCAGTCTGTAATGTTTAAGTTCTAAATGCCTTGTGTTTTAGGTATCCGCTTTGTTCAAAGATGGAACAATTGGTGGGAACATTAACATTGCCATAACTGGTCTTATTCTACTGGAAGATGAGCAGGTAAAGTTGTTTCTTATTTATTAAAGTACAATTACACTTTTGCAAACCTTAAAGGGTTTTCTTAGGTTTTACTCATAGATGCATTTATGCTTACCTGTCCCCTCTGTTCCAAGAACATTACCAGGTGCAAATTCCTAAAACTCCC
Organism: Engystomops pustulosus; assembly: GCA_019512145.1. Lineage (NCBI taxonomy): Eukaryota > Metazoa > Chordata > Amphibia > Anura > Leptodactylidae > Engystomops > Engystomops pustulosus. The sequence continues at coordinate 116,485,914 of CM033645.1, read as the reverse complement.
ATTAGGCTGTTGTAATATAAGGTGCCAGGTCACAGCTACAGCAAATCAATGGCTTCAGCAGTGAGCCCAATACAAATGACAAGTGCCTTCAAAGATCAGTCAGTGACATGCTGTAAGTGTACAGTAGAGGTCACCACTGAGACCAGTGGCCTACAGCAATCACTCACCAGGAACAGCACTATATATAACAACAGCCTAAAAGGCCTATGAGCTGGTAGCTGGACCAGGAATGGTCAAGTAGCAAGGTTATTTTAACACATTTTTACATAACTCTGCATTAAGCCATTTTAAACTGTGCAGAAGGAGGGGGGGGGGGGGGGTTGTGGGCCAATGTGAAAGGATGTGTGCCTCACTAGCTCCTTGCTGTCATCCTAATTTACCCATTCTAAATCCCAGTGGGCTCAAAATACCAACAACCTGAGGGATAAGCGTGGTAAGAGTGGTGACACTTGCAGCCATAACAAAAGACCCTCCATGAGGATTCCTTGGTAGCTGAACAGCTGAAAGATTTTGTCTGCAGCACTAACATGACACATGCCTAGCTCTGACCAAGCATCTACTTCCTCAGCTCCCTCACCTCAACATACTGCAGAGCCCCAGAAGAATTTATAATGGAAAGCTGGCTTACAGAACTTTTACCAGATGCCCTGTACTCCATTGCCTACGTAGTGAAATGTGCCTACTGGGTTGTATCACCTGGTGCTTAAAGGGAACCTGTCAGCAGGGACCTCATTTTCACTATAGACCGGTTACAGAAGCCCATCACACCTGCATAGCACAGATGCTTTTCTGCTTTATCTAAGCATTTGCATTACTATATAATTGTACACTCACCGGCCACTTTATTAGGTACACCATGCTAGTAACGGGTTGGACCCCCTATGCTATCTAGCTTCATTCTGTCACTCTGTCATGGCCATGCTGTTGCCCATAATTTTGGCATAATGGTGCGTTTAAGCAGCCTCAGAGGCATCCATGCATGCTGCCCCTGCTGTTTCCTGTCCATTTCCGTGGTGTTTCCATCCTTTTCTGAGGTTCCCAGGTGTTTGGCCAAGCTTCCCTGTGCAGAGCCTTGGTCCCCTTGAAAAATGCTCGAGTCTCCCATTGACTTCAATGGGGTTCGTTATTCGAGACGAGCACTCGAGCATCGGGAAAAGTTCGTCTCGAATAACGAGTACCCGAGCATTTTAGTGTTCGCTCATCTCTAGTTATAACCTTATAAAGTGACACATGTCAGAAAATGGGGCTGAGCCTTAAGCTATAAAAAGGCTAAATGAAGAATGGATCCTGTTTCAGTATGCTTGGGTTAAAACCACTTAATCCATGTGATTGGTATGGTTTAAAGGAAATCAAACTGTACAGAATACAGTAGAACTGTTTCATGAACATCTCTGGTCATACACTTTTTTTCTATTTGTGGAGAGTTCTTTAAAGGGAACCCGTCACCACTATTTTCACAAATACAGGTAGTGACAGGTTCATATTGAGCTCTAAAAACTATTTGACACCCTGCTTGTAGCTAAAAATTATGCCCCTGAGATTCCCATATATTCAACTTTATAGTTTTATCTGGTAACTAAGCATGGCTACATGGAGTCCAGGTGGGCGTGGCCTCCTCGGGCTGAATCCAGCAGCTTCTCTCCATCCCTATCTCTGTATGCTGCTATAATGTCATGTGACCAGGGTGACATCATCGTAGGTCCTATAGCTTTTATAGCATTAGGAACTGTACATTAAGCATATATGTCATGAAATCACAGCATATTTTATCACATGAAATCACAGCAGGCTGCATGGAGAGCAGTAGAAGTCCATGGAGGCTGCTGTGATGGTTTTGTGTGGTCAGATATGTACACGGGGTATAGTTTTCATATTAAGTAGCTCAAGGACCTTTGATGTTGTCACCCTGGTCACATGACATTAGGCTACTTCCCCCCGTGGACTCGCTCCAAAGCTGCATAGATACCAGGCAAGATTATAACTCTGATTTTATGGGGATCTGAGGGGAACAATTTTTAGCTAAAAGCAGGGTGTCAGATAGTTACTAGAGCTCTATAGGAACCTGCCACTACCTGTATTTGTGAAAATAGTGGTGACGGGTTCCCTTTAAGCAAATTTTGAACTAGCATGGTTTATCTATTAGTCTTATTATTGCTTATTATACTTTTATTTCTAAGTCACAGTTTTTTGATACTAGACTTTTGCTATACCATGGAATGTACTGCCCCAATTATATACTAAAATTATTTGCATTGATCTCGGCTAATTGCTGGTCTCTCTGAAATTCTTGCAGGCAGCACATGAATGAACAATGAGCATGTTATTCTGCCATGTAATTTATGTTCAGAAAACGACCAAGATTGAATTATAGGTGATATTTTATCAAAACATATGGTAAAAGTAGTTTTATTGCCAGTTCCCAAATATACATAGCACTATAAAAAGGAACCATTTCTTATATACTTAATAATTAACAAAGGCTTCTAAAAATATATCAAAATTACATTTTCTACAAAGGGTTTCAAATCTGACCCTGAGCCACTTAAGTGGATGAACATTCTTTGTTAACATTCTGAAGATAATTATGTTATGACCTTAATAAGTGAACCACATTATACTAGCCATATTAACTTAAAATGGTATCTAAAGTTAACAAATGTTTGAATTTTAGAGCTGTGGTAAAGTTATCCTTGTTATTCATGATCTGAAAAATATTTTCTTAAAATAGATGCTTTATTCTATTAAAGATGTATTCAAACTAAAAGTTTATCAACACTAAATATGTCAGGACACCACTGGTATTATCTAGTCTTTACTACAGTAACAAGTAAAGGAAGTACCAAAAAAAAAAACCATGCCCCTCATCTGGCAACCACCCACATGACTCCTTTAGACATAGGTAAAAACCTGACCCCTTTTAAATGATACCATGAACATTTTGAAAAGACTAAGGTAGTTTTATTGTCCATCTGATTTAAATTTTCTTGCCAACTTGAAAACAAATATTCAACACCGTCCTAGATTTATTATATTATTTGTTATAGATACTTTATATTTTGTGTGTGTGTGTGTGGGGATGGGGGTTGTGGTGAATATTTTTCTAATATACTTCTGTGTTTGTAAAAAAAATCAAGTAACTGCCTCCCATAGAGATTGTGTCTGAAAAGCTTTTGTTAAACAGCTATTATATGGGAGTTTTAATCCCTGCATTATCAGCTGGGTGAAAATACTGCTCATAGCATGCTGCTGCCTGGGAGATGGCAGAAAGGGTTAACACAACGCAGAGATAACATCGTACACACATTGCAGCTTTTCTCTGTACAAACTAAGCAGAATTTCTTTATGAAGTATATAAGAAAAATGTTTACAACATCCCCTTCCCCAAACACAATATGAAAAATCAACTAATGGTTACTTCAGTAGTGCTTACCTGTGAACAGAAGAAGTGAATAACTATGCATAAAGTAATCTCCAAAACCATCTGACAATTAATTGTATTAAATATTTTGTTTCAGATATTTTAACTTGGTTACGTAAGAAAATATATAAATACATCTGCATGTTTTTCAGTGAGTTTTAACCCCCTCCCGCGGAGGCCTTTTTGGTTATTGCGTTTCATTTTTCACTCTCTACCTTCAAAAATCCATAACTTTTTTATTTAATTTTTTCCATGTAAATAGCTGTGTGAGGGCTTGTTTTCTGCTCAGATTTTACGGCTTTTAGTGTACGCCAAAATGTCATTTTATTCTTTGGGTCGGTACGATTATGGGGATACCAAATTTGTATAGGTTTTATAATGTTTTCATACATTCACAAAAATTAAAACCTCCTGTACAGAAAAAAAATTCTTCATTTTGCCATCTTCTGGCACTAATAACTTTTTCATACTTCGGTGAATGGAGCGTGGGGTAATTTTTTGCGACTTTTGTGAAGATTTCAATGCTACAATTTGTAGGACAGTATGGCCTTTTGATAACTTTTTATAGAATTTTTAATATTTTTGAAAATTGCAAAGTGGTATTTTCGATGAAGGAGTTAAACACCGGGAATAACCGTTATTATATTTTGATCGGGATTTTTAATCATTATTTATATTTATATCAGTTCTAGGGAAAGGGGGATGATTTTGAATTTTTAGGGTTTTTTGTTATATATAATTTTTTTATTTTGCTATTTCTTAGACCCACTTGGGTACATTAACCGTAGATGCTCTGATTGTTCCTACCATATACTGCAATACTACTGTATTGCAGTATATGGCATTTTTGCACAGTATGCACTACAATGAGCCACTGGCAGCCTCGGGTTTGCCAGAGACCTGAGGCTATCATGTCAACCGGTCGGCGTCCCTCGCCCATGCCGCACCAGGGTTTGCATTCTTTGCCAGAGGACAGTGGGTGTTACCGGTGGGAGTTTGCTGCAATATGCAGCAAACACCCACCTTGTATGGAGAGGGCTCAGCCCGTGAGCCCTCTCCATACACCCACAGCCGGCATGTGATCTAATACTACGTCACATGTTGGCAAGTGGTTAAATAGAGCATTCTGCTAAATGAAAGAAAAAAAAAGAGAAATTTTTGTTGTACATTGTGGCCCACATTTATTAAAGTGTTTGCACCAGTTTTCTTTCTGACTTTGCACTAGTAAGAACGTGCATGTCCTGGGTTCCCCTGCGACCCATGTGCAGTGTTCTGAGAAGCTGTATTAGAAAATGTCAAATGACAGCCATAAGAGATCCATGAAATGCCTGTTACACACAATGACACATTTAGCTCTTCTACATCTATGCTATTCCCCAACAAACTTCTAGATCTGCTGTGCCTTCCTTCCCCTCCCCAGATAAAGAACTTATCTGTGTGTAGTTTACACTCCTCACGCTACTGCCAGCAGGAGGTCAGTGTATGTGTATCAGTGAGGGAGCTCCATCTTGGAATGCAAGGGGAGAAGAGAGCAGAGAGAGACAGAAATCTCAGCTCCACAGCTGTCAGACAGAAAACTAAGATGACTTCCGACCCTCAGTCAGAAGAACCAGGGGCAACTGAAATTGTGTACACCAGGGCTGATAGAGACAGGTTGGAGTTACAGTACAGTACAGACAAAAATTCAAAGAATTTTCTTTTTTTTTATGACAATAAAAATTCACACTGAAGGCATCAAAACTATAAATTGACACATGTGGAATTATATACTTAACAAAAAAGTGTTAAACAAAATAAAAGATGTCTTATATTCTAGGTTCCTCAAAGTAGCCACCTTTTACATTGATTACTGCTTTGCACACTCTTGGCATTCTGTTGATGAGCTTCAAGAGGTAGTCACCAGAAATGGTCTTCCAACAGTCTTTAAAAAGTTCCCAGAAATGCTTGGCACTTTTTGTCCCTTTTTGCTTCACTATGCGGTCCAGCTCCCCCCAAACCACCTCGATTGGGTTCAGGTCTGGTTACTGTGGAGGCCAGGTCATCTGGGGTAGCACCCCATCACTCTCCTTCTTAGTCAAATAGCCCTTACATAGCCACCAGGTTTGTTTCAGGTGACTGATTTGGCAAGCTCTGTGCAGCGCTGCGTAATCTGTGTGCGCTATATAAATAAAGGAATTATTATTGTCCTGTTAATAAAATAAATGATGGTCCAACTAAACCATGCAGGCTCAGTATACCTTCAATTTTGAATAAATCCCCAACAGCATCACCAGGAAAGCACCCTCTCCTCCATGCTTCATGGTGGGAACCAGGCATGTACACTCCATTAGTTCACCTTTTCTGCGTCGCACAAAGACACACTGGTTGGAACCAAAGATCACAAATTTGGACTCATCAGACCAAAGCACAGATTTCCTCTGGTCTAATTTTCATTCCTTGTGTTCTTTAGCCCAAACAAGTTTCTTCTGCTTGTTGCCTGTTCTTACCAGTGGCAGCTAGCAGCTATTTTACCACCAAAGCCTGCCAGTTGTTGTAGAGATGTGCCTGCTGCTAGAACTCTGTGTGGTATTGACCTGGTTGCGATTTCTGAGGCTGGTGACTCGGATGAATTTATCCTTCTCAGTCAGCAGTGGTGACTCTTTTCTTCCTTTTCTGGGGCAGTCCTCATGTGAGTCAGTTTTTTTGTAGCACTTCATGGTTTTTGCAACTGCGCTTGGGGACACTATCAACGTTTTCCCAATTTTTCGGACTGACTGACCATCATTTCTTAAAGTAATTATGGCCACCCGTTTTCTTTGCTTAGCTACTTTTTTTTCTAGTCCTAATACAAATTCTAGTCTATTCAGTAGGACTGTGTATCCACCTGACTTCTGCACAACACAACTGATGGTCCCAACCCCATTTATAAGGCAAGAAATCCCACTTATTAAACCTGACAGGGCACACATGTGATGTGAAAACCTTTTCTGGTGACTGCATTCTTTTGATGAGCTTCAACAGGTAAAGAGTGTGCAAAGCAGTAATCAAAGCAAAAGGTGGCTACTTTGAAGAAACTAGAATATAAGACATATTTTGCAGTTGTTTCACACTTTTTGTTAAGTATATAATTCCACATGTGTTAATTCATAGTTTTGATGCCTTTAGTGTGAATACCCAATTTTTATAGTCATTAAAATACAGAAAACTATTTGAATGAGAAGGTGTGTCCAAACTGTGGTCTGTGCTGTATATGATATATTACTATACTAAATATTTTCATGAAAGTTTTGCATTATCATATGAAACTTCTCTATTTTGTTAGAACATGGTATTTTTTTACCTTTTAATTGCTTTTATCTGTTCTGGTGTTGTCATGTCTTTTTTTGTTTTTATCTGTATGATACAATAGAAATGTACTGCATTTTTGACACACCACTGTCTCTTTGCTTATATACACATTGGGACACATTTATCAGGGCCTCTACACCATGTCAGTGGCGTAGCAGCCCTGAAACAATAAAATGCTAGCTTATTGCTAACACTTGTGATTATTTTGCCACCTTCACGGCATTGGGGCGTGAATTGGGGGGCACGGCCGGCTGGGAGTGGGCCGTCGCTGGGCATTACTGTCCCCGCACCTGCGCATTTGCTGCTGCTGGTGACTTTTCAGGGCCTGGTGTAGAATAAACACTGCGCAGCACCCTGCCTGATACATCAAGAGGTGGAAGCGTCTTGATGTATTGCGCTGCGAAAATGCAGCGGTGGGGCTATCATGAACCGTCGTATGATAAATATATCCTTCATTATCTTAAGTGTATTTGGCTCATCTGTTATCCGAAGGTGCTGATCCTTTTTCTTCTTTTCTATAAACATTAAAGTAACTTTCAAGAAACATGGCTCTGAAAAACCATATCTAGAATGATGGCTAACTGACTAGAGACCATATTGCCCAATCTGATTAGCCACTGGCAAGTTGTTTTAGTCAAGGGCTGCTCAGCCTTGACTAGTATTCCCTAGTACTATTAGTGTTATACACTATTAGGCCACACCTGGTGCTTCACCCATCCCAAGTCATATTGCTGATAGATGACAAAAAACTGTGTATGCTGGGGATGCCATAGTAGGGTAACAGACCAAATAGGCTTAGTCAGGGCATACATTCTCTAAACCCTTATCAATAGTATGTATACAAGGCTTCATTTCTCATCCATTTCTACTTTACATCACAGAACATTAGTGATAATAACTGTCTCTCCATTTGTCTTTCACCTTTTTCCTGTGAGCTTCTAAAGTAAGTTGCAACCTAAAGAACAAGCTGGGATAAAGCTGCCCAACGTTAAAAAGGATACAATCTGGCCTGTCTCCTCCGAAATCTTAGACTTACTGAGTGATGAGGGACGTTATTCTAATACTGCTCTTGCGGCGGAACTAGGTAATCCTAATCACTGGGTGCCTTATTGTATACACGACTTTCCTCCATGCTAATATCGGTCAGACATGGCCTACTCCTCACTCTCATGGTGTAATCCTGTAAAGATTGCTAGAGATTGCCCTTTCTCACTAATAAATACTTACATACAAAGGTAGACTGGTCATTATTTCCACCGGTAATCTTCCCAGTCAGCAAACTGATATTGGGACCAAGTGCAGGAGGGCAGCCAATGCACAGTAGCTTTCTTACTAAGAAGTTCTGGGGTCCGCAGCACCTTTGTGCCTGATGCATGATGAAAGCAAAGCGGAGTTCTGCTCTGCTGCCAGTCACAGTACTACTGTGACTCCTTCCCTCACAAACATAAAGCAGACTTCAAACAGCAGGATGCAGCCAGGACAGAGTAGACTGTTGAGGAGTTTAAACACACCAGCATGCATCTTTCAGCCTCTCCAGACAGCTGCAGCAGCTCATCTGGACATTGATTCTTCTTCCAATGCAGTTAGTCTTCATAAAAAGTATGTGAAGTTTGCTTCATTTATACTTACATTGTATGAACATTTACATTTGAGTTTGTATATTTTTATGTACTGTATGCATGTGTTTATATTTGGCTAATCGGGATCTTTTCCACTGATTTACATGAGTTTATGATTATACTTGTAACTAAGTTCACACCTAAGTTTCTTTTACACTCTTATGATAAATCGGTGCATGTAGTCCCTGCCTTTCCACCGCTATCAGACACATCAGGAGCTCCAGCCCGATCTAACAGTGCCATTCTTTACCTAATTGAATGTTGGCCCTCCTAAATGGCAAGAAGTTATTCTTGTTTTACATTACGATCATCTGCCAACTATGTGGCTGTGCCTATAAGTTTCAGAACTCCACCCACATTACATAACCTCACTTCATTTGACTCCACCCACAGCATGAGGCCAAATTCAGATATTTTTCCTGGGCCACTTTAATTTCCCAGTCCACCCCTTCTTAACAAGGGATCACTTCCAAATTGGACCTATGTCCTGGCCATTGCTTGGAATACTGCAAAATTACAAGCTTCTAAACTACAGATCAATAGACTAGTCTAAAGAATAGGGATCCACCTTTTCACCAGGGTGGTGCTCTTTGCACCACTGCTGCAGTATACTGCAGTGTTCCGCTTCTCTCATATGATTACACAATTTTTTCCAAATGTTATCAGTTTCCTTGAACTTCTGCACAGAGGTGAAAATTTCTCACATTGCAGTGAATAATTTACAGTTCATATCCACATTTCCATTGTAGGAACTTCTTTATTTGCCCAATTTATAACAATGCAGTATCGCAGATAGAATAACAATTTTTTTAGCCACAATCTTCGAGCAATGTCACACTACAATATCTTCAACTGCAACAAAAAAACATGCCATTAAATAAATATTCTCCTTATTCATTATCATTACAAAAAGACTGGACAGAAGATAAATAAAATCAATTAAAAAGGTGAAAACTCACCAAAATGAAAACTCTAGGGAAAGCACAGCATGGCCGTTGCTTTGCCAGCTAGTACAGCAGAAAGAAGAAAAAAGAGAAGCTGCAGCGAGCTGCACGGAGCATCAGGGAGCTGCGCCAGAAGGTGAGTATGTAAGTTTAATTTCTTATAGACTTGTGTATAAGCCAAGGTGGGGTTTTTCAGACACTTTATAATCTATATTGCAACAGATTATTTTCACCTTTATAAAATGTATTTAAACAGAAAACCCAGTTAACTTATAGTTTTGAATAGTTCTTATTTTAGTTGACTTACTTTGACTTTGATGTTTGTGATTAAATACATTTTCTGTTTTTAGTCAGGATTAATAAGAACAGAAGAGACTGACTATTTTTTAAAACCACTGCCTGAGCATATTGCACTCAAACACAACTACTCCACTTCAGATGGTCATCAGCCCCATGTTCTATATAAAAGATCAATTGACAAACGAATGTACAAGGAAAATGTGGTATCTCTATCTGGAGGACACCAAGAACTGGAAGATAATAATGGGATTTACAACAGTTATACAAATCTATTGTATCGAGAAAATCGGCACATGGACCGCAGACAAGGAAGACGTAACAACCAGCACTACTGTGGAAGACGCAAGAAATGTATGTAAGGACATATTTTTATATTTTTACTTTAAATGGAACCTGTCATGATGATTTAGGCCCTCAAACACCATTATCCTGTCACTGTTCTAGAAAACAGGTGAACATTGTTGTCCTATATTGTAAGAAATTTAGTTTAGAGAAAGAACTTTTAATGCAGTTTTCTAATAACATATACAGAATCTCAGGATTGGAGAAGAGTAATACTGGGATTCCCTTCTATTCTTGATTGATGTACCATAGTTCAGGTGGGTGCTAGCTGCTGCAGATGGCTTATGATGATATAGTAGGTCTTTGGGACATCATTGATGCCATGAGGGAAAGGGTTCTCCACCATTGTGACTTCTTATGACTTATTCAGAGTTCATAGTTCTTTTTTTCAGCTGTTACTCTGAATCAACCAGAAAATGAAAGGACATCATTTTGATCTGCTCACTATCCTATTTAATAGGCTGGTAGTGGCTTGTGGTTCTAGATCCACATGACAGGCTTCCTTTTATTGTAATAATAAGTAAAATAAATAAATATAATTTTACAATTAATATGTGACAACACATACCATAAAAATCATTTTTAGCCAATTAGTATATAAAACATTTATTACAATGAAAAATATTCCACCAACTTTCTGCAAGCCACTGAATTGCTATAGATATGTGTGACAAACCCCCCACTGTTGAGTGACATGACAGGGTGCACCTACGCTAGAGAGCCAGTTATGCAAGATGGGACCTTTACTCTGAATCATACTCTCTTATGCTTAGCACTCACTGAAATCACTGCCACTACTCATCTTTCTTTCTTTGATTAATATAATAAATGAGAAGGCAAATAAGTCCCTCAACAATTTGGAAATCCAATTATCTGAACAGATACTTAATCCTAATTAAGTTTTAAAATGTTATACATAAAGTGCAGTACACGCATGAAACATAAAAGATACATCAGATAAAAGGGTTACAAAACAATATTCATGTAATATATACATAGACAGACAGTAAAATAAAAAGGGAATAAAACAAATAGCTTTACTACTGCAATAGTGAAATTACCCACAGCTGTGAAACCCAGCTAAGAATTCTTGCCCTCTTTGTGATTTTGAAAGGGGCATGGTTAAACCTGTACCAGGGTGTGGGCTTATGAACATGTTATGCCATATCATCTTCCAGGGGTCTCCTAAGAAGAAGATATTACATTCCCCAGCATGAATTTACAAATACAACCATACCAAACACCATTATGAAATGTTAGAATTGTCTAAAACCTATTTGGCTTGACTTTCTGACTCCAAAATCCTTGGCGCTCCATACCCCAGAGGTAACTAAGGACCCATTACATAGATTAAGACAGAGTTGAAATCTATGAATTATGACTAGGCTGACTTTGAAGTATCGTTTTGACATCCTAAGCAGTCATGGTACACACTCATGGGAAAGTCTGTATCAATAAGCATTTGCTACTCATGGTGGAGAGGGAACACAGAGGGGGGTAGAGAGATATTTGGCCTAGTGTCTTTATCCTTACTAGAGTGTCACATCTATACATAATATTTGTGAGGTGTGAACTCGACCCTATAATTATTTTGATCCACCACTGTGTGTGGATTTTCCCTGATGTGTAGGTTTCCTCGACAAACTGAAATTACAGACATCTTGTCTCCATTCATGTTCTAATTGTAATTTAAGGACTGGGGGAAAGTTTCACTCAATAAATATTGGTCTTATTTTATACTTTTACCACAACATGTTATGCTTATAGATAATGCAATGAGAGATGAAGGATGCAACTGATCCATCTAAACAAGTAGCAAGGCTCACTTAACTTCACACAGTGAAGGATCATTTCTACAATGTGCAATCCACAAATGGGGCAAAATTTAAAACTAAGCCACTTGGAAAAAAAATTTAAAAGAACAAACCAAGCAGTGCCTGAAACAGCCCATAAAACATGATGATGGCAACACAGAACTGTGACAGTTTGTTTTATAAAGAAATTCATGAAAAACTTTGAATGGAACAGCATAAAATCGCAAGTTGAATTCCTTTTATGAAAGAAATGGTGCTCACTTTTATAATAGAACTGCAACTTGACTTATGATTCAGCTAAACATAATGGGGCTTATTTACTAAGGGTCCCGTGGCCACATTTCCATCAGGTTTTCCGACTTTTTTGGGGTTGTGCCTCCGGAACAGGCATTTAGAAGGGGATTTTGTTGCATGCGACCGGATTTTGCTGCATAGGCGCTGGCTTTCATTTAACAGAAATCGGGGGGCGGGTCGTCGGACGATCCGACGGATTCGGACTGAGCGCGGGATTTAACATTTAACCCTTTAATGCCAAAGCCACTTTTCACCTTCCTGACATGGCCAATTTTTAAAAATCTGACGTGTCTATTTAAGTAGTTATAACTTTGGAACGTTTTAACATATCCAAGTGATTTTGAGATTGTATTTTCGTGACACATTGTACTTCATGTTGGTTGAGAAATTTAAGCAATATGTTTAGTATTTATTTATGAAATAAATGGAAATTTGGTGAAAATTTTGAAAAAAACTATGTTTTCAAAATTCAAAATTTTGGCCATATCACTAAAATAACTTGATAAGTAACATTTTCCATGTGTCTGCTTTAACTTGCCATCATTTTCCAAAATCTTTTCCTTTATTTAGGATGTTAGGAGGCTTATAACTTATAAACCCCCACAAATGACACCATTTTAGAAACTACACCCCTCAAAATATTCAAAACAACCTTAGGGGATTTTGTTAACCCTATGAGCATTTCATGAGGGTGAAAAATGAAATGAACTTACAGAAATGTAATTTTATCTTACAATAGATTCATTGAACACTAAAATTTGCACCTTCACAATGGGTTAAAAAGAAAAATGCATTTAACAATGTTTAGTGCAATTCCTCCTGAGTATGCCAATGCCCATTTTGTCACTGTACCCTGCTGTACGGGCACAGGGGGGTACTTGGTAGGGAAAGAGTGTTGTTTCCTTTTTGGAGGGCAAATATGGCTGAAAAAGTTTTCATGTGTCAGGATGCATTTGGAGAGCCTGATGGGACCAAAACAGAGGAAAGCCCCAACAAGAGACACCATTTTGGAAAGTACACCCCTTGGAGAGTTTAGCAAGGTATAATTTGTGTATTTGCCCCTGATTCAATTAGGCCCCAAAAAGGAAAAAGGTGAAAATTTTCTCAAAAAAGTCACTTTTACCCCAAATTTTTGTAAGCCACAAGGGATAAAAGATGAAACAACACCCATAAATGTGTAACTATTTCTCCTAAGCACAGAAGTGCACCACTTGTACATATAAAGTGTTGTATGGGTACACAGAAGGGCTCAGAAGGAAAAGAGGGGCTTTGGCCTTTTAGAAGCCTGATTTGACAGACATCCTTTACATGTGTGAGGATGCATTTGGAGAGCCCTAGTGGTACCAAAACAGAGGGGAACCCCAACAAGTGTCACCATTTTGGAAAGTGTACCCTTTGGAGAATTTAGCAACGTGTAATGTGTGTATTTGTCCCTACAGGTGTTTGCTTCAATTAGGTCCCTAAAAGGAAAGAGATGAAAATTTTCCCAAAAAAGTCACTTTTACGGCTAATTTTTGTATCCCATAAGGCATTAAAGATGAAACAACCCCAAAAAATGTGTACTAGTATTTCTCCTGAGTATAAAATTGCCCCACACATGCAGAAAAAATGTTGTATGGTTACGCAGTAAAGCTCAGAAGGGAAAGAGGGGCGTTGGCCTTTAAGAAGCCAAATTTGACAGATATCCTTTACATGTGTCAGGATTCATTTAGAGAGCCCTAGTGGAACCAAAACAGAGGGGAACCCCAACAAGTGTCACAATTTTGGAAAGCACACCCCTTAGAGAATTTAGCAAGGTGTAATATGTGCATTTGTCCATAAAGGTGTTTCATTTAATTAGGACCTACACGTAGCAAGGAGCAGGAGCATCTGGACCGGGAGATGATGTGAAAGACAAACAGCTTCCTTCGGCAGAGCCTTGACTTGCTGAAACAGCATGTGTGGCACTAGGTGCTGCTGCTGTTGTTTCGCCTGCAGGATGGACCACATTTGACACCCGTTTCTCCAAGGCCATTGAATGGTGACACTGCATGTGTTGGCGCAGGGCCGTGGTGCCAACGTTGGCTCCCTGGCCATGCTTCACTTTCTACCCGGAGATACGACATATACCGACGCTCGGCTCCTCTGGTGTCTTTACAAAAAACTGCCACACCGCCGAGGTGGTAATTTTACCGCCAACACTCTGCACTACTACTGCCGCTGCCTCGCTGACCCCCTGTGCCACTGCTTACTTGGACCTGCGAATCTGATTTGTACCCCGCAGACGTTTGGCTCCCGTCCTCGCACTGCTGCCACCCTGCTGACTCACGGCCACAGTAGCGACTTGCTGCCTGACACGCAAGCTGACTCTCTTCGCCTGACGATGATGAATCTCCTGCTACACCCAGCTCCCAAGTGCGATCGGTTACATCATTGTCAGTTTTCATTTCCCGGTCAATGCTACTCTCCTCACCGGTGTCAGTATGCACAGCCTGCCTACTGCAGGAAGCAGCGGAAGTCTGCCCCACCTCTTCACTGCCAAGCAGCTGCTGACTGTCCTCAACACTTTGTCCTCGCTGAATAGTGGTGCTGAGCCCAGACCACCTAGTAGCTCTCTTTCCTGGGGGAAAGGAACAGTACAGAGGCTGGTTGAGGACAGATGAGGGCCGCTGACCTGCTCCTGGGCCATGCCAACTAATTGTTGTATCTGAGGAACCCACGGACTCTTGGCTGGGGTTGTCAGATGTGATATTTTTAAGGAATTGGATGAAGTAGTCATCCATTCAACAACCTTTGGGTTGTTGATCAACACACTGCCGCTAGATGACAACGGCAGTTCTGGCCTCACAGAGTCACCCCTGCTGCGACGTCCCCTTACTGTGCTTTAACCTCTGCCTGCTCCACCTGCCATCTATCTGTCTGACATAGTGGTTTATAAACTACGTGGATTTGACACGTAAATCTGGCTCTAAACTATAGCCCCAAAAAGGTATGGGAATTTGCTTTATATAGATTCCCCACAACTGACAACCAGTGAGACGTCCACAAATCACTACTGCAGATGCATGAATGTGAAACAGATTTCTCCCTATTCGATTTTGTCACTAAACAGAACTGCTATTTGGGTTATACAGATCCATACAGAGATTGGAGCAAGAATCGCTACTGCACAGTACAGTAGCAGCAGCTAGACGCTACAGACAGCACATGCAGTGTAAAATGCGGGGATTGCAAATAGCCGACAGAGCCTGTGTGACATCACATAAGCCTGCCTGCTGCTGATTGGTTTACAGGTCTGCAGATGTCATTGTGGGTGTTCCTTTCTCCTTCCCAGAGTTCTCTGCCCCATGTAACACGTTGTGCTCGCGCCCATCTAGCTGAAAAAAGAGGGGGAAAAAAACTTTGTTCCCGAGAATCATTGTAAAATTCGGCTTCATGATGAATCAAATTTTTGGTGAAATTCATATAGAATTCCACTTCGTTAAAATCGATTCGCCCCATTAGTACATTAATAAGAACCTACCATCAGATCTACCATGATTTCTGATGGTAGGTTTCCTTTAAGTTAACAGAATACAGTTGGCATATTTATGTTCAGAATAGACACTTGCCATCCTTTTTTGGAACTTTTCAAACAGGGGGTTGTTTAACCTCCATTTCAAAATTAACCGGAACTGTTAACTTAACTGTGTGTACATTGTTGACACGGAAAAATGCTTATGTACTGTACTGCAGCCGTATTCTTTAACAAACTTGTGCATTTATCCTTACAAGATCAGGAAATAATAACATTGATAATATGTAAAAGTAGACAACGCAGTTAAAGGTGAAAAAAAAATTTCTGGTGCCCCTTCTTTAAGAATCTGATGCTTCCTATAATTGGACGAAAACACCCCTTTCAGTGCAGAATTTTGTGTTGCATTGGGTATAGAGCAGACACTTTATAAATACATGTGCAAGCAGTTTGCACTAAAAAAAAATGTGCCAAATCAGACATGGTGCATGGGCTTTAGTAAATGTGGGCCACAGTGTCTTTCTCAAGCAAACAAAATTTAGCACTATCATGAAGTGTAACGTGACAAAAATAAAATCGCTTTGGTAATTATGAAGAGGTTGTCTGTGGCATGTTTATGTCAAAAATGCCTTTGGCAACGATAAGAATAAATCCAGTGCTTTTTAATTGATTAAAAAATCCACTGGATTTATTCATGTTGCTGACAAATGCATTTTTTAAATGAACATGTGGGTTATTGGAACATGTCCATGTAAGCATTACCTCCTTGATAATAGGCTCTCTTTAAAGGGAACCTGTCACCAGGAGACCCCTTTTTAGCACCCCCCTGTCCCCATAGAGCATTGCACATACACTGCTAAACATTTTTGTTTGAAAAATCGTTTTTACAATACTTATATATTACCTTTGATTGACATGTGCTGTGTGGCTTGTCATGTCACCATCTGGGCGGGGTTGAAGAGGGGTAGTTGATATTTATATTTTTTTTTAATGTAATTCACACTTTACATTTTAAACTCAGGATTGCTCTTTTGTAAATGAGGACTGAATCGTTATCACAAACATAAAAACTCAGACAAACATAAAAACGCAGAGAATGCGACTCGACAGTCGCCTTTACCAAACTTCTTACCATTTATGAGATTAGTATGGCATGAAACAGAGAAAATGCAAAAGCTCACACAAAAAGAAGCCAAATAAGGCACTGTAATTATAGTGGGTTTATACTGAATTTATATAATGTTTATCAATTGTGGTAATTGACTCCTTTTTCTGGGTTTTGGAGGATTTAAAGGGAACCTGTCACCAGGAGACCCCTTTTTAGCACCCCCTCTGTCCCCATAGAGCATTGCACGTACACTGCTAAACATTTTTTGTATGAAAAATCAGTTTTACAGAGCTTATATATTACCTTTGAATAACATGTGCTGTGTGGTTTCCCCCTCACCCTCGGGAAGTCCCTACTCCGCGTGTGATTTTTCAAAAGAATACTCTCGCCCCCAGGGGTGTACCAAGCCTGTCTGCTGCCTGAGGCGAGCCATAGAGAGACGCCCCCCCCCCCAACATATATGTAATATATAAGGGAGTGTCAGGACCAGATCCATCATATTGGTTTGGTGTGAAAATAAAGCAATGCAAAATACATACAGCGTACAGCCATGTAGTATAAAATGTACACAGCTCCCCCAGCAATCACTATATACAGCTCCCCCAGTAGCCACAGTAGCCAGTAGTACACTAGGCTCCATTAGCAATAGTCACACTACACTGTAACCAATAGTAATGCAGCCTTCTTTAGACTACCGTCATGCAGAACCAAATTAGCCAAAGAGTCCATGCCCAGATCCAATATGGCACATCCCCCATTAGACCAAAGTTCCAGCCTCATGAGCCAAAGAGTCACACGGTCCCTAGTAACCAATGGCATGCACCCCCCCGCCCCCCAGTTAGCAAGTATTTCACAGGCTCCATTAGCCAATAGTCACCCTGCAACCAGTAACTATAGTAATGCAGCCTTCTTTAGACACAGTCATGCAGACCACATTAGCCAAAGTTACAGTCCTAGTAACACTAGTCATATCGTTCCAGTAGCATGTAAAGCCTCCATTAGCCAATAGTCACAATACACCCAGTAACCAAGAGTCACCACAGTTCCCTGTAGACCACAGTCATCAGGCAGCATCGGCAATAGTCACACAGTACAGTAACCGATGAGTAGTTGTCATTTCGTCCCCTCTCCAATAGCCTTTAGTCATAAAGCCCCCCAGAGTAGCAATGGCAATAACTTAGGCACATGGAACCCCCAATATTCTGCATTTTCCACAGAGCACAACTGAATTACACATTGATTATAATGATTAAACCAATATCAAATGTTGTTCTTGAGTTACATCTTCATCATTGGTACTGTGGGTCAAATTTATTGAAATTGTAATTATTCTTGAGCAAGGTAAACCAAACCTCTGTCAATGAACCCCGCCCTTTCCAAGGGTCTTAAAAATGCATAGTTGAAAGAGGATGCCTCCAAAATATAACCCAAAAAATCTCCTGCCACATGTACACGGCTTTTTATTAACTATGGTGGTTCAATGCCTACACAAAAGAGAGAAATAGCGCAAAGTATTTGTATTAGAGGCATTGGAATAATAAAGTCGGGTCTCACACAAGGTCTAGCACCCTTCTATATTTAGTGGTAGGTTCCAGGGACTGCATCCTTGCCTATTATGTGAACTGGATTAGGGAGGGCGCGGCGGTACCATGTGCTATAAGAGATCACTCATCAGGATGAGGATGGCCAATGACGCAGAGGATCAGCGCACAGATGAGGCCCCATTTTCCAGCTCCCATGCTCTGTTGTAATGTAAAACAAGTAGCACAAAAATTTTTGCAAAATCCGATTCGACCCCCTGTGGTTCCATAAATGTATCGAGATTTTTTTACTGAAAAACCTACAAGATAATAATATGTAATATTATTATTTAAAATATTCCATTATCATTTTGGATTTTATGGCTTATTCTACTCCGATCTAGATGTTAATAAAAAAAAACTTTACCAGGGCTAGTACAAGACCCTCCCTGGTCACCCATATTTCTACTTACCACCATAAGTTTGTGTGCATATGATGACACATGACAACAGGAATTTGGAATTTCTGTGACGTCCCATATTCTGCAGGTTCCCGGTGATGGAAGGAGGCGTTGCACTCACTATATCATGCCCACTCAGTTATTTAATCACTCCCAAATTCGTGATTAGGAGGGGGTGTGTGGATGTTCTTGGCGCTCCCCTCCAAACCCTGACATGGGAGAGGAGTTATCAAAGCCAGGGGCATGAAGACAGTAATGGAATATATGGTCTATGGCCTCCGCCGTTCACCAGAGCCGGACAATCACAGGAAGTCCCGAGTCCTGATGAGGTCAATGGCAGGCAGATCCTGGTAGTTACAGATCAATTTTAATTAGTTAGCACAATATGGGAGAGATGCTATTAGATCTTGTAATTGCCCTAATAAAGTTTGTTTACCACCATAGCCTCTGAATGGGCATGCCTAATGGGAATACATATTTGTGACTCGGATGAGCATCAGTGCATAGACATAAAATTGAGTGCAGGGGGGTTTTTGTAGCCCTATTTTTAAAGGAAAATTGAACCACTCTTCCTGGTAATTTATGGGGAGTCAGCCACCAAATCTGCAAGTCCTCTTTTAAAACGTGAGAAAGAATTGACATCATAGGTCAGAACCTCAAATATGAGAGGGACAAATGAGAAAAACTAATCACGAGAACAGAGGCGATGTTTTTTTAAAGCATTTATAGGCAAATTATGTGGAAAGTAAGTATTTGGTCAATAACAAAAGTTCAGTTCATTACTTTGTACATCCATGTTTGGCAATGCAAGAGGTCAAACCTACTGCTAAGTGGTTTGGACACAACACGGCGCCGGTATGTGGGGCCCCCATTCCTCTCTAGAGCAGTGATGTTTCGGGCGGTCATGGACGCAACTGGACTTTCAACTCCTTCAAAGGTTTCTCTAAGGGGTTGAGATCTGGTAGTGTGTATGAGCTATTTCATTCTAAGGAACTAGAAATCTTCTATGAAGCCGCTCCTTCCTTGGGTATGGCAATGTTATTGGGATCCTGTCATGCCGAAAGACCCAGCCCACCTTTCCATCTTCGATAACCCTTGCTGATGGAAAGAGGGTTTGCACTCAAAATATCACAATACTTGACTCCATTCATTCTTGTTAGAACAAGTGGTGTCTACAAAAATTTTCTACTTCAGTCTCCTCTGAGCACATGACATTCTCCCGAACTATTCTGGAACCATCCAATTGCTTACAACAAACTCAGATGGAGGGGCCGTCTAGAGGAGAAGTAAGGTCTGTGAGAGCCCAGGAAATCTTACTTGTTGTAGGTGACCCAAATACGTATTTTTCCGAATTTTCTGGATTGTTAGTTGAGGCTTTTTGCCTACTGTATTGCCAAGGGTGTCATTGATTTACCCCCTGAGGATAGGGATAAGTGACTATGGAAGGAAGGTGGACTCAGGGTTAGCATACAGCCTTGCAGCGCGGGTTCTGGGTTCAAGTCCCACGTCAACATCTGCAAATGGTTTGTATGTTCTCTCCGTGTTTGGTGGGTTTCCTCTGTGTCCTTCGGTTTCCTCCCACACTCTAAAACATTACTGGTAGGTTGATTAGCTTGTGAGCCCCATTGGGGACAGGACTGATTTCTGTGCAGACGCGTGCGTAATCTGTGTGGCGCTATTAAAATACAGGAAAGGGACACTCGACACATTGCACTCACCATAGAAGCAAATGTCATCATGTCTTTTTTCTCTTTATCTGGAAATGTAAAAAGTGTGTGATAAGTGGCGCCTCCGCTACTCCCCACCCCCCCCAGTAATTTTTCCTCTGGTGAATTCCAAAGCTATAAGTTTTATAGGGTTGAAAAAAGACACAAAGTCCATCACGTGGAATTAAATGAATGCAATTATGTAATGATTCCCTGGGGTATATGCGGGTGGTCACATGTCCGGCACTCATTCAGAGCGTCAGATAAATGATCCTTAAAGGGAACCCGTCAGCAGGTGTGAAACATGTAGACTGCAGGGGAGTATTAGGTATTGTCCTTCGAGATCTGGGGAATTAACTCTGGGTATGTTGTTATAGCCCAGCAGGACTGTGAAATATGGATTTATATTCAGGCTTGTGGCTTCTCCAAGTGCACTGGGGGTGTATCCTCCACTGCTGTGCTCTCTAAAAAAAGTGCAAATTAACTACTTCACAGCAAGTCTTTTGCTCAATGCAAAGCAAAGAGTGCATCAATGTCTTTGGTTTCACTGTAGCCCAAAAGAAAATTTGTCACAAAGCCCCACCCCTAAAATAGGCAAAACTTGGTGATAGAGGTGTTGTCATGTGTACTTAGGACTCCCCCTCAGAAAATAGGGGAAACTTCTGTTACCTCTGTACCCTATAACTACTAACCCTGATCAGGGCCTCCCCTGAGGAGCACTGTGCTTTTAGGTCAACCTCTGCTTTTCCAAGGTTCGGAATAATTGGTATATCTTCATGAGGATTATCAGATGATAATCTCACAGACTTCTATGAATAAAGCACTCACGGATCAATGAAAAAAACGGTTTAACCAGATATAAAACGTAGATTTTATTGACCGTCTTAAAAATTAACAGGGTCAAACCACTAAAATGTCACCAATTCAATAATATACAGTAGTATGGCTTTAGGGAGGGGTAGAGCAATTGGAAACTTCAATACCTTATCTCGCCATAGGTCAGGCAAGTACGCAATAACATCCAGCGACAAGAAAAGATCGGTCCTCTTGGAATAGTCGGAGACGGTGATATTATGGATTTTCTTCCAGTCTCTCAGGACATTTTGTACTGGTTACTAGTCTCTACTGTCCACCAAAAAACCAAATAACATATTATTCATATATCACAAAACTGAACTCACAACGTATATCAATTTGTCCTCCTCTGGATGGGGTATATGTTAATTGGGTGTGCATTGATGTGCATTGTAAGTATTAATATACGGCGTTCCCCTACTTAGGACCCCCGACATACAGACAACCCCCTAATGCTTTTACTATAGTCCAGACAGCAATGATCACGTAAGGTGCCGGTAATGAAAGCTTATTGATAATCCTAGGGGCCCCTATATTACAGCAGAAAAACCTGTTTAAAAACCCAATTTATCACTGGGCCAAAATTTTTTGGTTGGATCTCAATTATAAAATACAGTTCTCAACTTACCTACAAATTCAACTTAAGACAAGACCTCCGGACCCATCTAGTATGTAACCCGGACTGCATGGATACACCTTTGTAATCTGATGGCATTAGACACAAACGCTCAATGTGATAAAACAAGGATGCTCAGATCGAGAAGAGACAGTGTGCCAGTACTTTAATATTAGTTTGATGTGAGGTGAGGTGCTTACTTAAAAAACTGAGGGGCACATGTGGCAACATCCCCCCCGGGGCCTAGCTTTCTTGGGGCTGGAGGCAGTCGGGGCCAGAATACGGAGTGTCTGGCGGGGTTTGCAGCCTAGGACGTAGGTCACGGGGCTTGGTTCTGGAGACCGGAGGAGGGGTTGACCTACAGCCTGCCAGGTCTCAGCAGGTGGTGTTGGCAAGAAATGATTATAAAGAGGGAGAGGGCGGGTAATGGTTCCCCCTGGGGGCAACCCAGGCGTCTACATGTGTCTGTAGTAGTGTGTCCTGGTCGATGGATGTGGCGCCTTGGATGGTGACAGCCGTACAGGGATCCAGACGGAACACCGTGGTTGCAAAAACTAACTATAGTTATATATTCAATTACAAACAGCAGGAGCGACGTGCCAAATAGATTTTTTTTTCCCTTAAGGTGGTTCAGATTACTGGAGTTGATCTTGGAGAGGGAACTCAGGAGTTTGGTTCACCAGCCTGGATGCAAGGGCCAGGCTGGAAGTGTAGCTGTGGGCCAATATGTTGGATAGCTGCAGCTTTGTCCTGGGTGTCTGTGTGAGCTCACTTTAGGGTGATGCTGTCTCTGCGTCAAAAACTCAGATGTGGGGTTAGCTATGGTCCACTCGTCAGGAGTCTAGAGGTTACAAGAGCTGACTCACTGTTGTACATTTCCTGTCCAGGGGTTTTGTTACTCAATGAGTGCAGGTGGTCTCATCTCCACACACTCAGTTACAGATTGGGAACAACAATTGGATACAATAGCAAAAAAATTAAACCCTGCTTATGCCTAGGGCAGTATGATACCGAGGCTCACTACATCTGGTGTATCTCGAATTGTGCAAAGGGCGCATTCACAACCACTCTATACATGCGCATTGCAGGGGCCGTTGCACGCATGTTAGACAGAGACGCAGAGACCTTAGGGTGCGGTAAGTATCTATATGGATGGGATGCATAATAAAGAATAGGCACTCGAATAGGAACAGGTTATGGGATTGGGTCATGCATAGTTATCAAATTGCATTTATATAGGCAACAAAACCTGAATGCCTATATAATCTGAGATCCACGTTATCACAGCGGCGTTTTGGTCCATATGACATAAGATAACAAAGGTGTAATATAATACAAAAACATTGCAACCCTCAACGCACACCAATAACATTATACTACCATCCAGAGGGAGGACGGAATTGATATACATTGAAGATTCAGCTTTGCGCTGGATGCTATTACTGTACTTGCCTGAACCTAGTGGCAAGATAACGGTACGGGAAGTTTTCATTGCTCACCACTCCTTAGTACATTGCCTCGTACACTAGTGCCGAGATAAGGCATGGGAAGTTTTCACGCTCTACCCTCCCTAATAACCCTACTACTGTATAGTATTGCCAATAGGGTGAATTTTTTAGTGGTTTGGGCTTTTAATTTTATAGATGTCAAAAAAAAAGCTAAGTTTATCTGGATTATCAGATGAACTGACTTTACGGGTAAAATGGGTACAACCGGATTTTATGAAAGATAAGAGGTCCTAATGGGAGGGGTTTAGGAAAACACCCTCTATGGTTGTAAAACGTAAGGAGATGCTCACCCCACTGACTATGGGCCATTTTCACCACTTTTCCGATGTCAGTTACCCTGATATAAATTAGCAAAATATACCATTATCCCCCATATAAGTACAACCCATCACAGGGCTATAAATTGTTGTTTCAAGAATCCCAAAAATTTCTCCAGAGTCATGTGACATGGGCAGAGAGGGTAACATTTGCCTGATAGAGCAAAAGTAGAGGCTGCAGGGGTGTGTCACACAGATATTATCAGTTCGGTACGTCTGTAGCGGACATGCTGTGTGGTCCTATTAAATGATAACAATCCTCATCTTCACAGAAACATATAGCTCGTGGTGAGTGTGCCTTACAGAACTGGAAGTACAGGGAGTTAGCAAACATATGAAAAGTGACTCTTTCAATAAAAGGAACCATATTTAGCTTTAGTAAAGCTCAATATGTAATGATCGTATAAAAACAACAGACCCATAGACAGAAGGTAATTGCCACGATGAGATTCTTATCTTTCATATGACACCAGGAGGATGTTGTCTACATACTAGAAGAACCAAAAGTAGGGGGTCTGCAGCGACTCCCCTGACAACCTTAACGTGACTATGCCAGGCAAATAGCACGTCTCTTGCTTAATATTTCAATGACTTTGGGGGAAAGCTTTTAAAGGTTAGAGTTGAGAGATTACACATAAAAAGAAGGATTTCTAGGAAGGACTAGAATTAGTGGATGGATTGTAGAACATGAGACCATATTGAGGTTCCCTGTGGTAGGGGACAGCTTCCTCCACTTCATCCGATGGCGATGGTGGGCTATGCTTAGCGTCTCCTGGGTAAATATGTGACTTTCAGTTGGCATTGTCTGACACATTAAAAATATATATCAATACCTTAGACTGCAACAGCTCTGTGTATGGGCTTTTTCTGGACAACCACAGTGGAATCGATGGAGACATTCCACAGTTCGGGGTACGAAAGGTATTAGTGGAATTACACTCACCGGCCAACTTTATTGGTACACCTGTCCAACTGCTGTACACTTAATTTCTAATCAGCAATCACATGGTGGCAACTAGTGCATTAGTCATGTAGACATGGTCAAGGACAATCTCCTGCAGTTCAACCGAGCACTCAGTTAATGGGGAGACAAGGAAGTGAATTGTGCCTTGAACTGGCATTGATGTGTTGGTGCCACAGGGCTGTTCTGAGTATTTCAGAAACTGCTGTCTACTGGGATTTCACACACAACCATTCTTAGGGTTTACAGAGAATGGTCCGAAAAAGAAAAAACATCATGAGCGGGCAGTTCTGTGGCGGAAATGCCATGTGATGCAGGGTCAGGAGAGGAGACTGGTTCAAATGAATTAGAAAGGCAACAGTGACTCAATATGCCACCCGTTACAACCAAGGTAGGCAGGAGCATCTCTGAACGCACGTCACTCGAACTTTCTAGGCGATGGGCTACAGCAGCAGAAGACAACCACGCCTCGGGCCACTCCTCTATAGCTAAGAACAGGAACTGAGGCTAAATTTGCACAAGCCCATCGAAATGGACAGAGAGATTGGAAAAAGTTGTCTGGTTGATGAGTCTCGTTTGCTGCCACATTCGGATGTAGAGGTCAGAATTTGGCGTCAACAACATGAAAGATGGTCATATCCATCCGCGTAACTAACTGTACACGGCTCGTGTGGTGGTGGTGGTTGTCATGGGTGTGGGGATATTTTCTTGGCACTCTTTGGCCCCTTTGGTAGCAAGCACCACAGCCTACTTGAGTATTGTTGCTGACCATGTCCATCCCTTTATGACCATAATGTACCCAACATCTGATGGCTACTTTCAGCAGGATAATGCGCCATGTCATAAAGTTGGAATAATCTCAGACGGTTTCTTGAACATGACAATGAGTTCAGTGACACAAATGGCCTCAGCCAGTCACCAGATCTCATCCAAAGAGCATCTTGGTGGATGTGTGTGGAACGGGGAGATTCGCATCATGATGTGCAGCCACAATCTGCGGCAACTGTGTGATTGCCCCTCCATGGCATATGGACCAAAAATCTGAGGAATGCTTCTCAGCACCTTGTGTACATCCACGAGAATTGAGGCAGTTCTGAGCAAAAGGGGTTCCAACCGTTACTAGCAGGTGTACCTAATTAAAGTGGCCAGCTGAGTGTAGCTATAAATACTGTCTAGGATAGGGTCAATACTCTTTTAGGTCTCCATTGCTGACATCCAGAAATTCGAAACCTGTTTCAGAAATCAGGGATGAATGAGACCCCCCCAACCACCCCGCGATGTCGGATGGAACTAGTTCCCGCTTAATTCAGGAGTCTTCCCGATGTCCTGCGCCCCTGCCTCCCCAGACCTACAATTCTCTCTTTATCACACAGAGGTGTCTAGGACGCAGATGCAACTGTAACAAACCCTTGCCTGTGAGAGAATGTCATGTCTGATACCGAGTGTTGGGCACTGGTTATTAATGAGAATCATATATGAAAGACAGCAATGAGCGTAGGGAAAGTCAGATTCAAGAAGTTTGACAACTTTTTTTTTTAATAAAGTTTCTTAATTTGGAGGAGGTCTTTTCATCAACATAGACTCAAGCAAAGGTTAGAAGAGAAGTGTCTGGTCTGAGACTCATCCTCTCGAGATGAAGGTGATTGTCACCCCTGTGCACCTCCTCCTCTCATGGACACGCCCAGTGGCCAGTACTGACCCTGAGGTCTGTGGAGATGAGGACCCATTGATCCGATATCCCCATCCTATGGCGTTACCATGAACTCGGGTTCATTGCGGATCCATCTGTGTCTATGGGGGGGCGGTCTCACGTCCGTAGGACAATTACCTGATCCGCTTGTGTTGTAGTGGCTGGGGGGTCAGTGGTGTCACTGCTGCTGTTAGTGACAAGTGGCAGAATAATCTGAAAGACATAATAAAGCATATGTATAAATATAATCCTCCAGCAATGATCCATGATATCACATAGCGACATCTGAGAGGGTCACTCTGACAGTTATGGCCTGTGTTTGGTATTGTCCCTGGAGAGATGTTTAATCGAGACCTTGTGTATGTTGTAGTAGCAGCAGCACTGTGGTTTATGGGTTTATTATCTCAGGATTGTTAGCATGCACCTTCATTGTGTCATCACACGCTTGTCTGTGTGCTCTCTAAGAGTGCCTTGCAGGTCCAGTGTGTAGTCAAGCGATGTGTATTACAGACCTGTTGTGTATGTGTTAGTTTACAACAGATGTGGTCTATGGGGTTTATATTCCAGGATTGTAGCAAGTTCCTTCAGGTTTGTGTCCTCACATGGCTGTACTCTTTGTGCTCTACATCCAGTGTTAGGTATTGTCCCTGCAGAGATGTGTATTCATACCTTGTGTATTGTTAGTAGCACAGCAACTGTGGTGATCTGTGTTTTTATATTCAGGCTTGTGGATTGCACTTCAGGTGTGTCCTCACACTGCTTGTGCTCTGTGGCCTCTCTTCAGCAGTGTTACGTATTGTCCTCGGAAGAGATTGAGTATTCAGACTTTGTGCATGTTGTTAGTAGCAACAGGACGTGTGTATATGGGTTATATTCTAGGATGTTGTAGCATTGCACTTCAGGTGTGTCCTCACACTAACTGCGTGTATCTGTGAGCTTCTTGCAGCCATGTTAGGATTTGCGCTCCTGGGAGAGAGAGTACAATCAGACCTTTGATTCTTGGTTAGAGCAGTAGACCTGTGGTTACTGGGTTTATATTGCAGATGTAGCAAGTGCACTTGAGTTGTGTGCCTTCCACTGCTGTGCTGCGCTCTACTACAGGCCAGTGTTAGGTTGTTCCCTGCAGACGATGTGTCTTCAGACCTTGTGAGTGATATTTTCTTAGTAGCAGCAGCACTGTGGTATATGGGTTATATTCCAGGGCAGTCAAGTGCACTGATTTGTGTCCTAGGCCTGCTGTGCTCTGTGCTCCTCAGCTGGTTAGTCTGATTCTCTGAGGACATTGATAATCGACTTTTGTGTATGTTATAGTAGCAGCGGAATGGACTGTAACATTAATCCATTATCCAGGATTGGATGTACTCAACTGCTGGCTCCCAGATCATGCATTAATACTCTTCACAACTGCTACCCTCTTTGGAGAGAGCTGTGGCAGGCTTATACAGGTTTACTCAAGCAGAGGGTGGTATTTATGTTGTAAAGCAGTTCAATGCAGAGAGCAAACAGGAAAAGCAGTGTGAGGACAATCCAAATCCCTTTTCAGACGTGATACGAATAATACCACACAGAGGTATGAATAGCTACCAGAGGATGTACTAGGGACACAATACCTATCAACTGGCCCTGCACAGAGCACAGCGTTGTGATGACCTGCGCCCTCATGGTCTTTGATATATTGTAATCCGAAATATATAAATCCAATTTTCACGTATCTTTTTTTTTGCTGCTACTAACAAAAATAGTTTGTTTTTCGTGATACCTTTGTGTAATGAAATTCTTGCTGCTCTGTGAACGAGAAGGTTGTTTTTACAATTCAGAGGCTAATAAATATCTACCCTGATTCTATCATATTGTCATAGCTGAGGTTGAGAACATTAGTGTATGCGCTCAACTTCTCAGCGAAGGGTCCTGTATTGTTTGAATTGGGCACCAGGGAACTTACTCATAGATGAGGCACAACGTGCTGTGGTAATCTTTATAAATGTTTACCATGGCCTCCTTCCTTCCAAAATAACTTTTAAAAGTTATGCTATGAAGCCTGAAGGGCTGGAGCATTACTAGAGCCCCTCCATGAGTGTCGATCACAGGCTATACCTGCCTCCCCCTCCACCGCCGCTCCCTAGCTCTTGCTGTTCTCCCTCACACAATTGGAGGGAGGAAGTGCTCTGCACAGTGTAAAAGCTTGTAGCTGCCAATGGGGGGACTTGGTAACAACCACGGAGCCCTTCTGGCTCATTAGCATGATGTATAAACACATATAGAAAGTAACCACACGTCCCGGGTGCTGGATTATGAGTAAGTTGCCTCCTTGTTTTCAGGATGGAAGTCGAAGGTGGATTTCCTTAAATGGAAGTCCACTCAGTTCCCAGTCCGGACCATCTTAAAATGGATGGAGCCCTGCTTCTCATACGGTCCTACTGCTATGCCTCTGGCCCAGCTTATCTGTGGGGCGCCCATCTCATAGTTAATGATCTGTGGTCCCGGACCCTCAAAAACAGCCCCACTCCCATAATGTGATGGTTCACCCAGAGTGGTCTCGGGCCTTGACGCATCAGTCCTCCGCCGGGTGCTGCCGGTAATGTCACCCCCCAGAGCTGCGTGTATGTAATAAGGAGAGATGGGGTTCAGTATAAGGGCGGGCGTTGTGTACTCCATGCCGAATTATAGGTATTGAAAATACATAGTTTGTTTCTCGTAAATTTACAAAGGGAAAATGATCACAAGTGTTTTTACCCTGATATACACAAGGGGGGCGGTGTCACCAGTGCTAAAAGGATACCTTCATTATTAACGTGTGACAACCAGGGTGGGAGGGTCGCGCATAGGGGGAGATGAGTGATAACGAACATTCAGATTCTAAATTACTACTATTTACTATTGACCTTGTGCCTCACATCTCCCTCACTGCAGTATTTCAATGTTATTTTACATGATATATCATCTAAAATATCAATATCTGATGTAGTATGTTTGTGTTATTGTCCATACCTGTGGTGTATCTTCACCACTACTACTATGACATCACTGTGGTGTATTATCTCTGTACTGTGACATCACGTGTGTTTTATCTATACTGTGACATCACTGTTGTATTCACCCCTAAACTATGATATCACTGTGTGATTATCCCTGTACATGTGACACTCACTGTGTGTATTATCCCTGTACTGGACATCACTGTGTGTATTATCCCTGTACTATGAACATCACGTGTTGTATATCCCTGTACTAACCTATCACTGTGTGTATTATCTCTGTACTGTGGACATCACCTGGTGTGTATATTATATCATACGGTTACTCATGTGTGATTCACCCCTAAACTTGCATATCAATGTTGTGTATTATCTCTGTACTGTGACATCACTGTGTGTATTATCCCTGTACATAATACATCACTGTTGATAGCTCGTCTTGACATCACCTGTGTGGTATGTATTATACTGTGACATCACTGTGTGTATCACCCCCTAAACATGATCACTGTGTGTTATTAGTCCTGTCTGTGACTCAATGTGGTGTGTATGATCCCTTACTATGCATCATCACTGTGTGTATATCCCTGTACTATGACATTAGTGGTGTATTCTCTGTACTGTGACTCACTGTGTGTATCTTAGATACGTGACATCAACTGTGTGTGATTCACCCCAAACTATGATATCACTGCTGGGTTTATCTCCTGTACTGTGACATCACTGGTGTGTATTATCCGTGTACTATGACCTCACTGTGTATTATCTTGTACTGTGACATCATGTTGTGTATATATCTATACTGTGACATCCTGTGTGTATTTCACCCCTTAAACTCTGATAGCACTGTGTGTATGTATTCCTGTACTGTTGGACATACACGTGTGGATTATCCCATGTACTAGTGACATCACTGTGATAGCTTACTGTCATCTGGTGTGTGAATTCACGTGTATACTACTACTACTGTGACATCAGTGTTGGTGTAGGCCACCCCAACTATGTATACTGTGTGATTATTCCTGTTACTGTGACATCACTGTTGTGATATTCCTTGTACGTGGACAATCACTGTGTGTAGTTAATCCCTGTACTGTGATTATCACTGGATGTATTATCGCTGTATGGACATCACTGTGTGTATATCCCTTTCCACTGTGACATCACGGTGTGTATATATATATGTTATTGTGACACACTGGTGTATTATTCCTGTACTGTGACATCACTGTGTGTATTATCTCTGGTAGTGACTCACTGGTTGTTATATTCCTGACTGTGACATCATGTGTGTATTATCCCTGTACTGTGACATCACGTGTTGTATTATCCCTGTACTGTGATATCACTGTGTGTATTCTCTGTCTTGCATCCAAACTGTGTTTTCCCGTTACATCACTGTGTGTATTATTCCTGTACTGTGACTCACGTGTGTATTATTGCCAGTCTGACTAGTGTGTTTTATCTATTCATCCTGTGTGTTGCATTATGGATCACAATGTGTTTACTGTGACGTGACAATCACTGTGTTCATCTGTATTGTGACCTGCTTGTGTATATGTCTGGCATGTCTCCTGTGTATATATCCCCGACGTATCATTTACCTGCTGTGACATCACTGTATACCTGACTGTGTCATTGTTATTAATTCCGTACTGTGGACATTCACTGTGTGTATTCATCACTGTTGTGACATCACTTTCGTGTGTATTAATCTCTGACTGTAACATGACTTGTGTGATTATCCCTGTACTGTGACACTCCTGTTGACTGTAATGTGGATACACTGTACTGTGATACTATTCTTCCGCTTACTGTGAATCACTGTGTGTAATTATTCCCTGTACTGTTACTCACTGTGTGTATTATCCCTGTACTGTGCATCACTGCTTCACTGGACATTGTGTATTATCTCTGTACTGTGACTCACTGTGGGTTTATCCCTTACTGTGACATCACATGTGTACTTCCTGTACTGTGACATCATTGTGTATCTAATCCCTGTACTTTGACATCACTGATGTGTATTTATCCCTGTTACGTTGAGCATCACTGTGTGTATTTCTCGGTGTACTGTGACGTCCTGTGTGTCTTATTATCGATGCACAAGTGTTCCTAGGTGATCATCATTGTTGTTTGGACTCCGATGTGACTTGTGTTTGCTGTCTTGTGACATCCGTGTAATATCCTACTGTGCTCATGTGTTATTATGTGTACGTTTCCGTGTGTGAATCATGTGTATATCTGAGGATCGTCTCCTATTACCTCTATTAGTTGTTTCATATAATGAGGGTCTCTATGTATAAGAATTTGCACTGGGGTCTCGTTCTGTACGGCTGATAAGGAGTTTTATTCTACTAGTTACAATGATAATTGTTAGATCTACCATGTAACCCTATGATCACCCTCAAAGTTGCCATACCTGCGGTGCTGCCTCTGCTGGACTGGAGGTGCATAGAGAGGCTCAGGGAAGGAAAAGAAGGAAAGTTTTTCATTATGACTCTTTGATTCTTATATGAAGAATAGCGAAGAAGTCAGATCCAATGGAGGACGACCCATGAGACCCCAATGACGAGCCCCATATGACCGCCCCATCTGACCCCAGCAATGACTGAGCCCAGCAATGACCGAGCCCCAGGCAATGACTGAGCCCCCAGCACTATTACCCCCAGCCGTAGCCCCAGCAATGCCGAGCCCCAGCAATGGATGAGCCCCAGCAATGATAGCCTTACCCCAACGTCACAATGACCTGAGCCCCAGCAATGACAATGCCATCATGCCCGAGCCCCAGCATGACCGAGCCCAGCAATGATGGCCCCGACATACCCCAGCAATGACTGAGCCCACAATGGAACGAGACCCAGCAATGGAGCTGAGCCCTCCGACCGAGCCAGATGACCGAGCCCCGCAATACGACCCAGCATTACCAAGCCCCAGCAATGCGCATCATGACCGCCCCACAATCGAACCACATGAAGCCCGCACTAGGCCACAATGACTGAGCCCCAGCAATGACCGAGCCCAGCACAGACCGAAGCCCCAGCAATGATTAAACGCAGTCGCCCAGCAATGACCGAGCCCCGCAATGACCGAGCCCCAAATTATGAGCCGACCACAGATGTACCTGAAGCCCCAGCAATGACGGAGCCCTCAGCAATGACCGTGACCCCAGCAAGAATCGAGCCCCAGCATGAACGACTTCCCACTAATACAGAGCGCCCCGCAATGACTTGACCCCCAGCAAGTTTCGAGCCCCAGAATGACCGAGCCCAGAATGACCGAGCCCCACAATGACAATGAGCGACCCAGCAGATTGAACTAGCCGAAGACGGCCCGCACCCAGCAATACTGGCCCCAGCAATAGACCGAGCCCACACGAACCCCGCAATGAGAGCCATGCAATAACGAGCCCCAGCAATGACTGAGCACCAGCACCACAACTGGACCGAGCCCCACATGACACCCCCAGCAATACGAGCCAGCCATCAAGCAACGAGCGCCCAACAATGACAGCCCCAGCAAGCCAACCCAGCAATGACCGAGCCCCAGCAATGACCGAACCCCAGCAATGACGGAGCCCCAGCAATGACGGAGCCCCAGCAATGACTGAGCCCCAGCAATGACCGAGCCCCACCAATGACCGAGCCCCAGCAATGATACCATTCACCCCAGCAATGACCGCAGCAGCCTTCCCCCGCAATTTTTGACACGAGCTACTTTCCCCAGCAATGACGCCTCCGCATAGCCGAGCCAGCAATACGAGCCCCCGCAATGACGAAGCCCCCAGCAAGACTGGACCCCCAGCATGCGGAGCCCCAGCATATGACCTAGCCCCACATGCTACCCCAATGGTCCAGCAGAGACCGGCCAATGCCAGCCCCCCAATTGACCCGCGCCCGCCATTGCAATTACTACCCCCACAATGTCCGACCCCGAGCAAATGACCAGAGCCCCAGACAATGACTCCCAGCATGACTTTCCCCAGCAATGACTTGACCCCGCAGCATGAGCTGGCCAGCCCCAGCACATGACCTGTCCCCAGCAACTACCATAAGACCGAAGCCCCAGCAAGCGACAGCCACAATGCATGAGAGACCCAGCAATGATTACCCAGCTAGACTGACCGAGCCCATCGACTACCCCGAGCTACCC
Source organism: Engystomops pustulosus (assembly GCA_019512145.1). NCBI lineage: Eukaryota > Metazoa > Chordata > Amphibia > Anura > Leptodactylidae > Engystomops > Engystomops pustulosus. The sequence goes on along the minus strand of CM033645.1, from coordinate 116,452,494 downwards.
TCAGCCCTGACTTACCCCGAGCATGCCTGACCCAGAAATACCGACCACCAGGCAATGACCGAAGCCATACAGCCAGCAATGACGAGCCGAGCCGAGCCCAGCAATTTCCCGAAGCTGAGCCCCAGCAATGCACGACCACAGCAATGACCGAGCCCCAAGCAATGACTACCCAGCAGCTTACACCCAGCAATAGCTTTAACCCAAGCATGACTGGAGCCCCAGCAGTCGAGCCCCCAGCACATGACCGAGCCCACACATGACTTACCCCAGAGGCCAAAGCCCCAGCATTACCGAGCCCCAATGACTCCAGAAGATACTCCCCAGCAATGACTGAGCCCCAGCAATGACCGAGCCCCAGCAACCTGACTACCCAGCATCGGCCCCAGCAATGACTTACCCAGCATCATTACCGAATGTTCCCCGCATGAATGAGCCACAATGACGAGCCCCAGCAATGACCGAGCCCCAGCATGACCGTTACCACTGCCAGCCCAGCAATGCCAGCACAGACTTCCCAACAGGGCCCCAGCAAGAATGAGCCGCTACCACTACTACAAGCCAGATGACTGCCACATGTGCAGGGAAGCAGCTACAGCAGTGACCCAGCGATGACAGCAGCCGGCGAAATGACTGCCCACAACTGAGCCCACAATGACTCCCACATACTGACCCACAATAGGCACAGCAATGAGTACCAGCCACCCAGCATATGACCGAGCCCCACCTGAAGCCAATCAACCGCAACTGAGTACCCAGACTTACGCAATGACTACGCATATTCCCCCCAGCTTAGATCACATACTTACCCCGCAGTCCGCAATGGGAGCCCTGCCAGCCCCACAATACCAGCAATGCTTACCAGCATAGGCTGCCCCCCAGCCATCAGGAGATCAGGGAATAAGATATCTGAAATAGGAACATTATATTTATGTATTATCCCGTGCCTCTTCTCTCATACCTACCTCCAGTGTGTAGCAGAGCTGGCAGCTCCTGTATTATCCCTGTCTCCTCTTACTCCAGTGGTAGTAGAGTCGGCAGCTCCGGTAATTATCCCTGTTGCTTCCTCCTCCTCTACTCCATGTGTGCAGAGCTGGGCACGCTCACTCTTATTATCCCTGTGCTCTTCCTACTCCAGTGTGTAGTCAGAGAGCGCGCAGCTCCCTGAATTATTCCCTTTTGCCTCTCCTACTTCCAGTGTGTAGTAGAGTCAGCACTCCGGCTGTATATCCCTGTGCCCTCTACTCCAGTGTGTCAGCAGAGCCCGGCAGCTCCCCTACATTATCCCTGGCCCTCTACTCCATGTGTAGCAGAGCCGGCGCTCCCAACATTATCTCCTGTGCCTCTCTACTAACAGTGCGTAGCGAGCCGGCAGCTCCTCATTACCCGTGCTCTCTACTCCGTGGTAACAGCAGCCGACAGCTCCCTACATATATGCCCTGTGCCTCCTACTATAGTGTGGATTTACAGAGAACCGGCCAGCATCCCTACATATCAGTTGACTCTTCTCCTACTCAGTTGTAGCAGGTGGCATCGCTCCCTGTATTATCCCGGTTGCCCTCCTACTCAGTGTTAGTCAGAGCCGGCGCCCCTGTATATCCCTGGCTCTCTCACTACTCCATGTGTATGTAGAGCCGGCAGCTCCCTTGTTATTCGTGCCTCCAAAGGATCAGAGCGGTGATCTTACCTGGATCTACTGTGGAAGAATAGATCAGGCAGGGAGGCGGGTGTACATTTGCGGGGGAAGGAAACAGGAAGACACTAAGTATCACAGTGGGTGCCGATATTTACACGTAAAATAGACAACCGTGCTATGATACTGATGCATCACTGTTTATTACTACTGATCGCTTGTCCAAGACGCATAAACTCCTCCACCTCCCTTTCTCCCTGTCCCAGTCACTGTCAATTGTGCACCTGAGCCCAGTGCCACCCCTAGGAGTTCTGGGGGTGCCACTGGATGGCAAATTGTGTGGACCCTCCCTACCCCCTACAGAAAAACATTCTGGCCTGTGTGCACATTAAGTCCCTGCCCTAGGAAGAATTAGAGGGTTTTCTTGAATGGGGCACTCCTCTCTCCTTGGTGCCACCTGCAACCATTCACACTAAAACCCTCCCTGATGGCGGGTGCAAGTAACGGACCGGGCGGAAACCACAGGTGCGGACTTGGGGGACAGGGTGTTGTTAACACTGACGGGCTGTAATTAGAAGCGACGACGTGGGCGGTGGAGGAGGGCCAGAGGTGGCAAATAGTGCAAAGCTGAGGATAGAACACAAATAGACAGCAGACACCACTGTACAGAATAAGAGCATCTGGCATTGGTGATGTGACACAGGTTCCCGTTACTGCTGTTACTTAGTCTTCCTAAGGAGGGTCGGCTCCAGACACTTCATGGCACAATGTATTACAGTCCATTATATTAGGTTTCACTGTTAAGTTGCAACATACAACAGAATATAAATAGCTTTGTTACATTGTTACAAGTCCTGTTTGTTCTTCATGGAGTTACTAATAATAAGTAATCCTTATTGATATAACGTCAGCACAGATTATGCAGCACTGCACGCAGCTTGTCACACAGTCCCTGGGCCCCAATGGGGCTCACCAATCTAATCATCCTACCAGTAGTTTTTGGAGTGTGGGAGAAACTGGAGGACCGCGGAGGAACCCACGCCGACACCGGAGAGAACATACAAACTCTTTACAATGTTGCCCGTGGACGGGAAGGACCCAGGATTCCCAGCGCTGCAGCAAGGTTATCACAACTCTTTGCTATGTGGGCAGGGAATACCAAAGCTGGTCAGGACGGATTGAAAGGAAAATGGGTTCCATCTCCCTGTAAAGGAAATCTACCATCCAAATCCATCATACACACCAGGACATTACTCACAGATCCAGACCAATATGGGGGTCATTTACTAAGGGCCGATTCGCGTTTTGCCCGACCGTGTTACTCCGAAATATTTCCGATTGCAGCCGCTGTACATGCATTGCCCCGGGTTTTTGGCCGCACGACGAGTCGTTGGGCGTATCGGGGCCGGCATGCGCGCGACAGAAATCGGGGGGGGCGTGGAACCGAATACGAATAAACCACGACGTATTCGGAAAACCGTCCGCCTTAAGAAAAACCGAAATATGGTGTCTTGGGGACCCGCTCACCTTCACTTCTATGGGGGATGGTGAATTCCGGGGGCGTTAAGATTATTTTCGGCGCTGCATCGCCACGTTGTGACGGGCGGAGGAAACTACCTCTAAATCCCAGCCGGACCCGAATCCTGGCAGAGCAACGCGCCGCTGGATCGCGATGGGCACGGGTAAGTAAATGTGCTCCCAGTGACTGTGTTCCTTTTCTAAATTGTCTTCCATGGCCTCCTTTATTCTAAAAAATTACTGCTAACTTTGGTAGTATTATCTAGAACCTGAAAGGGGGGTTCTTAGAGCCTTTACATGTTGTTAGCTCACGGAGTTACACTGTCTCCCTGCTCCCTAAATGATGTGAATAGGTCACTTAGGGTACGTTCACTCTGTGGTTCTGTCTCATTCTTCTTGTTCTGACACAAATGCTTCGAAAAACTGAAACAATGGATCAAGATATAAAGCCAGTGTCCAATGGCCCCTGTGGATTGCATCAGTCTCATCATTAGTTTGTCAAGCTTCAATAGGGAAAAGTCCTCAAGTACCAAAACTACTCCTAACACAAATAACACGGCCAGGACTGATAATAGTAATGCTAGGGACCGAACAGCAAAGTTTGGTTCATACGGTATTTAAATTGTGAGAACCCCATCATGCCAACAAACCCCCAAACTAATATTTTCGCAATAAACTGCCTTGAGAACTGCCTCTATCCCATTCATGTCCCTCTACATGCCTGTAAACCTAAGCAAGAGCGTCCTAAAGCTGTATGCAAATGACCTGTGAAATGCCATATGAAGCATTAGCATATAAAGTCTGTCCCACTCTATCATGAGTGGAGGCCAGCCACACCCCAGTGCATGACCGACAGCCTGTGTAATGGGTTGAGGTTCTGTATACCGTATGTGCTTCCTGTGCTGGTGTGGCCACACCCCAGTGCATGACTGACAGCCTGTATAAGTAGTGAGGTGTGGGATAATGATGTGCTTCCTGGTGCTGGTTGGCCCACCCCCCAGGTGTTGACTTGACAGCCTGTATAATGATGTGATGGCTTGTATAATGCATGTGCTCTCTGGTGCTGGTGGCCACACCCCCAGTGCGTGACTACAGCCTGTATAATGATGTTGAGGCTGTTATAATGATGTTGCTTCCCTGGTGCTGGTGGCCACGCCCTCCGGCAGCCTGTGTGTGCATGTGTGTGGCTTAGGATAGAAGATACGCGACTTCAGGCAGCCATGTTACAGCACAGAACAGTCCAGATTCATGGATAGTCTGATGTCTGTTTCTCTCACTTGTATTAGGAGGATGCACCAGCATGTCAGCGATGGCAGCAACACACATTAGCAATGCTTACTATCCATTACCCACAGACATAACAGCGGGGTAGGAGGGGGAGGGGTAACAGGGGAGCAACTCTGGCCAGGTGTTGACAGCCCTCATTTACTGATAAGAAATAGATGATTCTTACAATGAATAATGTTATGAAATAACATTAGATAAAGGCTGGGTGGGTCCTTGTGAGCTGCCCATCAGGTAGAGGTGAATAGACTATGGCAAGACTGATGACAGGTGTCCATTAAGTAACATATGTAATGGTCATAAGTTGATTAGTAATGTAGTCAAAACTGTAGATTATCTAAATTGTCAGTTCTCATATCTACTCTTTTTTAATAGTTTCTATAACTGTAGTTGAAGGCTATTTATCATAAATGCTTTCATTTACATGTACACTTAAGCTGCATCATACAGTCTGGGACTATTATACCATCCAGAGACGGTCCACAGTATGGTCACAGTGAGGCAGACGAGATTGGGTACCGTCTGTAGCTGGGGCTAGTCATGCCTACCAAGTCGTTGTCCCTTTATCTAGTAGGCGGACACCCTGTACTGCGAAATTTAACTGTAGTATATTACAATGTATCCTGGGAAGTATTTAACAGTGCTTACATAGCATGCATGTGAAATTTACAGAACCGTGTCAACAATTGTTAAATGTTACATTGTTACATTGTTACTTGTTTTCCTGTATACATTCACCTCGGTTCCTGGGTTCTCTTACCTTCCTTGATACAAGCGGTGTCTCTATGATGGATGTTCCAGATGTGGTTTGGCTGGTGTCATAACGGACCGATGTGTTAGGCGGGGCTTGGGTGACCACGATGGTTGGTTTCCCTCCTTTTTCCCGCTTCGTCTGTTTGTCTCCCTTTTTTTTCTTGTACTGTGCGGATTGAGACTCATGACATAGATTGTAGACACGTGACCATTTCTTGGTGCGTAGATCTAGAGGATTAGTCTACATCACCAGTGTTGTGAATTGCAACATTATTCCGGCGCCCACCCCCATAGTCCCCTTCCTATGGACCTAACTTCACTCATTGCCTATCGCGTTTTGGAACGGTGGGATTCTAAGCTAATTCGAGGCTGATGACCCCCTTACGGAAATTCATTCATATCTCAGAGTTGTTGCGTGCTGCACTTGAACCCAACCCGCACCTAACTCCAAACATTATTACTTTCCACTCACAATGCTGCCTACAAAGGTTAATGCAGGTCCACCACTATAGTTCGTTGTGCAGTTAAGCCACTGTATCTAAGCCTTTAGCTCTATGTGTGATACGCCTTGCTGTTTTATTACCCCCTCCCACTCGCCTCAATTTCTACTATCATGAGTCGCTTATCCTGCTCTACGTGTTACGACCTTTAATGTTATCTACTACCAAGTGTGTAGTATGTGTCGTGCGCACCGCTCCGCCTGTTTAGATATCTCTATTCATCTGTCTCTATGTTTTGTTCGATACGCGACTGAGCTGTATCTAATCCTATCAGGTGCTGATCTGTCTGCTGACCGTCTTGTGTCCCATATCATCACTTTATCATTGTCGCTTGCCTGATACTGTTCGGCTGCAGCCCCCCCCAGCTGTATCTATACGGTCGTGTGTGATACTGTAGGCTGAGATGTGTATATAATACGGCGTAGTGTGTGTATTACGCTGCTAAAGCCTCAACGTCTAATCCATCCTGTGTGATACTTTTGTGTAAGAAGCTTTGTGTTATGCTAGATCCCTACCCTGCGTGTTGAAACAGTCTGCTGAGCTGATGATTCATTCTATCATGTGTGTGTGATCTGTCTGGACCGTGTATCTTAATTCCTATCATTGTGATACTGTCTGCTGAGCGTGTGTATGTCATCCTACATGCTGTGAGTACTGTTGCTGAGCCGGGATGTTTGTTTTGTAATCTCATCCTATCATGTATAGTGCAGACTGTCTGCATGATAGCTGTGTGTGTATTAGTCCTTTCCTGTTGGTGATATGTGCTGACTAAGCTGTGTATCTCCATCCTACATGTGGTTGAACTGGGTGCTTGAGCTGTGTATTGTCCTAGTCAGGGTGATGTACTGTCTGACTGAGCGGTGATGATCTAATCCTATCATGCTGTGATACGGTCTGCTGAGCTGTGTATCTCCTCTAAATGTTGTGATACGGTAGGCTTGAGATGTGTATACTCGATCACATGCCTGCGTGGAGATACCTTCTGACTGAGTGTGTATACTGGATGTTTTTTTCTTTTTTGGACCATTCTCTGTAAACCCTAGAGATGGTTGTGCGTGAAAATCCCAGTAGACCAGCCCTTCTGGCACCAACAACCGTGCCACGTTCAAAGGCACTCAAATCACCTTTCTTGCCCATACTGATGCTCGGTTTGAACTGCAGGAGATTGTCTTGGCCATGTCTACATGCCTAAATGCACTGAGTTGCCGCCATGTGATTGGCTGATTAGAAATTAAGTGTTAACAAGCAGTTGGACAGGTGTACCTAATAAAGTGGCCAGTGAGTGTATGTTTTAACTTATCCTGCACCCTGACAGAATCCTCTGTGTAGTCCCAGGGGTTGGGCTTTGGTTTAAATGCATTTCAAAAAACAACATGTGACATCTATGCTGCTCTTTCCTCAGTTCTCGGTCCCTACCTTTGTGAGGGAGGAGCTGTACAGGACCACTCAGGAGGGGACTGAGAGCTGAGGAGTCTGCAGCACAGACTTGTAAGTCACTTGTTGTTTTTTGAAATGCATCCAAACCAAAGCCCAACCCCTGGGACTACACAGAGGATTCTGCCAGGGTGCAAAGTAAGCAGAAAGACATTTGTGCACTGCAGGCGTAATGGGCTTCTGTAACCTGCCTTTAGCGAAAATGAGGTCCCTGGTTACAGTTTCCCTTTAATTGCAAAGATCAGGACACCACTTATAGATGTGTTAGTCAGCTCCATTTTAAGAACAGAACTATATATATATATATATATTCTCTGATTTCTATCCTGACTATAACGCTAGAGAGCATCCTTTGTACAAGTGAAGCAGAAGCTGATAGAAAGAAATTTGATCCATTCCATGGCTTTACTAACCAGACTGCAGATAATAAAGGGATAATAATACATTTTCTTCCCCTCTCCTGCAGAAGCGGATGACTGCCTGCCGTGCAACCATTGTTTTGGGCATTAAGGTCTTCCTCTCACGCGGTACTGATAACTCTGTGTTGTTGTGCCTTCATAGGGGAATCAATCTGAAGGAAACTTCTTTTCATTGACCCACAAGCTATTGTTATCTACACTGGAGAGCAAAATTAGAGAACAACACACAATATCCTAAATATCAAGGTCATTGTGTAGTGCTATGTTAAAAGAAACCTACCACTTGGGATAAGGCTTATAAGCTGGACATGGCGTGCACCAGCTCAGGGTGAGCTGGTGCCGGCGCTATCTCAGTTAGGTTTTAACAGTTTTAAAGTGTTTAAACAGTTATTATGTTTATATATTTTACTGGCTTTCCCGCACACGGGGTCCGAGCTCGGCGCACCATGCCCGCGCTACCACTTCCTTTCAGATGCACGCACGGGTCGCAGCATGGGTGGCGCCGAGCGCGGACCCCAGTGCGGGAGCCAGTAGTAAGGAAGTAACAATTAATAAACTGTTAAAACACTTTAAAAACTGTTTAAAAAAATAAGGGAGATAAGCGCCGGACCGCTCAACGCTGAGCTGGTGCACGGCAGTCCAGCTTATAAGCCCTATCCAAGTGGGTAGGTTTCCTTTAATATTTCCTAAGTGTACAATAGCATTAGTTTAAGTATACAAAAAAATGTTATATATATATTCTAAAGCACAAAAGAACACCAATCAAAATTAGAGAAAATTTCCAGATAACTGCAAGTTATTGGTGTTAATGTGCTAATTTCCTTAATTAACTGGCAAACCCTATTTAACTAGCCTAACTTTCCTTGTTTCACTGACTTTGCAAAAATGGTGTGCCATTCCAAAGTGACCGAAACCCTCTGGCTGCAGGTTGTACAGATGAAGGCCAAAGGGGTGACCCTATCAGTCATAGCAAGAGATGTTGGTCATTCTATGTGTATGATTTCTAGAATATTGCATCTTTACAAACCCAAAATCCTTCAAGTCCTCCAAAAGGGCTGGTCATAAGGCTGTTGATAATCAAGATGTTGGGGTGTTCTGTCCTTTCTTGCAACATGAAGGGCCTGGGGACTCCATGTAAGTGCGGTGCTTTCTCATGTTAAAGTGAACCTGTCACCACATTTTCACAAATACAGAAAGTGACAGGTTCCCATAGAGCAGTGGTGGCGAACCTATGGCACAGGTGCCAGAGGCGGCACTCAGAGCCCTTTTAGTGGGCACCCGGGCCATCACCCCATCACCCCAGCACACCAGACAGGACTCAAAGAATCTTCCTGCAGTTCCAAGCAACTTAAAAGATGCTGCTTTCAGTCATATTTTGATACTTACTTCGCTACTTTGAGACTGTAGGAAGAAGGAGAAATAGACAGGGCCGAATTATCTGTGTACAGAGGTCAGTCTCAAGTAGGCGAAGTAGTATCAAATATAGACTGCAAGCAGCATCTTTTAAGTTGCTTGAATGCAGGAATTCTTTGATTCCGTCTGGTGTGCTGGGGTGATGGGTGATGGGCCCGGGTGCCCACTAAAGGGCTCTAGTGCCGCCTCTGGCACCTGTGCCATAGGTTCCGCCACCACTGCTCATGGGACCCTGTCACTTTCTGTATTGTGAAAATGTGGTGACAGGTTCACTTTAACATTGAGAACCGCACTTACATGGAGTCCCCCAGGCCCTTCATGTTGCAAGAAAGGACAGAACACCCCACATCTTGTTATCACCAGCCTAAGAAGGTTGAGGACAAGGAGGGGGATAATGAGTTCATAAGCCCTTTGATGCTTGAGGATTTGGGTTTGTAAAGATGCATATTCTAGAAATCATACATGAATGACCAACATCTCTTGCTATGACTGATAGGGTCACCCTTTGGCCTTCATTCTGTACCAACCTGCACCAGAGTGGTTTCGGTCACTTTGGAATGAGCACACCATTTTTGCAAAGTCAGTGAAACAAGGAAATTAGGCTGTTAAATAGGGTTTGCCAGTTAATTAAGGAAATTAGCACATAACACCAATAACTTGCAGTTATCTGGAAATTTTCTCATCTAATTTGATTGGTGTTCTTTTGTCGTTAGATATATATATAACATTTTATACTTAAACTAATGCTATTGTACACCTTAGGAAATATTAAAGGAAACCTACCCACTTGGATAGGGCTTATAAGCTGGACTGCCGTGCACCAGCTCAGCGTTGAGCGGTCCGGCGCTTATCTCCCTTATTTTTTTAAACAGTTTTTAAAGTGTTTTAACAGTTTATTAATTGTTACTTCCTTACTACTGGCTCCCGCACTGGGGTCCGCGCTCGGCGCCACCCATGCTGCGACCCGTGCGTGCATCTGAAAGGAAGTGGTAGCGCGGGCATGGTGCGCCGAGCTCGGACCCCGTGGCGGGAAAGCCAGTAAAATATATAAACATAATAACTGTTTAAACACTTTAAAACTGTTTGAAAAACTAAGCTGAGATAAGCGCCGGCACAGCTCACCCTGAGCTGGTGGCACGCCATTCCAGCTTATAAGCCTTATCCAAAGTGGTAGGTTTCTTTTAACATAGCACTACACAATGACCTTGATATTTAGGATATTGTGTGTTTGTTCTCTTAATTTTGCTCTCCAGTGTAGATAACACTAGCTTGTGGGTCATGAAAGAAGTTTTCCTTTCAGATTGATTCCCCTATGAAGGCAACACACCACAGAGTTATCAGTACAGCAGTAAAAAACGCAGTACCCCCAATACAGGTTAAGGTCATCCCTAATAATTGCCCAAACAATGGTTGCAGCCACGGCAGGCAGCATCCTTCTGCAGAGAGGGGAAAAAAATGTATTATTATCCCTTTATTATCTGCAGTCCTGAGTAGTAAGCCATGGAATGGATCAAATTTCTTTCTATCGCTTCTGCTTCAACTTGTACAAAGAGAGCTCTCAGCGTTATATCGGATAGATCAGAGAATATATAATATATATATATAAGTTCTGTTCTTAAAAAATGGAGCTGACTAACCATCTCTAGTGGTGTCCTGATCTTTGCAATTAAAGGGAACTGTAACCAGGGACCTCATTTTCGCTAAAGGCAGTTAACGAACCCATACGCCTGCAGTGCACAAATGTCTTTCTGCTTACTTTGCACCCTGGAGAATCTCTCTTGTAGTCCCAGGGGTTGGCTTTGGTTTGGATCATTTCAAAAAACACAAGTGAATTACAAGTCTGTGCTTGCAAGACTCCTCACTCTCAGTCCCCTCCTGATTGGTCCGGTAACAGCTCCTCCCTCACAAAGGTAGGAACCGTAACTGAGGAAAGAGCAGCATAGATTCACATGTTGTTTTTTGAAATGCATTTAACACCAAAGCCCAACCCCTGGGACTACACAAGGATTCTGTCAGGGTGCAAGGAAGTTAAAACATACACTCACTGGCCACTTTATTAGGTACACCTGTCCAACTGCTTGTTACACTTAATTTCTAATCAGCAGCCAATCACATGGCGGCAACTCAGTGCATTTAGGCATGTAGACATGGCCAAGACAATCTCCTGCAGTTCAAACCGAGCATCAGTATGGCACGAAAGGTGATTTGAGTCCTTTGAACGTGGCACGGTTGTTGGTGCCAGAAGGCTGGTCTACTGGATTTCACGCACAAAACCATCTCTAGGGTTTACAGAGAATGGTCCAAAAAGAAAAAACATCCAGTGAGCGGCAGTTCTGTGGGCGGAAATGCCTTGTTGATTCCAGAGGTCAGAGGAGAATGGGCAGACTGGTTCGAGCTGATGAAAAGGCAACAGTGACTCAAATCGCCACCCCGTTAACAACCAAGGTAGGCAGAAAGCATCTCTGAAGCACATACGTCGAATTTTGACAGAAATTGGACAGTAGAAGATTGGAAAAACGTTGCCTGGTCGGAGATGTCTCGATTTCGGCTGCGACATTCGGATGGTAGGGTCAGAATTGGCGTCAACAACATGAAAGCATGGATCCCATCTGCCTTATATCACGGTTTCAGTGCTGGTGGTGATGGTGTTCTGGTGTGGGAAATTTCTTGGCCTCTCTTGGCCCTTGTACAATTGAGCATCGTTGCAACACCACGCCTACCTGAGTTTGTTGCTGACCATGTCCATCCCTTTATGACCACAATGTACCCAACATCTGATGGCTACTTTCAGCAGGATAATGCTCCATGTCATAAAGCTGGAATAATCTCAACTGGTTTCTTGAACATGACATGAGGTCTCTGTACTCAATGGCCTCCACAGTCACAGATCCAGTAGGAAGAAGGAGAAATAGACAGGGCCGAATTATCTGTGTACAGAGGGAAACTGGAAAGAAGTTAAAATGATGAAAATTGTCCATCTTTCTACTGTGTTGCTCTCCTCAGGAGGCCAATATGATTGAAAGTTGTTGAAAAGGGAGCAATAAGTTACTGCTTTAATTTTTAGTTGGCACCCCGCGGTAAATAAGCGGGGTTTTGGGTTACAGTTTGGGCACTCGGCCTTTAAAAGGTTCGCCATCACTGCCATAGAGCAATTGTAGATAAAGTAGATAATATCAATAGCACTTCATGATGAAGTATGAAAGTTGAAAGGTTGCACCATACCTCTGACCTCCTGAGTCCATGGATTTTTACTCCTTCCATCCTCTATGGAGACATGCTGTGATTTTTATGTGATCGGATACATACATGGGGTAGACTTTGCAAATGTAACAGAAACTTAGATGGTGTCTGTGTCTAGGTTTTCCCATATCCCTGCAGATCTCTGCATATTTTGATTTTATGTCCTATGCAAACTTCTATTCTGAGAGTGTTGACCATCTACAGTCTGTTTATCAGGAAGTATCTGATTGGTGTAGCCTACCACCTTCTCTGAATGATGCTACTATTGTAGTCTTATTAAAATCAGGTAAGGACCCAGACGCCCATATCTCCCTATATAGCAGCTTAATAATGACTATTAAGTTCTTAATTAGTGTTACCAAGATTATGGTGAATCGCTTAAGCAAGCAATAACTGAGATTATACACCCCAACCAGGCCCTTGTACTTCAGATAACATTAGACTTGCCAAAGTCATTTCTCAGGTGGGTTGGTGGAAGCAGCAGGACTAGGCCTTGGTGCATCTCGAAAAGCCAAGGCCTTTAATTCTGTGGGATGCCCTTCCCTTCTTGACATGTTGGAGTAGTTTGGTTTCGGCCCCCAATTCATCAAATGGGCATCTTTATTGTATAGCTCCTTGAATGATAGGGTAGTTCCTTGTGAATGAGCTGTTTTCTACTTCCTGGGTCTGTAAGTTTGTATATTGATAATCTGGCTCTTAATAATACCTGATATCAAGTTGCATTTAGTCCATTTTCCCTACCTATGCTCTCTGTGGCCAATTCTGGAACCGTTTGAATATAAACCTAGCTACTTTTCATATTTATTTTCATATACCCTTTTCCCTTTTATATCCCCCTTTTGTCACACCCAAGGTTGCCCCACTTGGCTTACTCGCTTGATGAGTCTTGATGGACTGATAAGGACCTGGTCAATGTTTCACAAGTTCAGAACCTTTCTGTGGAGGCAATTCGTATCCCCTTTTAATTTCCTTAGCGGGAAATGTTTTACTGTCTACATTTATGCTATGCTTTCATGGCTTAATTCCCTCTGGTGGAGATGGCCTTGTTCTCTCTTATTGGGGTTTTGCGCTCAAAAGGTCCTAGAGGACAAGTTTTCATTATTACATGGTCCCTTGTTCGTGGCCAATCTGTTGCATCGCTCACATTCCAAATCCAGTAAATCATGCACATGCCAATGCCAAAATACGGTTGTCTGGTCCAGCACAGGGACATGGAATCCATAGCCAAGTACATAGAAGTAAATGTGGACCTATGCTAGCCACTGAAACAACTGTTACCACATGGTCCCAAACAATTGTTGTGCATGAAGCATTAATGTGGCTTATTTTTGTTTAACTTTTTATTACACATTTTTTTCAGACCAATTTAATGATACACCTGTAGTTTTAAAATGCTCACTTTACCCATTGATTAATTCCATTCGGGGTGTAATGTGGTGTTTTCTAAATATCTCGCCAATTAATTTTTAACTCCCTTTGAAACACTTAAAGCATGAACACACTTCCTAAAACCTGTTTAATATATTTTAAGGGGTGCAGTATCTAAAATTTTAGTACAAAATAACATCCTGCCTGTTTTGCACTATACAAGCACTTTGTGTAGGAGCTAGACAAAGTGCTTGGATATATTTTATTTAATGTAACCAAATTAAAGCAGACCTATATTGCAGTACAGTCATGCCAAACGTTTTAAGAATGGCACAAATATTATATTTTCACATGATCTGTTGCCCTCTGGTTTTTATGTGTGTTTGTCAGATGTTTGATCACATATAGAAAGACAAATGCAATCATATTATGAGTAACAAAAGCTTTTATTGACAGTTAGAATCAGCTTCTGGACCAAATCCTGACTGATAAGTAGTCCATTCCTGCACAATCAATGCTTTCATTATGTCACAATTTTTTTTTTTTGTCTGGGGAGTTTCCAGGCCATGGGACCAAAATTTCTGTTTTGTTCCCTGAGCAACTTAGTTATCACCGTTGATAACTGCTCTTGGACGGTTGGAAGAAGTTGCTCTTGGAGGACATTCTGGTACCATTCTTTATTCATGGATGTGTTTTTAGGCAAGACTGTGAGAGAGTTGATTCCCTTGGCTGAGAAGCAACCCCACACATGTGTGGTTGCACAATGCTTTACAGTTGGCATGAGACAAGACTGGTGGTATCGCTCACCTTGTCTTCTCCAAACAAACTGTTTTCCATTTGTTCCAAACAATTGGAAAGGGGATTCATCAGAGAAACCGGTAATTGTGTTTCCTTGAACCACGACAGCACCCAACCAGAGAGAGAGGGCTCCGCCTCCAGGGACAGGAAATCCAAACTTTAAAGGTGCGGTACGCCCATCTCCTACAGTGGATTACAGAGACTGCATGGGACTTAATGCTTGGTTATTTCTGACCACCGTATTCATTCAACCTCATCATCAGACCCGTGTGACACACACATAAATTACTAAACACCCAAAGTGTGAGGAGAGAGAAAAAAAAAATTACAAGGGTGGGAATATCCAGGGTGCTGTCGTGGTTCAAGGAAACACAATTAACGGTGAGTAATTACCGTTTTCCCCCCTCTCGCCACGACAGCACCCAACCAGAGAGAATAGCATCGAAAAGTTAGGGAGGGATCACCGGAGCTAGTACTCTTTGCCCAAAAGATAATTCTTGTGCACCCTCTAAGTTCAATCTATAGTGCCTATAGAAAATGTGAGGAGAGGACCAAGTGGCAGCCTGACAAATCTGGCTAACTGACACCTCTCTAAATTCTGCTCTAGACTGCTCTAGTAGAATGGGCTTTTAATCCCTCCAGTACCGGCTGCTTTGCGTCCACATAAGATGAACTAATAGTCAGCCAGATCCACCTGGATATAACCATAGCTGAGGCCTTTTTCCCCTTATTCTTGCCTCCAAAAAGGACAAATAGACTGTCAGAACTCCTCCATTCTTCAGACCTGGCTAAATAGATTTCAATAGCTCTTTTTACATCTAGTTTACGGAATTCTTTCTCTCTATCCGAAGATGGGTTACTACAGATGGGTGGAAGCCTAATCTGTTGGGATCTATGAAACCTAGAGGCTACTTTAGGTAAAAAGGCCGGGTCTGTCATAAGCAACACTCTATCATCTAATACCTTAGTGAAAGGTGCGCTACAGGATAGAGCCGAGATTTCTCCCACTCTAAGTGAAGTGATTGCCACCAGGAAAATTACCTTATAGTCATGCTCATTAAAATGGTTAAATGGCTCAAAATGGTTCTTTTAGTAAATAATTTAAGACCAGTGTGAGGTCCCATGGGGGCACTGTACATCTCTTAAATGGAGTCATACGAGATGCTGCATTTTTGAATCGGGCTTTCCAGGGATGAGAGGCTACAGGGAGAATCGAACAGGGAGCTAAGGGCTGAAATCTGCACTTTAAGTGTGGCCGGCTTTAAACCCTTATCCTGCAGAAAATCTAGTATTTTAGCCACATTTGGATGACCTAAATCTATCTGCTCCAGACTGCAGAAATCTGAAAACACTCTCCAGACCCTAAAATAAATTTTAGAGGTAACCACCTTCCTACTCTTTTTCAGGGTTGTAAATACCTTATCTGAGAGGCCTTTTGATTTCAAGATGCGCCTCTCAAATTCCAGGCCATCAGATGGAGACTCGCAATCTGTGGGTGAAATACTGGTCCCTGGGAGAGAAGATCCTGTCTCTCTGGGAGGATCCAAGGATCTGACACCGATAGTTCTCTCAGTTTTGAGAAACATGCCCTCTTGGGCCAGAAGGGGGCTATAAGAATGACTCTGGCCTGATCTTGCCTTATTCTCCTCAGAACTCTAGGAAGGACTGACAGAGGCGGGAATGCATACGAGAGGTTGAAGTCCCATGTTATCGAGAAAGCATCCAGACTCAACGGTTGATCCTTCGGGTCTAGGGAGCAGAAGAGCCTGACTTGTCTGTTCTTCCTTGTGGCGAACAGGTCTATCTCTGGCCAACCCCAGAGCCTGGCTATCTTGAAAAAAACTTCTTGGTTTAGGGACCATTCCTCCTGTCGCAGAAGATGACGGCTTAGGAAGTCCGCTTCCAGATTGTCCTTGCCCCTTATGTGGATCGCCGACACAAATCTTAAGATGGTCTCTGCCAGCCTGAAGATCTGATTCAAAAGATTCATTAGAGATTCGCTCCTGGTACCTCCTTGGCGATTCACAAATGCCACTGCCGTCACATTGTCCGAAGCGATCTTCAGTTCTGTCCCCTGAATTACCGGCAATGATTGTTTGATCGCTTCTAGAATGGCCTTTAACTCCCTGTAATTTGAAGACATCCTCTGGGACTCCTCGCTCCATGTCCCCTGGAACAGGAGGTCCTTCACCTGGGCTCCCCAACCCCAGGAACTTGCATCTGTAACCATAGATAGAGGATTCTCCTCTCACCATGGTTTGCCTACTTGGAGGTTTTCTTCCCTTAACCACCAATCTAGAGATTCTAAAATCTTCTGAGGAAGCACCATCCTGCAGTCTAGACTGGACTGGTCCCCGTTCCATTTCTTTAACATGAATAGTTGTAATTGTCTTGCATGAAACATCGCCCAAGATACTGCTGGAATTGCTGCTGTGAAGAGACCCAGAATCCTCATTATTTCTCTTATTGTAGGGGATGATTCTCTGTATAACCTTTCCACTGAGGCTCTTATTTTCAGAACCTTGTCCTGTGGAAGGAAGGATCTTTGGTAACTGGAATCCAACCGGATGCCTAGGAAGATCTTTGACTTGGCGGGTATAAGGGAGGACTTCTTCAGATTCACCATCCAACCTAGGCGGTGTAAAATCTCCAGCACCACTTTTATCTGGACCTCCAATTTCTCCACTGAGCTTCCTATCAGCAGAAAGTCGTCGAGGTATGGTACAAAGATTCCCTGATATAGGCTCCCACCTTGGATATTAGTTTCGTGAAGACTCTTAGAGCTATAGCTGCTCCAAAGGGCAGTGCCCTGAATTGAAGGTGTTTGATCCTGCCATCCAATACTACCGTCCACTCTCGGGTATTTCCGGCTGTCTGGATGAATGGGGACGTGGTAGTATGCATCTGCCAGATCTATAGAAGCCATATAACAGCCCTGAAAAAGCAAGTTTACTGTTGATGGACTCCATCTTGAACCTGTCTTCCCGCAGGTAGCGATTCAGTGGCTTCAGATTTATGATGGTACGGAGGGAGCCATCTGGTTTCTTTATGAAGAACAGAGTTGAGTAGAATCCCGTTCCCTGCTCCTGAAGTGGAACCTTGCTGAGCACATTTTTCTCCAACAGGGACCTCACCTCTGTCTCTAGAGTCTGTTGAGCTACTCGCCCAGACACAGATGTTATCTTGAAGAATTGTGGGGGGGGATAGGAAGGGTAACCTTAGACCGTCCTGGATAATTCCCAGGATCCAGCCACTCCTTGTGATCTTCATCCACTCCTCCCTGAACAAGGAAAGTCTTCCCCCTACTGGTCCCCTGGAGTCATTGCTGACTGGGGCTTTTGCTGGAGTCTTGAGAACATGAAGCCTCTAGATTTTCTAGAGGATCGTCAGCCCTCCTTCTTATCTCCGGATCTCTGTGGGGATCTAAATCTCCTTGAGGAACGAAAAAATTTTCTTTCCTGAGGTCTTGCACTGGGGAACCCCTTCTTCCAGTCCGCCACCTTCTCTAAGGTATTATCTAGAGTGGACCCAAACAGGAATTCTCCCTCACAAGGGATACTGCATAAATGGCTTTTTGATGCTAGGTCACCTGCCCAATTCTTCAGCCATAAAGCCCTTCTTGCTGAATTTGATAAAGCCCTTGACAACCGAAGAGCGTACACCGAAGCATCTGCTAAGAAGGCTGAGGCCCTCTGTGCAGTGGTAACTTCTGTAATGAGATGCGATCTTGAAGCACCTGTCTTAATTTTTTCTTCCAGTTGGGAAAGCCATACAAATAGTCATCTGGAGACGCATGTTGCAGCAATATTAGGTTAAACGTGCTTGTGGCAGCCTCCCAGGAACATCTCAGAAAACGATCTGCCTTTTTGTCCATGGGATCCTTGAGTAAGCCTGAATCTTACACTGGGAGTGTGCTTTTTCTGGAGACTTTGGATACCTCAACATCCATCTTTGGCGCTTTATCCCATACTTCTGTATCCTTTTCCGGGAATGGATACTTCCTTTTCATTGCCCTCGGGACAAATACTTTTTTGTCTGATTTCTTCCATTCCGCCTTGATAAGGGAAGAAATGTTCTCATGAATGGGAAAAAATTTTTTCTTTTTTTTCTCCTAACCCTTGGAACATGATTTTACAGTGGATTTTACCCTATGCGATTCTTCCCTCGTAGTGGTGTCCACAGATTCTCTACCACCTTCGTTAGAACTCATCTCGTCTGGTGGAGAGTACTTTACCCAGCGTCCTCAAACACAATATCAGACTGTTGGAGTAGATCCTGTGGCCGGCTGTGGGTGCAGAATTACACACAGGACTCCTGTGTGGGATCTCCCATTTGAATCTCCCGCTACTGACGTCATCCAACACGTGGGACGCCGTCCAGTGTGTCACTTCCGGTCTCTAACGGAAGTGGAGCCGACGCCACCTTCCCGGCTTGTGTTCCGGAGACGGAGAGAGGCTGTCTCCCTCAGCCGCCAACACTCCATCGACCCCCACAGACTATCGCTGTGACTCGCAGCCTTCACTGTTTTAACCCCGTCGGGGTACCGGGAAACTCCCATTCCCCCTCTCATCGCGATTCGGAGCCTCACCGAGGCGCCCTGGATCCCCCGTCAGGAACAGGAAGCCACTGAAGGAGATGGGGTATACTACACCTTTTAAAGTTCGGATTTCCTGTCCTTGGAGGCGGATCCCTCTCTCTCTGGTTGGGTGCTGTCATGTTGAGAGGGGGAAAATGACTTTACCTCAGTCCTCAGCAGTCCGCTCCCTGTATCTTTTTCAGAATATTAGTCTGTCCCTGATGTTTTTTCTGGAGAGAAGTGGCTTCTTTGCTGCCTTGACACCAGGCCTTGCTCCAAGAGTCTCCGCCTCAAAGTGCTTGCAGATGCACTCACACCTGCCTGCTGCCATTCCTGAGCAAGCTCTGCACTGCCAGTAGCCCGATCCCCAAGCTGAAACACTTTTAAGAGACAGTCCTGGTGCTTGCTGGTCCTTTTTGGGTGCCCTGGAGCCTTTTTGTCATCAATGGAACCTCTCTCCTAGAATTCCTTGATGATGCGATAGATTGTTGACTGAGGTGCAATCTTTCTAGCTGCAATACTCTTCCCTGTTAGGCCAGTTTTGTGCTTGCACATGTTTTTTTTATAGATAACCATGGTTAACAGAAGAGAAACAATGATGCCAAGCACCAGACTCCTTTTAAAGTGTCCAGTGGTGTGATTCTTACTTAATCATGACAGATTGATATCCATCCCTGTCCTCATCAACACCCACAACTGTGCTAATGGAGCAATCACTGAAACGATGTTATCTGCTCCTTTTAAGGCAGGCCTTAAAATTGCTGTTAAGCTTATGACTCTTTATAACATTCTAGAGTATATGCTAATTGCCATTATAAAACCTGATGCAGTAGACTTTGTAAAAATTAACATTTGTATCATTCTAAAAACTTTTGGCCATGACTGTACATGTAGGGCTATTTTGAAAAAAAGTGCACAACATAACGTGGGTTTCAATATAACTTGTAACTTTTAATAATAGGGCTCTGTCAGAAGGGTAAAACAGGTTTTTGGGGCAAGCGTTTAAACGGGTATTCCCACGAAGACAAGTTTCTTACTCAGTATAGCACTCGGGACTCTGGATAGCAAAATAACACATTCTCTAATTCATTGTTATTAACAAAAATTCAGCATTTCACAGATATAAGTCCAACCTATTTCTGTCAGTCCTGGTGTATACAATTTCAGTTGCCCCTAGACACGGCCCTGTGTCTTCTGACTTTATTGTCGGGCCGCCATCTTGAATTCCTGTGTGAATCCATGCTGCTGAGTTACTGTGTCTTTCTGCTCTAAGCCTGTAGCCACGCCCCCTGCAAGGACTCACTGATTCACTTCCTTTCAGCACATGGTGAGCAGAGAGGAGCTGCAAACTACAAGGAGATAAGTGATCCAGGGGCAGGGAAAGGCAGGCACATGTCTGTGAGATGTAGCAGGGCTCACAGTGTAACAGTGTAAAAGTCTGTCACCCTCCATGAAATAGGCATCTCATTCATCTCTGATCTGTCTCATCACTTTCTGTGTGTAAGAAACCATTACAATGTCAGACACCAGATGAAAGTGTATATACATCTGTACCCTGGGCCGATTCTAGCATATTTGCTGCCTGAGGCGAATATTAAAATGCCCCCCCCCCCCGGCTCCCTGTTAAGTAAATCCTGAAACTTTACTAACAATTAACATCCCTACAGACAACGCACTGACACTGTGTGACTGACTACAGGTTCTGAGAGTCATTAGTGGCATCTAGTACCTTATAAATGACAATCTCTTCCATCAGGAGGACTTTATTCCGTGCTCTCCAATCCATGATGTATCACTGCTGAGTTCACAGCCAGATGCCTTCATCTCTGTGCAGCATCTCCACCCAGCGTCCCTAAAAATACCACTGTCATTTACTTTATGAAGTCTCCTGGATAACAACACTGTGCTCCTAAATAATATATACCCCTCACAACACAACTGACCACATGATCCACACATATAAAACATCCCTTCATTATACATATATATTCTACTGGAATTATAGCATGCACAGCACCCCCATCAATATACAACACCTCTAATTTATTAATACAGCCCCTCCCCAACATTTGGTTTACATGATGCAAAGTAATCTATTGTATCATATAATTAATAAATCCAATATATCCTACCGTTATTATGTTACATGATTTTACATACAGTGCTACCCTGACCAAATATATAGCACCCCTTAATGAATATATAATATATACATACACTCACCGGCCACTTTATTTGGTACACCTGTCCAACTGCTTGTTAACACTTAATTTCTAATCATCCAATCACATGGCGGCAACTCAGTGCATTTAGGCATGTAGACATGGTCAAGACAATCTCCTGCAGTTCAAACCGAGCATCAGTATGGGCAAGAAAGGTGATTTGAGTGCCTTTGAACGTGGCATGGTTGTTGGTGCCAGAAGGGCTTGTCTGAGTATTTCAGAAACTGCTGATCTACTGGGATTTTCACGCACAACCATTCTTGAGGGTTTACAGAGAATGGTCCGAAAAAGAAAAAACAATCCAGTTAGCGGCAGTTCTGTGGGCGGAAATGCCTTGTTGATGCCAGAGGTCAGAGGAGAATGGGCAGACTGGGTCGAGCTGATAGAAAGGCACAGTGCTCAAATCGCCACCCGTTAAAACCAAGGTAGGCAGAAGAGCATCTCTGAAGCACAGTACGTGTGAACTTTGGCAGATGGGCTACAGCAGCAGAAGACCACACCGGGTGCCACTCCTTTCAGCTAAGAAGGAAACTGAGGCTACAATTTGCACCGCTCAGAAATTGGACAGTAGAAGATTGAAAAAAACGTTGCATGGTCTTGATGGAGTCTCGTTTCTGCGGCGCCTTCGGGATGGTATTCTGATGGGTCAGAATTTGGCGTCAACAACATGAAAGGATGGATCCATCCTGCCTTGTATCAACGGTTCAGGCTGGTGGTGTCATGGTGTGGGGAATATTTTCTTGGCACTCTTTGGGCCCCTTGGTACCAATTGAGCATCGTTGCAACGCCACAGCCTACCTGAGTATTGTTGCTGACCATGTCCATCCCTTTATGACCACAATGTACCCAACATCTGATGGCTACTTTCAGCAGGATAATGCGCCATGTCATAAAGCTGGAATCATCTCAGGCTGGTTTCTTGAACACGACAATGGGTTCACTGTACTCAAATGGCCTCCACAGTCACCAGATCTCAATCCAATAGAGCATCTTTGGGATGTGGTGGAACGGGAGATTTGCATCATGGATGTGCAGCTGACAAATCTGCGGCAACTGTGTGATGCCATCATGTCAATATGGACCAAAATCTCTGAGGAGCTTCCAGCACCTTGTTGAATCTATGCCACGAAGAATTGAGGCAGTTCTGAAGGCAAAAGGGGGTCCAACCCGGTACTAGCATGGTGTACCTAATAAAGTGGCCGGTGAGTGTATGTTCTGCCTTATGTTAGCCGTATAAACACAAAACGGCAAAGGTGCTAGGACTGTCCTCTGTGGTACCTCAGTGCACCCATCTCCACAAGTTTCGCACACAGCATGTTCAGTCTGATTGTGTTAACAGCACTATTCTATTTGTGAACTCTTCTATATACACAGGGCGATATCATTTGTTATGCTTACTGAAGCATAGGCTACACATTACAAAGACAGTCAATGCTTTACTCACACATATTAGGCATTCTGATCACTAATCATTTTATTGAGAACATTGGACATTTATCACAACCTTAACAGTAAGTATTAATAGCCTATTGCATCACACATTTTATTAAATGATGTATGATGTGCTTTGTTAAGCAATGTATGAATGAAAAGCAATGTACAAGTGTGAATCATGACAGCTAGCTTAGTACTGTCATAGATGTCATAATTTATGTGTAATACAGTGTATTCATTATTTCTGTCTCAGCCTGGTCTGGTAATAAATCATCATGCCGATCAAACACTAAGCAGCTTTTGCCAATGGCAGTCTGGGCTCATGGGAAAAGATAGCAGTCGACATGATCATGCCATCCTTCTTACTGGATTGGATATATGTTCCTGGAAGAATGAACCTTGTGACACATTAGGTGGGTTTTTTTTACCACACTTATTCCACAGTGCAGCATTTCTTGGAGTCTGTAGTTCTACTGTCCATTGAAATATATCATTGAAAGTAGATTATGGGGATCAATGTTGTGCTGCGATTTTTCCAGTCCGTGCCGCATGTAAACAAACAGGAGCATGGATGCTGCCCTGCATTCAGTTTCCGGTTGGCCGAGGTAACTCGCCACGTCCACCCGTGTGGCCGACCATCTTGGCCGGCCAGAAGCTGAATGCAGCGTGACTTTTGTGCCCACGTGGGGCAAGGATCTGAGACATCGCAGCACTGGTCAGTGTCATAAGTACATGTTTATTTATTCTTTTACCCCACCCCATCCTGGCAACCCAAAGGTTTTTTCTATACCCTCACACAACCCCTTTAAAGTGGCTTCGGCCCCGATAAATCTGCTAGCAGTGTTTTGGCTGTGTGGGATGTTTACAACCGTCACATGAAAAGTCGCAATAAACCCCATCAATAGTAACAACATAGACCAGTGTAGGGACTGGCATAAATTTGCACCAAAACTTGCGCCTTAATGGGAATTTGTATAAATTGCTATTCATGAATTCAGTCAAATAGTATATGGCTGCAAATAATGAATTTAGCGCAAGCAGGGTAGATGCCAAAGTAACTTTGCACTGTCCTATGTGGCGCAATGGAAGTTGCTATGTTTGTAATTGTTGTGCTACAACTGCCTCAAAACAACGACAAACATAAGAAAAAAAACTGTGCTAAACTACCCCTTATGAATTGTCATGTGGAATAAGGGGGAGCACAAGCCTCTTGGTTTTGGACAGAGGATACTCAAATGTCTTGGTTATGAAGGACTAAAACAGTTAGTTTGTAAAGTAATTAAGAGGGTTCAGGTTTCAGCCAAAAAAGGTATTGTTTGTATAATGAAATGATATTACCTTTTCCCATATATATTCAATATGAATTTCTCTACTTTTCTTTATCTCAGCTCTTATTACACTTCCAGGAAATAAATCCAGGCCATAGCAAAAAGTGATGGACAGACAGCTTCATGACGTGTTGCAGTTGCATCTGTCAGTTATCAGAGCCGTGTACCTGTTTGTCTGTCACTAGGTGAGGAGTGGGTTTGCTGAAATTCGGGTTCGTCGAGTATGTTTGAACATCCAGAAAATAATTAGGTTCAGGACTTGGACTTGATCCGAAATTAAACCTGAAAGCAAACAAACCTTAATACCCTTAACCTGTTGACGTAATAGCACGTCACGGGTTGGCCGCGGGTGCATGTAGAGGGCTCACGTGCTGAGCCCTCTCCATAGCCGGTAAGTCTTTGCTGCATACTGCAGCTAAGGCTTATCGGTAACACCCGCAATCGGCGCCAGCAAAGCTGCCAGCGGCTTCAAAAGAATGCTACTTCGGGTTAACCCATGCATTACAATGTGCTATCAGCACATTGTAATGTATGAGTAGTAAAATACACATATACTACCATTCTGTAGTATGGCAGACAACCTAGGGTTAAAGTACCCTAGGGAGTCTGAAAAATAGTAAAAATAAAAAAAAGTAAAAAAAAAAAATTATAATAAAAAACCCTAAAAACTCAAATCACCCCCCTTTCCCTAGAACTGATATAAATATAAATAAACAGTAAGAATCATAAACACATTAGGTATTGCCGCATCCAAAAATGCCCGATCTATCAAAATATGATAACTGTTTTTCACTGCGTTTTATCCCGTAACAGAAAATCGCGCCCAAAGTCGAAAATGGCACTTTTTGTCATTTAAAAAAAATAAATAAATAAAAGGTGATCACAAGGTCGAACAGTCCTAAAATTGATAACATTGTAAACCTCATCAAAATCTGCAAAAAACGACACCACCCACAGCTCTGTACACCAAAGTAAAAAAAAGTTATTAGCGCCAGAAGATGGCAAAATCCCCAAAAAATTTTTGTACAGGAGGTTTTCATTTTTTTAAATGTATGAAAACATTCTAAAACCTATATAAATTTGGTATCCCTGTAATTGCATCGACCCAAAGAATAAAGTAGACATGTCATTTGGGGTGCACAGTGAAATCCGTAAGATCCAAGCCCACAAGAAAACGTCACAAATGCACTTTTTTATCAATTTCACTGCATTTAGAATTTTTTTCCCGCTTCCCAGTACACGGCATGGAATAATAAATACCATGAAGTGTAATTTGTTACGCAGAAAACAAGACACACAGCTCTGGACATGGAAAAATAAAAAAGTTAAGGATTTTTGATCATGGGGAGTGAAAAATGAAAATGAAAAAACAAAAAAGGGCCAGGTCTTGAAAGGGTTAAATGGCTGTATGGCTGTAGGGGGCTGCAAAATTATGCTAATAACAGGTCAATTGCCCTGTTATATATGGGCTATGGAAAGCCCTTAAAATAAGAACACAAAAAATATATAAATACTCCTACTAAAAATGTAAAAAAAATTAAAATGTTGTTGATGTCACTAAGCCTAAAACGCTCTGTGTGTTCAAATGCAGTTATTCTCATAGTCGATTAAAGAAACGATGGGAAACCACAAAGCCTTCCTCTGGGTGTTAAAGGTGCTCAGACCCAGTTATTCTCATAACGTGAAAAGAAGCAATGGGAAAAACCCATAAACCCTTCCTCTCATGGTGGTTTAAGGTGCTCAGACCCAGTTATTCTCATAGAGATAAAAGAAGCTATGGGAAATCCACATACCTTCCTCTCACTGGGGTTAAAATCCTGCTCAAGGAGTATTTCATCATCTTCAATTTGGAATTCAGGATATGCAGAATTTGACAATTTAAATTTTTAAACTAGCTGATGCGGTATTTGACTTAATTGGATTCTCTAACCACTCACTCAGGCACTGGCACAACCAAGTCATGTGGGATCCATGCCTGGCTCATCTTAATGAAAGAGAGGCTGTACTGCTACTTGGCAACTTCCGCCTCCTTGTGCTGCCGCTGATCTCTCAATGCCGGATGGGAACTGTGCCAGTATTGCCTCCACCGGTAGTGCGCTTTTTCTCTCGCGCACTACCGGTGGAAATAAGGATGCTATGCTATCCTTGTAGCATGGATCCAAAAGGGTGGTCACCCAGTATTTGTCAATGTTGACTATCCAGGTGTCGTTGAGCAGGTACTGCAGAATGTATTGTCTCGTGGGCATGGCTGCTCAGAAGCAAGGACAAGCTGTCCTTTGTGGGAGGTGTCTCCGATTCCACCTCCTCTACCTTATCCCTTCAGCCACACTCTAGTAATGCCAATGAGTTGCATTTCCTGCCTGGCCAATCACAGCCATGCGCTTTCTCAGCATGGTTGTGGCTGTTATGGGGCTGAAAGCTGGTGAATTGGGACCTCGGCAGTCAATCAACCAGCTTTCCGCGGTTTTCCAAAGCCTGAACAACATTTTCCCGCTTCGGGGTCGTAGGTGTGGGACACGCCATGTTTGTTCATCACTATCTATCACATGATCATAGACAGATTTATAGCCACTGGAAGTTAATAACTGAGAAATTCATAGCAAAATTGTATTGAAAAATGGTATAACATCCAAACAGTAATCTGTATTTGCTGCAACATTTATTAGTTTATTGCATTGACATTATGCTTCCATTTTCTGCACACTATACTGCATAAAGTAAAAGGGGTACAACCATACTGTATATATTGTAGTGGGTGAAATATCTATGTCCATTTTGATTTTACAGGTTTTGCTCCAATTAGTGGTATGTGCAGTAAATATCGTAGCTGCACTATTAATGAGGACACTGGGCTAGGACTCGCATTTACCATCGCTCACGAGTCAGGTCACAAGTAAGCTGTTTTTATATTTCTATATCATATTGAATGTGGTATTGGAGTCCAGGAGAATGGGGTTGTTGGGGTGCTGGGTCTTCTGTGGATGTTGTGCAATGTATCTTGTGTAATGTCTCAACAATAAGATTAAGGACGCTAACAGCATAAGGTCACTGTGAAGTGGTTAGTTTGGCTAATGCAATTTTATTAAATCAATTGTCTAAAATCTTTCTTTTTTAAACTTTCAAGTACCCCCATGG
Organism: Engystomops pustulosus; assembly: GCA_019512145.1. Classification (NCBI taxonomy): domain Eukaryota; kingdom Metazoa; phylum Chordata; class Amphibia; order Anura; family Leptodactylidae; genus Engystomops; species Engystomops pustulosus. The sequence continues at coordinate 116,425,442 of CM033645.1, read as the reverse complement.
TGCACAAATAACATAATAAAACATGTATCCCTGTAGGTAACCAGTGTTGGACCTCCTACGTTGTTACTGGTCGTAGCAGTTATGTGCCTCACAACTCTTCACAATCGGAAGCTAAAAGGAAACCTACCATCTCAGATCTACCTATTAAGGTAGATCCGGTGGCAGGTTCAATTAATGAATGACATGGGGGCCCTTTTTAGGGCTAATCATTGAGTGGCCTGTAACTTAATAAATCTTTTATCGCCTAATTTACAAATATCTGAAAGAGGCTACTGGGACATGGAGTAGCCGGTGCTGAAGCTACACGGTGCGGCTACTCCACATCCCAGTAGCCTCTTTGGATCCTCCTACTACAAGATCTGCCAGGAGCTGCGCGCACTTGTCCGCGGTCTGCATAGACTATCTATGCAGAGTCGGCGGCTGCGCGGACTTGGCTCCAAAGCTTGAGGAATTGCAAGTTTTTTTTCATTGCCTCCTGAAAGACTTAATAAAATATAATTATTTGATTATAAGTACCCTAAATGGACACCACCAAAAAGTACAGTTTCACACAAATAATTAAACCTCAACCAACTACAATGATGGAAAAATAAGCATGGGCTTTTAGAATACTATATTCCTAAAAAGTGCTACATCCTGAAGGAAAAACGGTCTTTGTGGGGGGTACATCCAACCGATGTAAAGCAATTCACTTATTTCTATGTTGTTTTCCAGTTTTGGGATGGTCCACGATGGAGAGGGAAATGAGTGTAAGAAGTCAGAAGGCAACATAATGTCTCCAACATTGGCAGGACATAATGGGGTTTTCTCGTGGTCTCCCTGTAGCCGACAGTACTTGTATACATTTTTGAGGTATTGTTATGTTTTTCATTTCTCTTTTCCATGATGTTGATGATACATTGCATTGAAAAAATGTGTCCAATGTGCCCATTGGTTTGAAGCCTGAGTCCATTTAGGGTATGTTGGCATGACATTTTCTAGCCTGCCGCTGCTGCCACTGCCTCTGCATGCCGTCCCCTATAGTGTCAGGGTCAATTATTGGATGTTTTAGATGCTATCTAGCCTCATTCGGTCACTCTGTCATGGCCATGCTGTTGCCCATAATTTTAGCATAATGGTGCGATTAAGCAGCCTCAGAGGCATACATGCATGCTGCCCCTGCTGTTTCCTGTCCATTTCCGTGGTCCTGGGCGGGGTGAGACACCACCTGCTGATGAGGGAGCAGGGGAACGCCGCAGAGCTACACTCCCTAGGTTCATGTCTCAAGTTACTGGGACTCGTGGTAGAGCACTGTTGAGGCCAGAACAATGCAAACAGGTGATGTCGTGGATTGCGGACAATGCTTCTAGCCATTTGTCCACCAGTCAGTCTTCCACGCAGTCCACCCATGTCACCGAAATCAGCACTCCTCCAGCTCCTCCACCTCAGCCTCCTTCCCCCCAGTCTGCCCCCTGCCAGGAAAATTTGGCATTTGAACCGGCATACTCTGAGGAACTGTTTTCTGGACCCTTCCCAGAATCACAAACCACTTGTCCAGTTGCTGCTGAGCTCTTTTCCGATGCCCAGGTTTTCCCTCCGGTCGCAGTCTGTGGGTGATGATGACATTGTTGACGTAGTGGAAGAAGTGTGTAAAGAGGTGTCGGACGATGAAGAGACACGGTTGTCAGACAGTGGTGAAGTTGTTGTCAGGGCAGGAAGTCCGAGGGGGGAGCAGACTGAGGGATCGGAGGATGATGAGGTGACAGACTCAAGCTGAGTTGATAGGCCGGGTGAACACAGTGCTTCTGAGACGGAGGAGAGTCCTCGATGACAACAAGTTGGAAGAAGCAATGGTGGGGCCAGACGGAGAGGCAGGGCCAGAGCTGGTGCATCAGCGCCAAATGTTTCACGTAGTGAAGCTCCCATGGCGAGGGCTAGATTTTCGGAAGTCTGGAGGTTCTTTAAAGAAACACCGGATGACCGACGGACTGTGGTGTGCAACCTGTGCCACACCAGGATCAGCAGGGGTTCCACCACTACCAGCTTAACCACCACCAGTATGCGCAGGCATATGAATGCTAAACACCCCACTCAATGGAACCAAGGCCGTTCACCTACGGCCGGGCACACCACTGCTCCTACCCCTGTCTCATCTGCTGCCTCTGCTGGTCAGCCCCCGGCCCAGGACCCCGGCCCAAACACCTCCCGTGCGAAAACCACACCTTCGCCTCCACAATCCTCCACAGCATCCACCAGTGTCTCCATGCACAGCGTTCAGCTCTCCATACCCCATACGCTGGAGCGCAAGAGGAAGTACAGTGCAAAAACTCTCTGGCCAGCATGAAGTCAGAAGCTTTGCGCTTGTCACAAGAGACGGGGAAAGAAGATTCCCTTGTTGATAGCCAAAGCACACTCAGGTCTGTTTCTCAGCGCATATCGGAGGAGGATGAGGAGGAAGAGGAGAAGAATGTTGGCGAGACAGAAAAGGGTAGCATTGCTCAGACCTTCACTGTTCAGCGTGTATGGGCAGAAGAAGAGGAGTTGGATGAGGAGGAGATGGACAGTCAGGCCAGTAAGGGGAGTGAATTCTTGCGAGTTGGGCGCAAATGGCAGATTTCATGCTAGGCTGCCTATCCTGTGACCCTCGTGTTCAAAGAATTTATTCCAGCACCGATTACTGGGTATTCACTCTTCTGGATCCACGGTACAAGCAAAATCTTTACACTCATCCCTGGAGAGGAAAGGAGTGTGAAAATGCATGAGCAGGCCCTGGTGCACAAGCTGAAACAGTATTTCCCTTCTGACAGCGCTAGCGGCAGAGAGCGTACTTCTGCGGGACAAGTAGCGAGGGAGAGTAGGCGAGCAGACAGCTTGTCCAGCACTGGCAGGGGTACGCTTTACAAGGCCTTTGCCAGTTTTATGTCACCACAAGACACTGTCACCTGTCCCCAGTCTCGGCAGAGTAGGGCTGATCTTTACAGAAAGATGGTGAGGGAGTACGTAGCTGACCATACCATCATCTAGGATGATCACACAGCTCCCTACAACTACTGGGTTTCAAAGCTGGACATGTGGCACGAACTGGTGCTGTACGCCTTGGAGGTCTTGCCTGCCCTGCCACTAGCGTGTTGTCTGAGCGGGTTTTCAGTGCAGCTGGTGGCATCATCACTGATAAGCGTACACGCCTGTCAACTGACAGCGCTGACAGGCTGACGCTTATCAAGATGAATAAAGCCTGGATTTCTCAGGATTTCCATTCTCCACCAGGTTAAAGAAGCTCAACCTGAATAATGTATGCGCTCCTCCTCCTCATTTTCCTCCTTCTCCTCCTCTTTGTACACTAAAGCAGAGGACACTGGCTATTTTTTGCCAGGGCCAACTGGCTCTAGCTATAGTACTCTATGTATTTAATTTTTCTGGAGGGCCACCTACCCGGTCCTCTGTTTTAAACAATTTTTGGGAGTGCCACATACAGGCACTATCCAAATTAAATTGTCTCCATAGCAGCCTCCACACGTCGTCTTTATAGCTGCCTCCACACATTGTCCACGAGCCGAGAGACAGGGTCTTGGATCCAATTAACATAGTTTTAACTGCAGCACCTTTAATCTACTACTACTTTACTGCCTCCATACATCGTCCCCTTATCAAACGAGCTGTGTCAGGCAGAATTTTCAGGTGTTTCACCAGATACATAATGAAACTCGGCCCATCTGTCGCCGCCATGCTGGAGACCTGAAGTTGCAATCATAGCAGTGCAATATGGATGCCCCATACTGTCGCTCTTAATCATGGAACCATTTACGAAAAAACTATTAAAAATAGAACCGCTATGCTATTCCATTATTCCTAGGTGAAATATTCAAACGACCCCGCCTGCTTTGAAAATTATAATTTTTTCAAAGTAAACGCTTCTGGCCCCCAGGCCCATTTTTGGTGGAGAGGAGCCGAGAGACAGGGGCTTGGACAGGCGAAAGCTCGCCTGGCAGCGTACCGCCAGCTCCATCCCAAGATTAGGCAGCCTCAGAGGCATCCATGCATACTGCCCCTGCTGTTTCCTGTCCATTTTGCCTCCATGATCCCAAGATTAGGCAGCCTCAGAGGCATCCATGCATACTGCCCCTGCTGTTTCCTGTCCATTTTGCCTCCATGATCCTCCACAGCCTCCACCAATGTCTCCATGCGCAACTTTCAACTCTCTATACCCCAGACGCTGGAGCACAAGAGGATATACAGCACATCATCCCCTTATCAAACGAGCTGTGTCAGGCAGAATTTTCAGGTGTTTCACCAGATACATAATGGAACTGGGCCCATCTGTCGCCGCCATGCTGGAGACCTGAAGTTGCAATCATAGCAGCAATATGGATGCCCCATACTGTCACTCTTAATCATGGAAGTCGTCTCCATGGCTGCCTCCACATGTCATCTCCTTATCAAACGAGCTGTGTCAGGCTCATTTTTCTGGTGTTTCACCAGATACGTTATGGAACTTGGTCACTATGTTGCCACCATGCTGTTTTATCGAATAAATATACCGTCAACCTTTTTTTGACATAGGAAATCATTTCAGCGCTTCTTGCTCACCTCCTTTGGTTCCTCTCTGCCACCCATTGGTTTGAAGCCTGAGTCCATTTAGGGTATGTTGGCATGACACTCTCTAGCCTGCCGCTGCTGCCACTGCCTCTGCATGCCGTACCCTATAGTGTCAGGGTCAATTATTGCATGTTTTAGATGCTATCTAGCCTCATTCGGTCACTCTGTCATGGCCATGCTGTTGCCCATAATTTTGGCATAATGGTGCGATTAAGCAGCCTCAGGGGCATCCATGCATGCTGCCCCTGCTGTTTCCTGTCCCTTCCCAGCTCTCTATGTACACTGTCTATTTGCCCTGCACAAGTGTAGTTGCCCTCCCCCCAGGTCTCTAGTTTAAACACTCCTCCAACCTTCTAGCCATTTTTTCCCCTAAAACAGCGGCCCCCTCCCCATTGAGGTGCAGCCCATCCCTACTGTAGATTTGTAGGATTAGTAATCCAGTAAGGTGGCGCACTCAGAGTGGAGTTAGCATATAGATTTTAATAAAAGTCTAAAAACACAACGCGTTTCGGGGTCCAATATATTGTAGCCCACATGGACATTCAAGCATGTAGATCACGAAAGTAGACGCACAGTTTAGGAAGGAGTTGATGTTAAACGTTTCATTTGTGGTATTACATTTAAAATGTTTGGCCCAATGGCTTATATTCAGGCAACATTTACAACTGGGTTGGCCACATTTGTAGCTCCCAATGGATTTGGAAGGGAAAGTGTTAATAGTTTTTTTGTCGTTGGTATTCCGGAGCTTGCTTGGGGCTAGAATATTTTTTAGGGTTTGGGACCTTCTATAGGTAATGATGGGTTGGGTGGAGATTTGAGGTTTTAGGTAGGCATCGTCCAACAGAATAGGCCAATGCTTCTCAAGGATTCTTCTTAGGTATTGATGGTTATCATTGTAGGTGGTAATAAAATTCAGCTTGCGGTTCTTGTGTGGTGTATGTTCCGATGAAGGCTTTTTTCGGGAGACAAGGCAGTCTTTTTGTGACAGTTGCTCAGCCCTTTTGAAGGCTGTTGTGACAATTTTGTTAGGAAACTTTTTATCCTTAAATCTATTGATAAGTGTTTTGCTTTGAGCTTGGAAACTCTTGGTCTCAGAGCAGTTTTTTCTTATCCTTCTAAACTGGCTAAACGGGATATTCTTTTTCCATTTGTAATGATGTGAGCTGTTAAAATGTAGAAAACTATTACTATCGACCTTCTTAAAGAAGGTCTCGGTGGTGATTCTATTGTTTTCTATTTGAAGATATAGGTCAAGAAATTCTATTTTTGTTTTTGATGTTGATTGTGTGAATGTGAGACCCCAGTCGTTCTGATTGATAGTGGTTACGAAGGATTGTATATCTTCCTCAGTTCCTTTCCAAATCAACAGGAGGTCATCTATATACCTCTTGTAGTATATAATGTTGTTGCACCATTTTGGGTTGTTCATGATGAACTCGAACTCGAATTCACCCATATATAGGTTGGCGAAACTCGGGGCGAATTTTGTGCCCATTGCTGTACCCCTTTCGTGATCTACATGCTTGAATGTCCATGTGGGCTACAATATATTGGACGCACAATCCAACAATTAAATGCAAGGATCAATAAACATCGCAGTAATGTTACAAATGGGTTCTTGAAACATAGTGTCTCTAGACACGGGCACTTGTATCATCAAAACGATTTTTCATCTTTTACTGTTACCCCCATAGAACAGGTTCCACCTGGAAACAGTAGATACAATAAACTCTGCCAAAGGGAAATGTATTGGATTTTTAAGATGAACAGCCTAGTCCCTAATGGTCTGAATGAAACCCTAGAAAGTAGCAATTTTTAACACCATTTATAATATCATTCGACAATCTCCTTCATTCCCCTCTCCACATTAACCTGTGCTATATTTAATCTATTATCGTCCCATTCAAGCATCCCAGCAATCAGTTCCCATTCATATACCCATTTTATGCATTCTTTTGAAAATATCTTTAAAGCTGACTTTTTTAAAAAAAAACCCATCTAACAAAAACACAGCGATAGTTTAAATCTGACCTTCCTACTGATTGTCCAGTGCTATTTATGATCCCCCGTTCATACCCTAATACCGTCCAGACGTGAACCTTCTGCGCGCATGCGCCCAATATTTGTCGCCACCTCTGCGGTCGACAATACCGCTCATACACGAACCTTCTGCATGCATGCGCCCAATTATCTGTCGCAACCTCCCTGGCCGACATCTTTTTGGTTACCAGGATCACCTGCGCATGCGCACAAGAAATTATGGCGCGAGCCGCTCCCCGACATAAGGAGATAAAAGCCGACATACCCCGCCACGTCTTTAAAGAGATCGGAGCACCCGAATCTTCTCTTCATTATAGGTAAGCCCAAAAAGACCCCTCATAGCTGGTCACCCCCTAATGTAAATGCCGCTTATTCGAAAGGTACACCCTCCGTATATAAACATAAATTTATACAGATTTATGCATTTATACTTTTTATCTTTATACTTTTTATCTTTCATATGTTTACATATATTTATTTATTTATTCATGTATTTAAATATTGTCTTATATATAAGATTTTGACATATTTTATTGTATATAGATCTATTTCTTACATGTTCACGAACATATGCTCATTGAACTAAACGAAATGTTTTTTCTAAATTTTGACTTCTCTACCCTATATGTTTTTTATGTACCTTCTTAGTCTCTGTTCACTTGATAAAGGGGTTTCTTGGACCCCGAAACGCGTTGTGTTTTTAGACTTTTATTAAAATCTATATACTAACTCCACTCTGAGTGCGCCACCTTACTGGATTACTAATCCTACAAATCTGTCAAGAAAATCCTGAGTGGTTTGGCCAAACCAAACAGAAGTCTATCCATCAAGAGGCTGCACCAGACCTTCCGTGACTCTACACGCTATCTCATAGTGTTGTGCCTATTCTAGCACAACACCACACGGTGAGCTCAATATTCGCTACTACCCAAACTTTAGCTCTAAAACGGTGTGACACTATTAGCGCTTTTTGTTTCCCTGTCCACTCTTGCCACACTCTTCTCACTAAACATCCCTACTGTAGAGCCTGTAGCCAACAGAAAAGTCAGTCCAGTTCTCCGTGAACCCAAAACCCTCCTTCCTACACCAACTTTTGAGCCACTTATTTACCACCTTGATCTCCCGCTGCCTTTCTGGTGTGGCACGTGGTACAGGCAGTATTTCGGAGAAAATTACCTTTGAGGTCCTTGCCCTGAGCTTATGGCCTAAATCTCGGAAATCATTTTTAAGGACCTTCCACCTACCTCTTACTTTGTCATTAGTGCCAATGTGGACCATGACCGCTGGTTCCTCACCAGTCCCTCCCAGTAATCCGTCAACCCGAACCGCAACATGCCGAACCCGAGCACCCGGCAAACAACACACTGTTCGGTATGCACGGTCTTTGTGACAGATTGCCCTGTGTGTTCCCCTAATAATGGAATCTCCCACTACCAGCACCTGTCTGACCTTGCCTGTGCTCCCATTACCCTTCTTACTGGAGCAGACATTCCCCTGGTTGCTAGTGGCCACGTCTTTCTGCGGCATTGCTACCTCTCAGAGACTGTATTAGTCCCCTCCCCGTCCAGTGTGGCAAACTTATTTGGGGGTGCACTCAGAGTGTTCATGGGATCTAGACTGCTTCATGTACAAACTCATATCTCTCTCTACCCGCCTTCTAGCATAGGTACTCACAACTTGCAGCCGCTCACGTCTCCCTCCATACAATATACCCGCCCCCCGTCTCCAAGCTGGCCCCAGAGAGTTTTGCATCCAGGAGCAGCAAACTTCGTTCCATATTATCATTGCCCGCATCCTGAAAACTTGCTCATTTAGATCCAGAACTGGCGCGTCTCTAGTGTTGAGCATTTTCACACCACTACCTTCCCCCACACTGCATTTCCCCCTCGAACGGCTGTTCATGAAGCATACATTGGCACAGATGTACACTGTATAGCAATGCCACGCTCGGGACGTCCAGTATTTCTAATGTCGGGGATGACAATAGAAATATGCATCAAAAAATACAATTTACCGGCCGAAGGTACACAAAAGTACATAAGGCAGTACCTGCTAAGCCCTACCAAGCCAGTAAGTCCCTTATGAACCTGACAGTCAAACGAGACTTCGAACACGGTGCAGCACCTCGGCTCAATGCACACTCGACTCCAAGCTCACACCTCGTGTTTCTGATGCTTCTTTTAAAGGTTTCTTTCCAGTGCATACAAAAATATCGCAAGGAGCTACTGCACATATCTTGCTCAACCGCTTACGTAAACAAACTGACCACAGAAGTATAATAAACTGGTCCTGCCTAAGTTAATAGGCCACACTCCCCCTATTAAATTAGGCACGCACCTGTGACTATACTGTCTTCTATGATATCAAGGTCTAAATGGCCCAACATTCCTATTACCCCCCCACATCTCAGACAACAGAATTTAGCAAGTAACAAGCATTAACCAAGATTTTCAAGATCCACTTTGTTGCAATAAAAATCACACAATGAATTATCAGGCACATAAATGCATAGATCCCTTACTCTTTTTATTGCTGGCTCCAAAAAAAAGTACTTCCGTGCTCTTAAACAAACCATAATTATCCCTACTTAAGACACTGCACACACCTTGGTATCAAGTTCACTAACTCGCCCATCGCCCACCTTCACACGACGAGGGTTACAGACTGGTCGCTACCGACCACGCGACCCTCTGGATTGGGTTTATCGTTTTCTTCTTTTTGAATCCCACCCTGGTCCCCGGTTGGTGCCTGGGGGGAAAGATGAAACCTGAGTGTCTGTCGCAAGTGGCTGAGAAGGGGGGGGGGAAACTGGGGTTCTCCGAGTGGCTCCATCCCCTCCCCGTTGTTGACGCATTTCCCCCCCTCCTTCGCTTTCCCGCTTTCGTGCGCTTTATCGGCCGCCTTTGTCGTTTAAAAATCTGCAGTGTGTCTATTTAAGTGGTTAACTTTGGAACGCTTTAAATATCCAGTTGATTTTAGATTGTTTTTTCATGACACATTGTACTTCATGTTGGTTGAGATGTAAATCAATATCTAGTATTTATTTATGAAATAATGGAAATTTGGCAACATTTTATGAAAAAAACAATGTTTTCCAAATTCAAATTTTCTACTTTTTGAAAAGTTGGGCATATCACTAAAATAACTTGATAATTAACTTTTCCATATGTCTGCTTAACTTGGCGTCATTTTCAAACATCTTTTCCTTTTTAGATGTTGGAGGTATAAACTTTAGGTGCAATTTTCCAGATTTTCATGAAAATCATCAAAACCTACTTTTTGGAGGGTCATATTAGTTTGCTAAGTACTTTATAAGGCCTACATGACAGGAACCCCCACAATGAAAACACATTTCAGAACTACACCCTCAAAATATTCAAAACACCTTTAGGAATTTTGTTAACCCTATGAGCGTTTCATGAGGGTGGAAGTAAATGAAAGTGAAATTAGAGAATGTAATTTTATCTTACTATCGATCATGAACACTAAAATTTGCACCTTCACAATGGGTTTAAAGGAAAATGCATTTCACAATGTTGAGGGCACATTCCTCCTGAGTATGCAAATACCATTTTGTCACTGTACCCTGCTGTACGGGCACAGGGGGGCACTTGGAAGGGAAAGAGCATTGTTCGTTTTTGCAGGGCAAATATGGCTGAAAAAGTTTTCATGTGTCAGGATGCATTTGAAAGCCATAATGGTACCAAAACAAAGGAAAGCCCCAACAAGAGACCCATTTTGGAAGTACACCACTTGGAGAGTTTTAGCAGGTGTATTTGTGTAGTTTGCCCCAACAGTTGTTTGATTCAATTAGGCCCCAAAAGGGAAAGAAAAAAAGGTAAAATTTTCTCAAAAAGTCACTTTTACCCCAAATTTTTGTAAGCCACAAGGGATAAAAAATGAAACAACCCCATAAAGTGTACAACTATTTCTCCTTAGCACAGAACTGCGCCATTTTGCATATAAAATGTTGTATGGGTACACAGTGGGGCTCAGAGGGAAAGAGGCCGTTGGCCTTTTAGAACCAGATTTGACATCATCTTACATGTGTTCAGGATCATTTGGAGAGCCCTAGTGGTACCAAAACAGAGGGGGAGCCCAACAAGTGTCACCATTTTGGAAATTGCACACCTTTGGAGAATTTAGCAAGGTGTAATATGTGTATTTTCCCTACAGGTGTTTGCTTCAATTAGGTCCCAAAAGGAAAGAATGAAAATTTCCCAAAAAAAGTCCACTTTACGGCACCGACACCCGCAGCTTCTGGCGCGGCTCCGTTCAGTAATCCTGGCGCCAGAAGCAGGACGTAATAGTACTGCATTTTGCGGGAACGCACCTCCCGCGATGCAGTACTATTACGTCAAATGTCAGGAAGGGGTTAAAGGTTATCTGCCACAAAAATCTGCAGAGCTCACTGCAACAAGATCTGGCTGCAAACCACATCAAAGGGCCTCATGCTTAACGTACCCAAAAATTTGCAAGGAAAATAAATTAATATAATTTCCAAACTAATATCTGCCACTTGCAATTGTTGCTATCTGCCCAGGAATGGCCCCCTCTGGTGACATCAAGTATACTGCAAACTGTTCATGAACAAACAGTCCCACACCTGTGGGTTGAGCATGTTGGATTTGTTCTAGGGGAATGTTTGCAGTGGATACTGTTTCTAGCAAAGCTGCTTCTGATGGCCCATCGTGAATCCTAACAAAATAGTACAAAATAAAGCCTGAATTACTAGCTTGGCTAGCTGGATGGATATTAGCATTTACCACTGCATGATACCAATAACAAGTACAACAAGTAAAACCGCTCAATCAGCAAAAAAATAAATAAAAAGGTTACACCACTTAGTAGACAGCAATGCAAAATCAAGGGATTTTCTCTCCAAATGAGTTTTTTTTACATAGAAAAAGTCAGACATGAAAAAGCTTTATAAAAGGGATATCACCATAGCTGTAACTGACCCATAACACATACGAAACATGTTCTCTATAGTATTTGGTGTATAAAACACAAATATGGGGTAAAAATCGATTACGGCATACATTGGGGTATTTGGCCCCAAATATAGTGTTACTGTATTTCTTGAGGTGGCTACTTTTTAAAATGGGTCCACTTTAGGAGGTTTTTACAGTAATACTATCTTAGGGGCTCAGCAAATGGGACATAGCACCTGAAATCGGTTCCAGTTAAATCTGCCCTACAAAAGCCAATAGACGCTCCTTCCCTTCCGAGCCCTGTAGTGCACCCCTACAGCAGTTTGTGACCACTTGTAGGATATTACTGCATTCTAGAAAACTATGAGGTGCTTTTACCTGTTAACCCCTTCTAAAAAATAAAAATTTAAGGGTTTAAGCAAGGTTTTTTTGGGAAAAGATTTCCACTTATACCAGCAAGTGTTGTACTTTCTATAAAACATCTGTGGTGGTAAAAAGCTCAATATAACCTTTGATAAATTCGGAGTGGTGTAGTTTCCCTTTGTGGAGGCTTCACTATTCTGGTACCTCAGGTAACTTTTCATATGCATAATGGCACCAGAAAACATAATTAAAATCTCCCCTCTAAAAGCTCTATGGTGCTCCTTATTGTCAAAATGTAAAAATCTACTTGGTTAAGCGCTATTTGGACTGTAAGCCTCCTAACATCCTAATAAAATGAAATGAAATAATTTATTAAAATTTATATCAACATAAAGCAGACATATGGTTAATATTAGTTAGCAATTTGGGCGGTTAGACTAACTGTAAGATGAGCATAGCATGTAGAAATCAGACATTTTTACCAATTTTTCACTATAGCATTAGTGTAAAGTAGAGCATGCCATGTAAAAGCAGTCTAAAATAAACTAAAATTATAACTGTACATCGTGACACACAGCAGATTTGAAAAATCCTAAAGGTGAAAATGAGCTGTGTCCTTAAGAGGACACTACATCTCCAGCATTGTGTCTGTTTAGATTTCATTCATCATTGCAGGCAATGAATTTACATAGCATTGTACTGCAATTATTAATAAATATAATCAGCCGAGTGAAACATTTGTATTGTGTTTGCTACCCCCTGTAAAGTATGCCATCAATAGTCCTTACAAAAACCACTAAGCATTGTTCTTTTTCCTGTAACCATAGAGATTAAAAAACATGTTTGTACAAGTTTCTTTTCACTTTACACATATAAAGTTTCCCAGTGAACTGACTATATATTATAAATCTTCCAAAGTTTATCTTGGTTACCCAGCTGTCAGTGTTTTGTCATTTTTAAGCATTTCTTGAATTTCATTTCTGGCTGTTTTCCACTTTATTAGAGAATCTTGTACCTCTTATGCTCTAAGTTCAATTACTGACAAATATATACCATATTTTTCAGACCATAAGACACACCACTGATTTTTATATTAAGTAAAGAGTTCAATATATTTGGCTCTCATTAAAAATTCTCTGGTGGTCACACACACACTTCTCTGCAATAGCTCCGCTACATGCACACATAGAAATCTCTTAAGTGTTCCCTCTTACAGACAGCTCTGATACTTTCATGGACACAGATTCTGCTATGTTCACAAAGATAGCTCTGCTAAATGCAAGCTCCCCACCCCCAAAACATACCATTAGCTCTCAAAGTCTTACAATGACTACCCCCTCTGAACCCTCACTCCCTTTCCACCATAATTACCATATCTCCTCAGTTTATTCCCCTAACACAAACACACTGGGGCTCATTTACAAAGGGTCCATGGACGGCATTTTCGCCGGGTATTCCCACTATTTTCGATTCGTGGTGCATTTAAAAAAGGGCTGTGTCAAAATTGTTAAATTGTGTCACAAGACATGCACTTGCATACACTGGGAAAAAGAAGGTAAACTCTGGCGGACCTGAGCGGGGGAGCAACACATGCAGGATATAGGGCGCATGATCTACATGGATTGTGGCATTGTCGGACAGTCCGGATCGGAGATTGCGACACGGGTGGGTAAGTAAATGTGCCCCACTGTGAGGGCAACTCCTTATAATTCGCCCAAATGTGGTAAAATTTATGTGAAAACACATTTGCACCATTTTCTTTTGTTTTGTTTTTTTCTGTTTATTTGGCCATATTCGTAGGCCAATAACTTTTTTCTTCAGTGTTTGGACCAGTGTAAGGTGTCAATTTTGCGGAATGAGCTGATGTTTTCATTGCTACCATTTTGGGGACTGTATGACCTTATGAACTTTTTAGGTTTTTAGAATTTTCTACAATTTATTTCATTACCGTATTTTTGGTTTCCTCAGGGCAACCTACCTTTTAGAGACTGAGTGCCCAAACTAAATTGAAAACCACTTAGTTATCGCAAAGTGCCAATAAGGCAATTTAAGTAGGAACTTATTCCTATTTCCTCTGCCACAGCTTTAAATCGTACCAGCATTCTAAGGATGCCAATAGTGTTGAAAGAAGGAGGGGAAATGCAGATTATCCATGAAGGATTCTTACAGGGTCCCCCGGGCAGAAAGAATTGTGGGACTCCGAGAAGAAGCTCCAATGATAACCTAGCCCTATCCACACCTCCTTAATCTGCTGTAGCCCCACAAAGTTGCACACTTCTGTTTCAGTTTCCATTTTTTTAAATTATTGTACAGTCAATAAACATTTATTGAAACAAACATAATACAATAAACATATCAATCCTAATCAGGAAGCAGTTGTAGAATGATCAGTACAATTGACCTGTGCCTCGGAAGTAGATGACAAGTAGAATGAATTCACGTTCGGGTTAGAAAATAAGGCAATTAAGGCATTTAGCAGATCATATGGGATGTAACAAGCCCTGAATATAAACTTGTCGCCTCCGATAAATATTCGGATAGTTAAGGATAGGGTTGAACATTGGGTTAAATAAAAAAAAAGGGGGCAAGTTGGGTGTTTGGGGAAAGAGAAGGTAAAGGAGAGAACAAAGAAGAAAATAGATAAAGGAAGGAGAAAGTATTACATGATATTACCTTAGGGCACTGACCCACATGTGACCTAAGTTGCAAAGGAGTGAGATTCCCTGAAAGTTATCAAGTTGGACCATGTAGTGTAGAATTGTGTGATTCTGCCACCATCAATGGCCCTCAGCTCCTCCATTCTGAAGATGTGGTTCAGGGAAGCAACCCTGGAGGGAGGAACCTAGGATCTCCAGCAGTGGGGTGTAATCTGACGAGTAACTACAAGAAGAAGATCCTTTTTTTTTTTTGAAAGGTCCTGAGAGAGCAGAAAGTAGGGCATGTTCCGCTGTAAAGGTCACATGATTTGGTCAATGCATTTTATAGCTGGTTAATGTTCTGCCGCAGGGGGGGCGATGAGAGGGCAACTCCACCAGATATATAGCATTGTACCTGTGCCGCTCTCGCATCACCAGCACTGATTCGAAATCTGACTTGTCTCAGCTTAAACGGTGCAGTAACAATGTGAGAGAATCTTAAAGTTAAGTTCCTGAAGTCTGCAGGACAGCGAGAGAAGATGAGTCATGAGGAATACAGTAGACCATTGCTCTGTGATAAGTTCTTTATCCAGAGCCGTCTCCCAGGTCCTGACATAGTATGGTTTCGAGTCCCCTGTCTCCCTTGTCAAAAACAATCCATACAATAGTGAAATGGTATGGGGGAGCTGAGTTTTAGTGAGGCATAGTTCTTCAAATGTAGTAAGGGTAGATGTAAGAGTTGGTATGGGTGCCAGAGAGATGATGAAGTGCCGCAATTGCATTTCCATGGCACATTTCCAGTGCCTATGTCCACTAGAGGGCGGATTTCACCTTCATCTACCACATCTCTAATTCTAGGAAGCCCTATCTATCTCCAGGAGAGAGCAAGCTTGGGTCCTTGGAGTAAATTGTGGATTACCTAACAATGGGGTTAAGGGTCCCGGAACAGAAACTATTTGTAGTTAAAAACAAATTTTCTCCAAGCTTGTAAAATCCCCCTCAGGGCAGATGATGTCTGGAGAGACTGTAGTGCACTGGATTGTGGTAACCAGGAATAAAACCAACAAATGTAGGGGATGATAGTTCCATTACTGAACTGACCCAAAGCTTTTTTTGGTTTGTGGTGGAAAAGATCCAGCACACAGGAGCCTATGGCTGCTCTATGGTAGGATATGAAGTCCGGCATCCCCACCCACCCCTGCTATCCTGGGTTGTATAAGGAGACTTCTTCTTATTCGAGGGAGGGAACTTCGCCATATAAATATCGAGCCAATTGATGGAGGAACAAAAAGAAGTTTCGAGGGATGTCCATGGGTACAGTCTGGAATAGATATAGGAGTTGGGGTAGAATATCCATTTTTAGTACTATAACTCTCCCAAACCAAGATAGGGCCAATGATTGCCACTTAGATCAACAGTTATGGCTTTCAATAACGGCTCATGATTGAAAGGGAAGACTGAGGCTAAGTGTGATACTTCTGTCGGAGAGAGTGACTAGTTTAGCATCTCCAACTTCTGTAGATTAATTTTGAAGTTACTGAGTTTCCCAAAGGTGTCAGACTCCATCAGTATTGCTGGAAGAGAGATCTAAGAGATAAGAGTATGTCATCTGTTCCGAGGAGTGACGGCCAGGGATTCCATTACTAAGATATATAGAAAAGGTGATAAAGTTCATCCCTGTCTAGTCCAATTTGAGATGGAAAGTGGCAGTGAAAGTGCCCCCTTGACCATGACTTTAGCAGATGGACCCCGATATAGAGCCATATTGTCTCAGTTATATGATGGCCAGTTGAACGCAATGTTGCCTCCAGAAACCCCCAGTGTACGCGATCAAAGGCTTTTTGAACGGTATGGATAATAGACACATGGGGGTTCCAGAGGTCTGTGCCCTTGCTATTTGAGAGGTGGTTTTGATCCCTGGCTTCCCTGAAGTTGGAGCGCTAAAAGCTTTGAAAATATTTTGTCCACATTTGGCAGGGATATTGGGGGAAATTACCACAATGGGGCATATTTATTAAGCTATTAGGCCCCCAAGTTATGGATCTAGCCAATATCTATCATTCAAAGGAAGAATGCTTACTATATATGATCAAATAGTGAAATGGATCACCCGGCAGTCAACAAGTTACATCAGCCAGAGTATCACATGACTAATCACATGCTCGTTTCCAGCGACGCCCCAGCTACCCTAGCAACCGGCAACATTATTAGACAGAAGATCTCATGATTGATCACATGCTCATTTCTAGCGACGCCTCAGTTATCCAGGCAACCGGCAGCATCAAAAGGTTTCCATCATTTTACATTTTCCTATGTATTTAAAGAAACTATATTGTTAGATATGTCAGATATTGTTTGTTATGTTTCCACAAAAAGGTGTAATGTATGATGTTTTCTGTCTGGACACAGTACCTTTGTGCAAATCGATCACGCCCACACCTCCACCCTTTATCTCAGGTGATTCAATTATTCAAGGGATAAATTTGCACACAGGACTGAGCTCAGGCAGACCATGACTAAGAACGCCGTGACCGTTTGAAACGTGTTGGCGGGAAAAGTAATAGCACTGTGGATGTAAAGATTTTAATGAAATAAAGATCAACGACATTTGGAATTTGGCTGGACCATCGAATTGTTTATTTGTGACCTGTGCCTTCTCGAACAAGGTGGGTGCCGTGCCGACTGGAGGTGTGCTGGATTATATGTTCATATTTATTAAGCTGTCTGAAAGTCAGAATCTTTCTAGTTGACCATGACAACCAATCACAGCTCAGCTTTCATTTTACCAGTGCTCATGAATATTTTAAAGGGGAGCTGTGATTGGTTGCCATGGGCAACTAGAAATATTCTGACTTTCAGACCGCTTGATAAATCTTCCCCAGTGTGTCTGGTCCTTTCCCGGCTTATCACCGTAATGTAAGCTTGCAGGGCTTGGTTTGAAAAAGGGCAATTCTCAGAAATTAGAGAGGTGGTTTTGATTGTGTTGTCTCTGGCTTCGAGTCCCATAACAAACCCCACTTTTTCTTATGTATCAAGGAGGGGATGAAGGGCTGACGTTGGAGTGCTAAAAGCTTAGAAAATATTTTATTGTCCACATTTAGCAGGGATATTGTGGGGCAATTACCAGATTGGGGCAAATTTACTTACCCAGTCCTGTCACGATCCCCGATCCGGACGGTCTGACGAAGATGAAGTCTGGCGCGATTCACATAGTTAGTGCGCCCAATTTCCTGCATCCGCCGGAGTTCACCTTCTTCTTCCCGGTGCTTGTAAGTGCGTGTCTTGCGACACAATTTGAATTTTAAGTCCCGTGCGTAGTCTGAATCCGTCAGGCTGCCTGACGGCCACACCCCCGATTTACGTCGCATGAAAGTTGCCGCAAATTGCGCCAAAATCCGGTCGCGTGCACCAGAAACCCCTGTTCAATTCGGTGCAAAATA
The DNA here is from genome assembly GCA_019512145.1 of Engystomops pustulosus. Taxonomy (NCBI): domain Eukaryota; kingdom Metazoa; phylum Chordata; class Amphibia; order Anura; family Leptodactylidae; genus Engystomops; species Engystomops pustulosus. Next base: position 116,407,454 of record CM033645.1, on the reverse strand, counting down.
GAAATCGGAAAATGCGGTCCGCGGACCATTAGTAAATGAGCCCCTATGTGTCTGGTCCTTTCCCGGCTTGGGTATCACCGTAATGTAAGCTTGCAGGGCTTGGTTTGAAAAAGGGCAATTCTCAGAAATCACATTGAAAGTTTTAGTTATTATTTTCAGCTTACATACTTTGTAAAATCTAGGAGAGAAACCGTCAAGGCGTTGACTTTTACCAGTTTTAAGATTTTTTATGACGAATGCGACCTCTTCTTCCAAGAAGTCATTTTCCAGGGAGAAGGCCTCTGCATCTGGAATACTGGGCAATTAATTTGTCTCCAGATAGCTATCGATAACTGAGGTGGGGAGATTGGAGGACCCAGATTGGTTGTTTCCAATATTATATAGCTCAGAGTAAAATTTGGAAAATTCATCCAGAGTTTATAGAGAGTATATGGGTACTGGATGGAAATGGGTAGGTGGATGAATTGCTTTGGCTAACCATGCTCCACATTTATCCCCATATTCAAAGAAGCCCTTCTGCATATGCTCTCTGGTGCAACAATATTGTTGATGGAGAATGGACAAAACTTCCTGTCGTATGGAGGAAATTTCAGCCTTCAGAATCTCAGAGGGAGTAGATTTGTTGGCACATTCTTTATCAGCTAAAGATGTTGGCAATGCCTTAAGTTTATGGACCCTCTCTCATTTCACTCTGGCCCCATGGGATATGAGAATGTCTTGTAATTTGCTTTTAAGGGTTTCCCATATAGAGACTGGTGTAGAGTCGCTAAGAGGAGGGGGGCTCTCCGATGCGGTTTGAATTGCGGCCTTCACCTCCTCAGTGCACAACTGATCATTGAGCCGCCATGTCCCTTTTTGGCCCAGAAAAGGTAAACCTTCTAGTGATCCAAAGACAGGTGCATGGTCAGACGCCAAGAATGTATCAATGGAGCACCTTGGCAACATGTCCAGTAATCTGTGTGAGTGGAATAGGTAGTCAAGCCTGTGGTATGAATTGTGTGTGTCTTTTTTAGACGGGTGTAATGTGTGCCACATATCAACCTCGAAATTCAATTTTCTGCCTGCAGCATTTGGCAAAGAAGACAGGGCACCTACAATATTAAAGTCTCCCCCCAGAACGATATTCAAACCATTTGCAAATTCTGCCAGGGAATGAAGGACTGTGACAAGAAAAAAAGACCTGCTTTGAGTTGGGGAAATAGACGATAGCAATGGTAAAAACAGCACCATCAATGCTGATTTTTATTACATCATATCATATATTATCTTCATATTTAAAGGGCACCTACCACCCCGATTCTACCTATAAAGGTAGAAGGGGTGGTAGGGGGATAGATGGGACGTGAGGATAGCCCTTTTTTGGGCTAATCCTCACGTCCCGGGTGTCTTTTACAAAACTTTATTAAAATTTATGCTACTGAGGCGTGGAGTAGCCGGACATGAGGCTACTAGTTGCGGCTACTCCACGCCCCAGTAGCCGCGTTACTCCGCCTACCAGTTAATCTTCGGCGCGCAGCTACCAGCTACTCGTCCAGGTCCCATGCGTTCTGCGCATGCACAGAACGCAGGCCTTCGGCTGCGCGGCCGC